>JACCHZ010000160.1:0-600000 GCA_018907045.1 Wiebesia pumilae | reverse complement strand
ATACGTAAGATATTCAGAGCACCGCACTTTGAACCTATTTAGAGAAACGCTGCAACTAACCACATCGAGCGAATTTGCTCCAAAGATCCCTCCCTTCTTACAGATGCCTCTGTAACATAATTCTTCTTCCTCCGAGTACATAGGCGTTCAAATCAATCTTCACATTTCCAAGTCCTAGCCGATGTGCACGAAAGATAAAAAAAAATCTGCATCGGGATTAATGTTCCTTACATTTCTGGCGCCTAAACTATTACTTTATTATAATTCAATGTTTTATTTTAATGTATTCATCATATAAATTTTGATGTATAATTATAAGAAAAAGACGTGAATGTATTCTGTTTTTCAAAGTGCAGATCATAAAACCCTACATACCTAAGTGTGACTTAAAAATTGTTAACCATGGTACTGTATCTTTAAAAGTTGAAAACTTGTCTAATACCTACTTACACAAAGTTAATTAAGAAGTTTAAAGACTTTTTACTCATTTCATCCTTAATATCTCTTATATAAAGTATCAACATTTAATATATTGTATAATATGTTTAATGAAATTAATGTAAATAAACAATCAAATTATCAACTAAGTTAGTATTCACTAGGATTGATATTAATAAGCAGCATATATTATCTTGAAACTAAAATTATCTAGATAACAAGTTAATTTCTATAAAAAGAATTTTAATAAATAATGTGTTTGAAATATCAAAATAATTTATAATTATTATATGCTTTTAAAATTTCATATATGAATCTATTATCTTTATATTATACAGTACTATAAAAAAATATCCAACGCTTCAAATGGTGACTTCATTCATAATTGATCGTATATTTAATAATCTATTAATCTATTCATTATCTTTGATCTGGATAGATTTTCTAACATTGATAAAAAACATTCAGAAATTCCAAAGAATAAATTCTATTTTAATAGCAGATTTTAACAGTTTTATTCCTACTTAGTTGATTATATGTGTTATATTAATACCTTAGTTTAATTAATTAAATTATTAATTTCTTAATCAAACTTCAAGAAAATTTCAAAAAAAGCTATATTCAAGAAAAATCGATTTAAAAAAACAAATCTGTGCAATTTTAAACTACTATATCATTCTCTAATGAGAGAGATTGGATAAACAAAACATAATTGAAAGAGTTTTTTCTAGTATGATACTAGATTTACCTTTTAGTATATTTATTTAAAACTAAATTTTATAGATTGTATCATTAAGTAGTAATATTTCTCATTTTACCTTGAAAAAACCTGAGTTACGCCGGAACAGAGGCCTATAGTTTAGATCGAATTGTTTTCAATATCCGGCAGGACCTTCGTATGACCTTTTTTTGGTCGCAGCGAATTGGTCTTTCCTGTTTGTCTTCTCTTCTGCCCTAATAAGGGCAGAGGTCCTACGACAATGGAAGAGTCCGAATAGTTTGTTCCTTGGACGTTCTAAAAAAAGGCTATTTTAAAGAGGAATAGTGATGTAATAAAATACACGAAATTTTGATTTTTTTCAATGACCTCGGCAAGGGGTAAAATTCCGATATGCGGTACGAAATCTTGATGTTCAAACAAAATTGAGAAAGAGATTGAGAGTCAGTGCGTCGGGAGTCTTTTGATTCTTAAGAGTCGGCGTCCTTCTCCATCAGCCGTCACTGCTGTTCTGGTCCTAGGGGCTCCGCAATCTTTCCTCGTCTGCCTGCGCGGCAGACAGCGCCGCGCTAATTGCCTTGTGAACTACCTTTCCAGTTCGGCCAGACCCAATAGGGATGAAGTTCCGACGCGCAACGAATTCCGGGAACCTTGGCGGCGTCGCTGGGACAAACTTTCTCAGACCCAATGCTCGACCTCCTTCTCGCTTAATCGCCCTGTCGGAGTTTGCTTCAAGAACTGACTCTTATGAGTCAACTGCCTGCTTTATGAACGAACTCTAACCTTTTCCACGATAAAAGACACGTCGGAGGGGTCCTGTGTGTGTCAAACCTTATTAGTTGTTTGCTTAATCACTAAAAATAATAATTTAATTATATTAAAATTTATTATCTTTAAATCAAACATTTATATGACAATACGTTTTTTGAATTTTTTTAATAACAAATCTATTCATTAATATTAAATTTTTTATTTACAGCATATAATATCTTATAATGCACCATTTTTTACAACGTGGTTTTGTACAAATTGGACAGTTTTATACTTTCCAGTTTATTTTATAACACAAGCTATAAAATCAAAATGTTCAACACCATCGGAAATTATTACTGAAAGCTTAAGAGGATTTAGAGATAAAGGTCTTACTGGTGGTCGATTCTTAACTCGTTGTAGTTTATTTTGTGGACTTTGGGTTGCAACAAATTATATGTACGTACATTCACTTCACATATTACTAGCAACTGACGTTATGGCTCTTTTTGCTACGAATGTTGCCTGTGTTTATCTTCTATCGTGGGTCATTTTACACGAACAATTTGTTGGTGTCAGAGTAAGTATAATATTTAATATATAATTTAATGTATATGAATGTGAACGTAGTGCATTCGTACATGATATTCTCTCTAGAAAAATGTTATAACTAACTTTAATTAAAAATTAAATATTTTTTATTTTAATATTAAAATTTATTTTTAATACTCTTAATGTTCAAACCATTTATGCAGTTTAATATTCTTAAAATTAGATTTAAAAATTTTATTAATTTTTTAACTATTTCTGAAAATGCAAAAATTTTCTTACTACAAACTAATTTTATACTTTACAAAGTTTATACAGTAATATTATGTATATTTACTATTTTATAATGAATCTAAAACTTTAAAGATGTATTTTATCCATTTTTATAAAAAAATAACTTATAAAATAGATACATAATTTTTAAATTAAAATAACAAGAAAAAAGATATTCAAAATGTAAAAATGTTGAAATTATTACCTTAATTGTACAATTTCCATTTCAAATAAAAGTTATTGTATACACAAGTCATTGTATACGAATTTATTCATCCGCATAAATCCACTGAATCAACCTGTCTATGTTATATATATGGGGACACTATGTTTGTATGTTTTTAATGCAAATATTTTGATGGCTTTGAATTTCAAATATTAACAAATGTATATTTTTGTATATTATTTTGAATATATGAAATAATTCATTTTTTCTACTGAGCAATATATTTTATGTTATTCGGAAGCGTTTCGAATAAAAAAATTACAACAATTATATAGAAAATAGTGCACGTTATTTTAACTAGTACTTATTGTATACATATTAATATTAATTTATATATAAACATAATTTCATTTCAAGTGTAACTGCTTAAAACTCAAAGCGTTTAAAAATAAATATTTCCTGACAGAGGAAATGAAAATAAAACAATCTGGCTTTTTTATTGAAGAAAAGTAAATATTTATCCTTCATTTAATACTGTACTTTCTATAGTCACTAATGAAACCGACGGAAAAACATCTGGCGTCCTACTTTGACTAATCGCAGCCGTAAACCTATTCTCTGTTTTAAAAAAATTTTAAAATATATATTCTAAATTAACTGTTATCTTTAGGTAAATTTTAATTTATCTACATAAAGTTAATTTTTCTTAACTAATTTAATTTAATACCCTAAGTTTATCTTATCTGTATATTGTCATTCTATATTTGTATTTAGCAACTGAACTACCTTATTAATTCTTATTAATGCACAAATAGTTTTAATAAAATTAAAAAATTGATCGTACTTTTCTTACTAATATACAAGATAATATCAAATATAAGATACGACTTTAAAATTGTTCTTCATAAGTTCTTCACATAAGTCCAATTATTCTTAAATACATTATTTATTTTTATAAGCCTTTTTATATAAAGGTTCATTGAAAAATCTTTGGATAATATATTATTAATTTGTTGATCATAGTTTTTCTGAATACTTTACAGGTAACCTTTTCTATGCATTCATTCAAAGTATCACTTTCATTATTTAATTGTATGCATTCTTTTTAGATGTGCAAAGTTTTTGGTTTTTACGGTATAACAACTATACTAAAATTCTAAATTTTCTAATAATACACAAAATTAACTTAAATCAATTGAAATCCAATTTGAAATTGTTAGGAATACTGAAAGATTAAATTACAAGTTAATCGAATTAAAATACAAAAGCAATTATAATTAAAAATATTGAATATACAACTATTTCTGATGAGTAGATAAATAAGAATGCCTAGATATTTAACATAAGAAATTAAAAATTTTTACAAACATATAATTTTTTAATTATTTATACAAACTAGAGTAAAGTAAACTCGGCTTTGCATATACATTTTAATTATAGTTTCATAACAGTATCTAACACGAAAGAGAGAACAATTTTTTTTACAATTGTTATTTTTAATATACGTATACAAAATGGTATATATAATATATCGATAAAGCTTGCAGTACGAAAAGTACGAATCGGACACCTTTTGGGGCATAACTTTTTTTTGAGATCGACTTACACATTTGCCTTCAATTTATGTCATCTTTGTGAGTTGGGAAATTGGAAAAAGCTGACAGAAGATCATGACTGTAGAAACTTGTACAGTGGGTAAAGTATAGTAACGGTGCTGTGTTTTATCTAGAATATTTAAAAAATATTATTCTAGAATAAGTAAAACAATATGTGCCTGTATATAATCACACACCTAATTTATAGATTTACTCCTCTCATTCCTTTTATTGCGGATCTTCGTCTCTGATTTGATACGTTCGGACTTAATCTGCAGCATGAACAAAAAGTTTACGGCCTATGCAGCTTTGGTTTATAACACTCGCAAACATACGCAAGCTCTCCCCTTAATAATAAAAGAGTTCGTTAGATAAAACTGTTGGTTATTCGCTGCTGAGATGACAATTTGATGCCGCACACAAATCATCTCATAACTCAACAGCCCTCTCTACTCTAAGATGAATTAGCCAAATGAATCGTGAGTAGCAATTATTTAAGACTTTCATGTACAGCTTTTGAGTTCGGTACGTTTTTTTCAACAACGTACGCATTTTTTAAATTTTAATTAATATTTTGGTGTTAAGAACCGCATTATAGTTGTGTTTCGTATGATTTCATCTCTTAATTGCGTTTTGTAAGTTCTTTTTTGGTAATTTAAAACCGTGTTATTTCTGGTGAAGACTTGCGTTTTAAGTACTTGGATTTCTTATATCGTACTTCTATTACGCTTCTATTTTACTTTTGTATAATCTTATTTCAACACTTCCTACCATAAATCTCAAAATATAGGCTTCATGTTTCAAAAACGAACAATTCTGAAGCTGTGTTGTTTAACTTGTCAACCACACTCTTAAATACCCCCAGAAATATCATTTGATTAATAAGTGTCTAAAAATTCATTATATTATGTTTGTAATAAAATATGTAAAATCCTATTTTATTACCTATGCTATGATGCGTGTTAGCAATAGATAAGACAATAGTTCTTCCTTTTTTAATAATAAAATATTTAAAGTGAATTTTAATTTAAAGAGTAGATATATTCATTCTCGAAGGTTGTACTGATCATCAGAACATAACACGAATGATTTTAGGGGAAGGATGTACGAGAAAGGATAGACTTTTGTTATATCTTGTATTATATTTTATCCACCAAAACATAATGTTAATTTTGAGACTTGGAAAAAGAATAGATTTGTACATTTCACACGTAAAAGTATTGATGTTAAATTCTATTTCACTATTTCATAAAATTTGTAGTCTACAAATTCTTAGAAGAACATTACTGGTCTTATAGTGGAGCCTAAATGCATTTCACTCATTGCTCTATTTTTATACTCTTGCAGAATTTAAAGAGTTCGTGAAAAATTATTTAATTATTTTTCCCAAAATCTTTCATACAATCTTTATATAGTTAAGTTTTGTATAACAGAACAATTATTTTATCATTAATATTCTATTAATGTACCATAGATATATTGTTTATTAAATATGCCTTTTTTTATTACTAAATATAATTTACAACTTTTTATAATTGTTGTGGTTATAAATAAACTTAATATTTTTCTAAACATTTTGTTAATATGTTTTGTTTTGATTTTTTTATTTTTTTCATACATATATTATTTATTACATTTTTATTACCTTAAATATAAATTACTTTTATGACTATATTACTATTATTATATTTTATGTAGTTTTATGATTAACTTAGTTAAAATTAAGTCGATTATATAAAATCATTTATAGAGTTTAACAATTACTTATCATATTATGGTAAGAAATTATCTTTAATAAGAAAGACTTACAATAATTAAATTAAAACAAATTTGTAATATAAAAAAACTTTGCAGTAGGTATAGCATTGTTGTGAAAATGTTAGAACGAAAATTTCTTTTTGCGCTAAACGGATTAAGATAAATTAAGATAAATTAAAAAATAAATTAAGATATCGAGGCAAAATCACCAGTGGAAAAACGTGGTAGACGTTATGCTAAGAAGTAAATATTGTAAGTGTAGCGCATGAGGATGACAAGCGGAGTTGAGTGTTACATGTATGAGTGCACAATCGGTGGTAAGTGCAAGTGAAAAAGAAAAGTGCGCACAACAGGCTTGTGACCATCTGACTAAGCCATACCACCAAATACGTGAAATGTGAATCAACCCGCGAATGATTTATTAAGCCAAACAGACAGAAAAAACGAGTGCGACATGGCTACAAAAACCGTACTCACAGGACTCGCGGTTGGTTACTTTCCAGCAATCATCTGACCAATACGGAAAATTTTTTGACCTCATCTCCAAACCTACACGGTTATTTACGCTATCGTTTCTGTCAAACATCGAAGAGATACAGTTTGCGCATTTTTTACTAAAGTACTATCCATTCGCTGTTTGTTGAGAGCCGTGATTTGTTAGCTCTCGACTTAAATACAGCAATTTGCACAACTACTGATCCTGCTGACTGGACGCGAGAAGCCACATAGATTTATAGTGTTTGAATGAAAGAATTATAATTTTTGTGCATTAAAAATAGAGAAAGAAATAGTGTGCATGTGTGCGTGTGTGTGTGTAAGGATAAGAAGCATTTACGTTGAGTGACTGCTCATGACGCATGAAAATAAAAGAATGTTGTCTAAACTATGTCGTCAATTTAATATGTTATAAAATATGAATTTGCTCAATTAATCGAATGATAAATTTGGTATTTCCAAACAATACCATATTTCTACTAAAAAGAAGTCCACATTATATATCTACAGATCATTGTTAACATAAACATTTTTCAGCTTCTTCTTTTTAACCATCTTTTTTAACAGATTGTCTCTTAACATATTAGAAATAAGATTAATGAATAAATTTTCATATTCGTATTCATATAAATAAAATCAATGAAATATGGAATCGAAACAGTATAAAATTTTAAAAATACAAGTTGCTCTAATATAATCTAAATCTTATTTCAATGTTTTTTAATTATGTTTACTTGGATTATATAAACATCAATTATTTTTAATGTATATAAATAAATATTTATAAAATATATTTTATATATATATATATATAAAACAATATTTTTTTGTAAAATATTTCCAATAATAGTTAAAATTATTTTCTTAAAATTTTTCAAAAATTTTATTCTATTTTTTCTTAAAGAAAAAAATTCTCTATTCATTTCCTCAAATAAATATAGTTTAGAATTTTTAATAGTGATATTAAACAAAAATCAAAAAATATATATAATATTTTAATTTCTATTTTTAAGATACTTATTTTTAAATTACAAAAAAGTAATTATATTTTAATGCTTCAGATTGTTGCCGTAATATTGTGTGATACTGGTATCGCTCTCTTAGCCTACATGGATGGTATTACAGGTAGTCCTACACTGGGTGGTGTAGTACTAGCTGCTTCAGCAGCTGCTGGTTCTGCCGTCTACAAGGTATATTAAATTAACATGATAACTGAATATTTTTGTTTACCTTATATTCGACTTATAATTTATAAATTATATTTGATATATTTCAAAACTATAAGAGTTCTCATAAAATTACAAAAAATTGTTTCTAATTAAATACATATGTATTCGATTGGTCTATTTATTATAAAAACTTTTCTACTTGTGAACAAAGATTAAATGTTTGAAAGTTAACTTAATTAATACGACCGCTTATATATCCAACTCACGTCTTTTATTTAATGACATTTATTTAATCAGTATAATTTTGATATGTAAATGAAAAAATATACATACAACTCTAAATTATTTAATTCTATCCGATAGTTTTTAAAATTTAGAATGTACCTAAAAATTAGTCTCTAATATCAGAAAAACTATCCGTACCTACTTTCACTTTCATTTACTAGTTATTGTGAAGATACACTGCATTCGATATCAATTTCAAATTTTATTATATGTTATTATTTGCAGTAAATTTAAGGGTAGGCAGAATATAGATAAGATGTTTTGATATTAATTTTGTAAACTACATGTTATCTTTGAAAAATTTTAAAGTATGTGCTTTGCCTTTGATTGTCTTTAATGTTTTTATAATGTTGTCGAGTTGTAAAATTAGTTCTATAAATAAAAGTTACGCAAAGAGGCTGCGAAAATATTTATAAAAATAAGGGAAATAAATATTCAGATTTCACGTACAATGTGGAACGATCATATTACTTGTAGTATAATTACAAAAATGTTAAAAGCAAGAAAAACTTGAGTAGCAAGTAATAATATTTATTTTACAGAAGGAATATAAAGTTTTGAAGTTTAAATTAAATATTTTTAAGTTCAAAGTTAACGTATATGACAATTGTATAACTAAATATATTTCTTCACATAATTTTATAATATATATTTATTTGAAATAAATTATCAGTTTGTATATCTAATTTCAATATTAGAAAGAACCCGGTATATCATACAAGAATTGAATGAACTCATATTTTATACCGTTTTTAGACAAAAATATGTGTACGATAAAAGTTAAACAATGTACGTTAATTGTAAAACTGAGGGCAAATCATTTTTTAAGTTAACTATAAAAGAGATTATAGAGATTAATAAATATAGGTATTTTTAAAATACATATTTTTATTATATAAAAATAGTTTTATTTTAAGAAAACATTGAATGTTGTTATTTCGACATTAATATTGAATGTGAATGTTGAATAAAATCACATTCGACTTAAAGAAAGGCATTTTCTCAGGTATTTAAAGGTATTTCTCAGTGGGAGAAAGAAATAAGAAAATAAAAGGAGTTTCACAATTATCAGTACAAGCGTCCATTTATTTAATATTTTTTAGTTAAATGATTACATGAAAGTTTGTCACTTCAATGTTGGTCTATAATATTGACAAGATAATATTGACAAGATGTTTATCTTTGGGTAAACAAATTAACAGAAGCTGTTGACTCATATTATAAAAGTGCTTATTACAATATAATTTATTCATATATTTTATCCATTCTAGTAATATTTGCAAGTATCTTAGTCTTTCAAAGTTGCTTTTAGAATAGAAAGAAGAAAATTCGAATCTTTAGCCTCGTAATCTATCACCGTTAAAATATTGTAATGAGTGAAGAAAGCTGTTATATTTTAAAATATTATGTAATGTATAAATATTACAATGAATCATGATGATAGAAATTCATTTATAATAAAATATATTTAAAAAAATTAAATCATTAAATTAAAATTTCTAAATAATTAATTATTAATTATCGAGAAGTAAGATGGTATTTAAATAAGGATTGTAACAATGTAACACACATGAAAGAGAAAAATTCTTCTTCATCAATTAATATTTTAGAGGTTTAAATGAAAAAAATTCAAAGACTTATTATATAGGTCTGATTTAGATGACTGTATGAGTTAAACAATAAAAAATGTTTAACTTTTCATTTAAAGTTAAATATTAACGTAATTTTTTAATAGTTGTATTTTCAAATCGGAGTCTCAAACCACTTATAAAGCTATGTAACTAATACACTTAACAATTTACAACTACTTACAACTAATTTGAAACTGCACATTTCTTTTTTTGATGAAAAAACTCGTTATTTTTTTGTTTACCAAAAAATCAGAATTTTTACTTTTTGATAACCACGTTATCAAGGCATTTTAAAACATTTTTAATGCAGTTTATTTATTCGTGAATAAATATTAAAATTATCAATATTTTATTTATAATTAGAATTCAATAGGTAGAAATAGGTAGAAAAATGGCTAGTATCAAATACCTTAATTTTTTGGTTCGCTACTTTACGCCCTGAGTAGAACAAACTGTTGGAAAGAAAAATCAGATCAAAACGACTAAAAGTCTATTACATTTTTATTCATTTTTAACCAATATAGGCAGGTCGCATGTTACGTGAGTATTGATGCTGCCACATGGCGATAGCGCACAGTTCTCTAACGCTTCATTAAAGAAAATTACATCTCTATATTTCTTATTCAACAATATCTCTCCCCCCACCCAAGTCATTTTGCCGAACATACGTATATTATATAATATAATTCTATAAATAATATAGAATTATATTATTTATTATTATATAAAAAATATAATAAAGAAAACATACATAAAAAACAATTTAACCTAAGGCCAAGGACGCTTATAAATATAAATATACAATAACTTTCAAATTGTTTTTTATATTATTTGACTAATTGTAATAGTCTAATTGTAATAGTGAGAAATTAAATAAATAATAAATAAAATAGCTAAATATTACTCTTTTTAATTATTGTTGCTTTTAAGAATTTTAAGAAGAATAAGTAAATAAAATTTAAATTATCATTATTTGAATAAAAATATTTTAAGAGTGCCATTGAAATATTGCTATTATTAAAATGTTTTTAATAACTGTATTCACGATTATTATTATAGGTTCTATTTAAAAAAGTCATTGGAGATACAACATTTGGACAAATATCACTTTTTTTTACCGTAATTGGTATTTGTAATGCTGCTTTACTATGGCCAATATGTCTTGCACTATATTTTTCTGGAGTTGAATATATTCTTTGGGAAAAATTTCCTTGGATAGTATTACTGACAGCAAGTATTTTACATCTAGGTATTGTATACCAAACAGTGCTTTAAATAATATAAATAATACTTTATTAACATTTTTTATACGAAGTACAACATTTTCAGCTGCCAACATGCTTGGAAATTTTAGTATAGCTGTGACGTACAACCTTTTTGTAACATTAGGATTGATAACTGCCGTTCCAGTATCTGCTGGTTTGTTTTATTTTATGCATTAGTAATAATTTTAATCATAATCTCTTGATATTTTTAATTTAAATAGTATATTTTTTATTATAATTAATAATTCAAATAATATTATTGATTGATATGCTTTTTGAAAGCAAAACCATTAATAAAATAAGTAACTTAAGTAATAATTAGTCTTATAAATTCGTGATACAACTATTAGATTGTTCTTTATTCTATAATAAAAATGAAAAGTTGAAAATAACTTATATTTAGTGATTCTAAGTTATAAATATAAGTTCATAAAAAATTCTTTAGTAATAAATTTGGAGTATTGAATTTGTAATACAAAAATATATCAGCATGTTGAAACAAATTTAAGATGAATAAGTAGTTGAGAAAAACATACAAAAAAGATTAGTTAATAGTATTATAAAAAAAAAAGAAACATGCAAGTTCTAAAACAGCTGAAGATCAAGTAAATCAGCAAAAATTTTCATAACTTTATCAGATCTAATTAATTAGATCTTAAAATAACTTCTGGCAAAAGATTTGACATAAAAGAACTCTTATCTGTAATACAAAATGTTAACTTTTCTGAAAAAGCAGCATCAATTGCTATTGTAAGGCTCGATAACAAGCTTTGTTACAAAATCTTATTACGGCTTATACTATCAAGATCATTATAAAGTTTACACCTTCAGCGGAAATTATTTTTTTTTTATTCAAAATCAATCATTCGAAAAAATTGGCTGCTCGCATATTCTTGTCTATACCTTATGAAAATTATAAAATGTAAAAACATTATTACATACACTTCTAGTGTCAAAATATGATTCTTAAAGTTTTGTGAAGCTTTTTATGCGTAGAAAAAATATAGAAGTTGAACTAAAAGATAAACTTTTTAATACAAGCTCTGGATATTTGTTACAATGCTATAACAAATGCAGTTCTTGTTTGTTAATGTTGAAAAAAAGAATGTTTATCTACCATTTTTTCTTATTGATTGTTTATGATGTATCCAGTTTTTTATTCTTATTAAATTTGTATATATAAATTTATTGTGCTTTGCCTCGTTTTTTATTTATAATGAAGTATAAGATAATCTTAATTTATATATGAAGTATAAGATTAAAAATTAATACCTTCTCTATGCTAATTGTCCTTTTTGTTGCTGTAATATTTTTCAAGCATTAACTTTCTAGACAGTTACTCTATATCCAAATCCTTGGATATTCACCTACATATTTGACCATTTACCATTTAAACACATTAACTTTTATAAACTAATTAGAATAGACATGTTTTTATTAAAATTGAGTAAATACCGAGGAACTTGTAGATGAACACAGCTTGGGCATGTTTCTTTGTAATAAGAAGTTGAAAAAAACATAATATGTCTCCAAAGCGAAAAGAGTTGTTATGATTTGAGTTTTTTTTTCTGTATTACGAATATTTCGTAATTTCGAAAAATAAAGTTTATGTGCTTAAAGTTGATTGCTTTTATTTAAAAATTCCTGTGATGGCCTACATTGTGTGAAATATCTTACTAATTAATGGATCTTTTCCTCAAGAATTAGCTACCTTTAAACTTTATGATTCTGTTATGTCGGAAAAGTATTGGGTTGAACATGAAAAATATATTAATAGATTTATATATTATGATAATTTTTGTACCTTCAGATTATTATATAAATATATTTAAAAAATCGTTTCTTAGACGTAATAAAATATTTTATATGTTATACGAAATGAAATTACGAGTAGTATTGAGATTTTAATGGTCAAATTTGTCAGCATTTATTTTTAAAATTTATTTAAAAATCATAATCATGAATTAAATATTTGTATCAAATTACTTGATTCTTTAAGATTTTAATAAACTATTACAAGATATATTAACATCTAAAAGTATATTCTTTTTTTAAATACTAAATAATATTCTTTGCAAAGTATGATATAGTGAAGTTACAAGATTTGCTAAATCTAGTACAAGGATTTACTAAACAGTTTTTGTAGAATATAAAACAATCTTATAACTTTTATTTGTTAATTCTAGTGGTTACCTTACTAAGGCTTGTCTATTATAGCGTATGGAGCATATAGGTGAGTTTTGAGTGCATAAAATTCATGAGTTATTTCCTACATCATACATAGCTTATTATTTATTTTAATTACTTAGCTTACTTGATAAAAGCATACTTGATAAAAAAAGTGACTTAATTAATTTTTGTGGAAAAATCATATCTAACAGTTAGATGGCATATTAAAAAATGAATAAAAATGGATCATATTTATAACGTGCAAGCGTTTATCAATAACCAAGTATGTCATCAAACCACTAATGTTAACTTCCAGTCAAGCAGTCAATATTCTGTATTCATCGGAAATTTATCTCAAAACATTCAATTCTCAAAAAATATAACCTTTTGACTGAATCTTAATTTCACAAAAGATTCTTTATTGCAATCAGTTTTTGTACTTAAAAATTGCTGTTAATTAATAATGTAAAATAATTTCTCAATTGACAGTAGACTTCCTATGAAAATTTAACACCGATGAACTACTAATGTGTTATGTTTATGACCTATATGCTAACTTCAAGAATGCTTGTTATGAAAAGGATTCTAAAATATTACTAATATGTTACTAAAATATTTAAACATTCCAAGATATTCTAAGATATTACTAAGAAGATGAGAGTATATCAGTGTAAACTATTCATTGTAATCAAGTTTTCTGAATAAATCAAGTCATTAAGAATGGGTTTGATTCTAATTGCTTGCGATTTACTCAAAACGTAACTTTTTAAAAGCCCATTAACATATTGCGTTTTACAGTACTTTTCAGTAAAATACACTTAGTATAGATATTAAAAATATTATGTAAATTGAGTAAATTTTTTTAAAAAGAAGAGGGGCTTAATAAAAAGAAATAGGAAAAATTATGGAGTATAATTAAAAGATTGAAAGAAAGTAATTTATTTTTTACTTTGGAAAAATCTTTCTAAGTAATAATATCTTTAAGGGTTTCACCTTAATACTTTGTTTGCTTTATTTATTAATTTATTAATAATTAACTTAATTTATTAATTTTTGAATGACTAATTCAATATAATTATAATAATTCATCTTTAGTATTTGATAAATTATTATAATAGTAAATTTCAATCTTAATAAGTAATAGATTTTACATTAACAATGATAACTTTTGCAAGATTTTTGTAGATATTAACGCTGCCAAATATAAATACATTATTCGAGAGTATAGGTTGATTTTTATGATTACCATTTTGCTTATTTTTTTCGTTTCATTGTAATAATTTACTTGTTCTTCATGTCTCTGCAGACACCTTATAACGTTTTTACCTGACCTGACGGTGGCAGTTGAATTTTTCGCGCTTCCTGACCGTCTCGGCCCGGATGGCTCAATTTCGAACCGGGTTTGTATTGAGAAGATGAGGCGTGAAGAGACGGAGTGAAATAAGGACGGATTATTTTAATATTAAAAATAAATTAATTTATTCAACTCTTAATTTTACATGTGTTTTTCTACACTTTAGAAACGTTACAACTACCGTTTACAATTGTCGGTGTTCGGTGATTAATCTGTATACGAGTTACGATGGAGCGTATAAGTATATATAAGTATATATAAAATGCGGCGGAAACTTATACACTAAGGGCGAAGATTTTTCATAAAATTTTACATTAAATGCGGTGGAAACTTATAGTTTAACAGCAACTGTTTTAATTTTTATGCCCAGGTGGTCTTGAGGTTGAGGGGGGCTGTAGTCAAGCACTACAGGGCACGTCTCCTTGCCAAACGTGATCAAGGCAAGGTCTTTGTGGTGACTTCCTGGAGTAAAGTGAATAATCACTTTCTCCGGGGTGGGAGAAGCTTCACCGAGTGGCGCTTTGTTTACCGGGCTAGGCTCAACTGCCTGCCGCTTAACGGCGCCAGGCATTAGGCTCCCGGTGGGGATCGACGTTGCCGGCGGTGCGAGAGAGACCTGGAGACGTTGTCTCATGTGGTGCAAAACTGCAGGCCTCACTTCGTCGCGATCACTCGACGGTACGACGTTATCGTCCGCCGCCTGGTCGAGGCTTTCTATGCTCCCGGGGACCTGGTGGTCAACCGGACTGTTCGGGGGATTAACGAGGAAAATACCTCGCTTCGACATCGTCATTCGTGACGATGCGGGGAAGCGTATTGTAATCCTCGACGTGTCCGTTCCGTTCGAGAACCGCCGACTGGCATTCGATGAAGCCAGGGAGGAAAAGTTACGCAAGTATCACTCCCTGGCCGAGAATCTTCGGCAGAGCAGCTACGTCGTCGAGGTCGAGGCCTTTCTTGTTGGCGCTCTGGGTGGCTGGAGACCGTCCAACGACGCTGCCATGAGTCTCCTCAAAGTCAACAGCAGATATGCTGTGATCATGAGCGATACCATCAGATGGTCCCGCAACATCTACGTGGAGCACGTCTCGGGGGTGAACAGTATTAGGTTGTAAAGGTTGGTTGGGTTTGTTTTTCTTATTTCTTATTATAATTATGGGGTAGGGTATATAATTTATTACTTTGGGGATTTTTTTCTTTTTTTATTATTTACCTAATACTGTTCTGCCCCCTATGCTGGGCACGTACCTATCTTTATATACTTCTTTAATTAAGACTGACATGTTGGCTGTATAATTTATTATTGTTATTTATTTATTTATTTATTGTTGTTACTGTTGTTATTATTATATATACAAGTTTTCCTTGATTATTATTTGTTATACCTTTTATTATTTTTTTTTATACTATTTGTATATATAGAATTCTGATGCACTTCTGCCAACATGTCTTCCTCTTTTTACTATTTATTTGATTTGTATCGATCTTTTCTATTTTTATATACATATATGATTTTATTTATTTATATTCATTTTATATTTCTTTTAAATATATACATTTACTATTTATTCGCGTATTTTTTATGTTTTATAATAATAATGAATTGACAAAAATTTGAAATTTTATATATGCGGTGTAAATTATATTCAGATACGATATACATTGTGATTTTCGATAAGATTGAGATAACTAGTCCTAGCCAGATTGACTTTATAAACTATTGACAAGATCTATTACTTAAGATATAATCTAGATCCTTATTAATTAATAATTAGGCTGTGACTATGTAATTACTATAAAATATAAACATAAATTATGACACTAGGGAAGTATTTATTTTGGCCCGAGATAATATTATAAAGAGATAATAAAGAGATAATATTTATTTATTTAACCGTGACCGTAAAATGTAAATTGTCAAAATGTAATAAAAAAATAGTCAAAATGTAAATCACTTGTATCACCTTCCGGTAAAAGTTCTTTTCTGGCTTTGAGCCAAATAAACGTATCTGTTCTTAAAAATATTAAAGGAAGCTCGTAATGAGAATAATTTCTCATTTACAATGTATATAGAAATGTGTTTAAAAAATATTATTTACTAAGGATTTTTATGATTATTAATTTTATGACTATTATTCTTCCTACATCGGACACAGACGATAATTATGTTTTTTTCTGATAACGCTTTATTCCAAAAGTCGTAATATTTCTTTATCGTACACATCTAGGTCTATTTTCGCTATCATCGTGGCCGAAGCACTCTTCTGTAGAACGTTTTGATCTTTTATACTTAAAAATTATAAGTAGTAAGCGCTTAGATTTATACATATTTGAAATTAATTATACATTTGCTGATGATATAATCACGGTTTAACAGACGTCAAACCTCTTTTCCTCCTCTTTCCCGTTGCAAACCCGGTCTTGTCTTAAAACGTCCAAGCCAGCAAGATCCGTGGCGATTATATTACACAATCGCCAAAAATAGTAGTGTAATTATTACACTTATATATTAAAATTTTATAAATTGTCAGTCTTTAAGTATTGAATTTTTTCAAGTAGCCTTAGATGTCATTCTTTATGGAGCTCATTTTATGGGAATGAAGCTGGCAGGAATGATCTTGATTGCAACTGGATTTTTTTTAGTAATGTTTCCCAGTAATTGGCCTGATTATTTTACTCGCCTATTGCGGTACGTATTTAAATTTTATATAAATTTTTGTAAATACAAAACGTTACACTATTTTCTTAGCTAGCGTTTTTAGTCATTTTACATCAGTTTTTAATATTTCTATTTGTATATATGTACAATTCAATCCTACTTTTGTAACACAGATATACTTTTCCTTGCTTTAAAATGAACTATTCAAAAGTGAATATAAATAATTTATTTTTAAACCTAAATTACAAGTAGTGTTTATTTGGTATGTACCATCCGTTCGCTTTCGTTTGTCTCCAACCGATGGATTTTTTCTACGCCGGGATGTATCAAGATTCACTCTTGTGGATCTTATCTGCAATATGGAGCTTGCTAGACTTCGGATAAAGTATAATCGGGTGGATAGGGAGCGGCGCTCTGATCCTCAATCCTAGATGTTTCATACGGGACTGAAAAGATTACCAATTCTGTGTTTTTAACACCCACCTTTGAAAAGCAAATGGGAATCTTCATTTGTCAACTTCTTTAGGAGATGGGAGGATCAGAGTACACGTCGAATAACGTTATTTAGAAAGTAGGATTAAAATGCATGTCAAATAATGTGCGACAGGTGAGTAGTAGAAGTGAAACTAATGAAGGCTAATCAAGCCAGGGCTGTTTCAGACTGTTGAATCGAGAGATGAACGTGAGTTAGGTTGTGCAGTCGAATTCATACAAATACACAACTTACTTTTGTATGACCAATAAATCAAAGCGGTATCAAGTAAAGATTTATATTATTTTAATTTTTAATTTTCACTGTTTTTTTAAGTATAAGTTGTATAACCAATTAATAAGTTAAACTTCTGAAGTTTTCTAGTTTATGATATTTTTTAACACCCATTACGACGTATTTTTTCAATTTAATATGTAACTTATATTTTTGATGTTTTAACAATAAATTGCGTATATTTAATTCAAATTTTTATTTAATAATTTTGTTATTGAGTTTTTTATTATATTCTGGATATATATTTTTATTTAAGTGAAAGTATTATGTATAAATATTTCGTTTGCTTAACGAAAGTTATTCTTGTTTCTATATAATCTGCCTTTTTTAAGCTACGCATTTTATTTTTAAATATTTCAAGGTAATCCTATAAATTTTATTGACTAGTTAAGAATCTTGTAGAAAATTATAATTTAAATCATCATGTCTCTGCAGGAAAATTATAAATTTCATGGTTCTGAAATGCTTTTCTGATTTATTAAGATATATCGGCCAACATGACTTTTAGAAAAATTACAGTTAAAAATTTTCTACACTAAAATTTCTCAACAAATAAAACTAAATAAAAGCATTGGCCGGCTGTTTCATTACTCGACAATTTGAGACCAACATATAATAATTTAGTTACAAAGTATTTCAATTAAATCTAAAGCAAAGCTGAAGCAAATAGAACTCGAATTATTTTCCATTATTTTCCATTGCAATCAAGCACCTTCAAATTATACAGTTATTTTAATAATTATGTCAAGTTTGGAAATTCTATAATACCATGTTACGTAATTTTCTATTACGTTTCGAGTAACTGAAAATTGAGCCTAAAGTTTTTATTTGTGTCCACAATTGAAAACATTGAATACTTACCAACTTGTAGATTTTAAATAAAAGACAGTAGACAGTTTATAACGAAAATGGTCGAATACTAGGTGCCAAGTAAATTTGTGATTTCTGAAAATAAGACCAAGACGATCTTATTAAAAAAATAATTTGAGCAAGAAATTCAATGATCAAGATTCATCGTCAGACATTAAAATTTTTAGGGTGTACAATATCTTAAAATGATATTTAAAAGTTAGGTGTCTATTTAGATAACATCTGGCACATCTTAAATAGGAAAACAGGACTATATTCAATCTATTTGTTATTAACAAGCCATTTTATTAATTTTTATTTTTTGGTTAATTAATATTAATCAGCCATTTATCTTTAAATTGCTGATGAAATTATATAGTGAACTTCCTAGCAATGTTCGTATTATTACTATGTTACATGGACACTAATGAACCTTGGAAATTTGTAGATAAATCTGTTCCAACTCAGCTGAGTTATGTCAAAACTTGTGTTAGTATTAAGGTCAGCTCCGCTAGGCCTGCAAATAAAATCATGGAGGTAACCTGTACCGAGACTGTGTAGTCCCACAGATTCTTAGACAAAAATATAAGTTTCTAAGTAATTATATGTATTGGATTTCGTTTTACTCTTCAAAGTGTTGATTCTAACATTTGGTGGTGTTTTTTTGGCAGCATCAGTTTATTATATAAGAATTGTTTCATCGCTTTCCCAGTTCGGTAAAATGGAAATCAGGGACAAACATCGCAAATAAAGCCATAAACGCCAATGACCGTTGCATTCACGATGGCTAAAGAAATTTTGAAAAAAAAGGGAGGCAGTTTTGTCCAAGCATTCGAGGCTTAAATGGAAATAAAATCTTACAATTTCAACACAATTTGCTCTGTCTATTATTGTCTGCCCCTCCCTTCTCGGTAACTTAATCGTAGCTAACAATTACATATATATATTAAGTTTGCATGAAATGCATGTATATAAAATATTTATTTATTCATCTATAAGCAACCAGATTTAAAAGAACATTTCTATTTTTGAAAGTTTCCTTTTTGCTTTTGAACTGCAATACAATTATAAATATATACGCATTATCTTGAAGGCAAAATATACTTTAATAAATATTTTAACGATATTATTGTATTATAATGCTTTATAATCTCTATAATAATCTTTTGGCACGGTACCGATCGACTGTAAGCATTGAATTTTGAACATATCATAATTTGAGCTGGACCAAAAATCTCGAATTAAACATTAAGAACTTTTCAAACTGACAAACTTGCAAACATAATCTTCCCAAGGAAAATAGTTTTCTGGCAGAATATGCTTTTGTGGTAGCTTCTAATGGTTTTTTCAGCGAGTCTACATGAATTAAAAAGAAAATCCCTGCATTATGACACATATCAATCACTATAGAAACCACGTATATTCTTTAAGTTCTTAAAATAGTTGATCACCATTAAGAAACTAAACATTGACAGTGAAAAATACTGAAAATAAAGAGAAACTTAAAATTTTATAATGAATTTTTTTGTTGTTAACATTAAATTTTATTTAAGATAGGAATATATTGGCAGAATAACAAAACTTTATTTTTTCTTCGAGTGTAAATAATAACTAGAGCAAGACTTATCTTTTCTCTTCCCAAAATCATACAGCCACCACGAATTCAATGATCGTCTAGGATTTTCATTGCCATACAAATTCACACTGTAAAAACAAGGTTTACTGGCTTAAGCAAACTTTTGAAACGATTATAAAGGATTTCAGCTTAATTTTTATAGTGGGGTGATCAATTTTGTACGAAAGTTTACTATTTTAATTATCATTTACAAATCTGTAAAAAACTAAATTAGGAAACAATGTGATTTGAAAATAATTACCCGTTACATATTTAAGCACACTACAATATTCAAGTGTAAATCAGAGCCAAGAAGAAACGGAAGTAATTCATAATATACTTCTAAGGACTGAACACTTATATCTGGGATGAGTCGAATACAATGTATTGGGCTTTATTTGCCTGTCTCAATGGTACAGATTTCAGATTCATAATAAAGTATTACAACACAAAGAAAGAAAGATATTTACAAAAAAACGATACTTCACCTATTTTAGCTATTGTCGAGTCTACCAATTGAGTACGTATAGTTCATTTACTACTCAAATGCTAATAACAAATAAACATCCCGAAGTGTACCTCACTGTTTAATTTGATATTGTGATATGTTGTAGAACATCAAAAAATATTAGACGGGTGTTCTTTCTTACATGCTAACTCGGCGATTTAAGGGGTGAAGTTCATCCTTAAAGTTGACCCTCAAAAATTTTTTTTTTATATTTCAAAAACGAATTAAAATTTTGGAATAAAACCAACGCCAATTTATTTATTTCGGAAAACCGCCAAAATAAAGGTTGCATCCTTTATTTTTTATATGGGTTTATATAACGTTTTTCTTTTTGTTTTTCCAGAAATTTTTAAATTCAACGAATCACGTGAAAAATTATTCTATGATAAACAATAATGAAATATAAGGTATACGTATTTTTGAGTTTTTAAAAAATATATATGTTAAAAGGGCTAAACTACCCCTAAGAGTTTCCTGATATATAATTTAATAATTTTTTTAATTTTGTAACGTATTGTATAAAATATAAAAAATATATTTGTATGTAATTATACGATCTTTTGCGGTCTAAAAAACTTATAATTCACTCCAAAAAAATCATGTTTTTATAACTCAAAAACGAATTGACATTTTATAATAAAACCAATGCCATTTTATATTTTATAAAAATGTGCTTTTATAGTAATCACTTTTACTCTCTGAGGGTTTATATCCCGTATCTTTAATAAGGGTAAATATGACTTTTTCCTTTGTTTACCCAGAAACTTTTTAATAGACAATCTCATTAAATACCATTCTATTATGAACGGTATTGAGATTTGAAGACAGCTTGCTATCTTGTTATTTTGGTAGACAGCTTGCTCTTGTTTTATATAAATTGTATGTATATAATAGGTCATCGAATGTCGTTTATTTTTATTTGACAATCTCAGCAGCAAAACATAATGTGATGGTTATTTCTTAAGCAATTACATTTTGTGATTCTTTCAGTTTGAGTGTGTAAATGATCAGTGAAATAAAATTTTAGTATAGTTTTACCAACAAAAAATACATAGTTATTTTTGGTGAGTATAAGATTGTTAATTTATACTAATTATTTAAATAATTTAAGAATTCCAAAAAATTTTACGACCTATGTGTTTCAGATATTCAAAATGACTATCACACTAAAAGAGACTCTTTTAATACAAACCACCAAGTATTTTGCAACATAAGCATTTATTCGCGCTATATAAATTTAAAACTGCGGTTATCCGTAGTTACATATATATTAACATATATATTAATATATATATTAACATATATAACATATATATTAATTATATATATTATATATTGCGTATTAGTTTCATTTTTTGAGGCGATGAGTACATCTTCTAGTATTCCCTATTTGTCATAGTCAGATTCTATCTAATATCTTTTATTCATATTACTTTTAACTTGCCAATTACGAATTTGAGTTAAATTAGGTTTACTTTTAGTGATAGTCGTTATATTTCAATAAAAAATAATAAGTCGTGGATATCCTACAATATATGTAGGCGACGAAAATCTTATGAATTCTATGATACAGTCATTCGACCATTCAACCGAATATGTATACATCATACAACATGCAATGAAGCGTAAATATCTAATTGCAAATTAGGTCTGTTTACATTATATTTCGTCAAAATATTTTGTAAATCTTCGTTTGATACGGCTTGTAATTTACCAATTGATATCATAACATTGCAGTATGTAATTCTGTGTTAATAAAAAGTATGTACTATTTTGATAATAATGTATGAAATAACTAAGATTAAAATACTTTTTTATAAATATTATTTACAATGCTGGTTACAAAGGTTTGCATACGAAATAAATCGATCACAATTGAACTTTTGTAAAGACAAATTTTTCCTTTTCTTACTTATACCTCTTATTTACAATGTCTCCTCTATTAAAACTGATGAAAACTCAAACAGATTATATGTACTTTTAAAGAATAGTGTTTCCCCGTCATAAATGATGCACTAACGCATTATCTCGGTAACATATATTTATGGGTGCTTACTCAATCCCCTTTCTCATTTTCTCATAATACTATTTATTTTGTGATAGAAAGAACTTTAATAATCGAACAGTATTACAATGTAAATATACCATTACATTTTACTACTGTCTTTTCTTATTCTAATATTTCTACACACATACACAATATTTCCTATATTTATTATTCTAATGCTTTAATTTGTCTTCTATAAATCAATTTATTTTAGAATGAAGGACGAAAAAAAATTTATTTAAAAAAATTATTAATTTAATTGAATCTTAATAATATTTAATAGAAATCGGATGAATATCGTTATAGTATTAATTACATCTTACACTTTAACTAGACAATTGCATTTTTGTTACAGATGGAGCCGTCGACATAGACATGGAATTTCTGGTGGTATGTCGAGAGATGTAATTGACTACAGAACCGGATACATCAAATCACACTTACGTTCACCATCTGGACGAGTTCGATGATTAGTTTTGTTTATAGAATTAGCTTATTTTTATATGAAAAGTATAATTTGAAATAAACATTAGTATTGATATCTATACAAAAATAATAAGAATTAATGTAAAGCTTAAACATTTGTAAATATAAAAGTAATATAATTACAGATTCTTTTTTCTTTTTCTTAAGTAGAATATTTCTATAAAAAACGTATAAAAATCTATTATAATATAAAATGTACATAATATACAAGGTACTTTAATAAATGTGTATACAGTATGCACGATATTATCAGTATTTATACAATGCTTATTTTTAGTAGATATTACTGAATTATTTGTTATAACGTAAACATAGTGTATAATATATATTGTAAAATAATTGTATTTTGATCTTAAACAACTAATAAAATATTAAGCGATACGTCATCTTCATTTGTAATAAAATGTATAGATTTTAATTTTTACTGCTTCAAAATTGCGTTTTTATAATTATTACACAAATAATTTTAATTCTTATTCTTTTATTGCAATATATTATTTTCACATTTTAGAAGTATTCTGAATATTCGTCATATTATTCAGTATATCAGTAAGAAAATGATTTAGCATCCAAATATTTGACAGGGATTATACCCATAATCTTACATTTTCACTATATATATTTTCAACTAAGCTGAGCATCTCATTTTTTTTTTTCGTTCAAATTATACCTAAGATCTCATTTTTATTTGAAAAAGTATATAATGAATTAATTTCAGAAAATATATGTAATACCAATTAAATTAAAAATGTTAGACTAGATTTTGTTTTATATGAGTTTAAATGAAATTAATTTTGAGATTTTTTTGCAATTAATTTAGTTTTAAAGATAAACTTTTCATAACAAGTAAAAAATAAAATAAGAGTACAATAAGCTGATCTATTATATATTTTATATACTATAAATGCCATAAAATGGACTGTTGAAAATACAGAAAAATTCATAAATTTCGAAAAATTATATCATAATAACTGAATTTCATATTAAATTTGGAAGTTTGATTTTATGAAATAACAAAAAATACGCCCAGAAAACTGAAAAATGTTGTTTTAAGCTAAATACGTATATGTAAGTTAATTGATTTGAACAAATCTCAATTTACAGACAAACTATAATAAACACTATTTAAGACTAACAAAGTTCCAATTTATACATGTTATAATTCATTATTTTTGAAAAGATGGATTTTAAAAATAAATGTGTATTAAGCATTAGATTTTCTTTATTTACTAATAATTTTTATTAGATTAGTTTATCATGCTTTAATAATATTTTCGATGAATTTCCATATTATACCATATGATTTTTTTTTTTTATTTGTGTTAAAAGTAGATTTTGTAGCAAATCTCCATCTTCAGAAATCGTAAATATACTGGGAAACGGGTTTTCTGAAAAAAATTTAATTTTTACAAACATTACTTAAATCGTAGTACATTCATTTTAAGAATGTATATTTTATTATATGATACAATAATAAAATTAAGAAATAATGATTATACTAATTTTTAAGTCTTAGCAACGATAAAAAGCTTATTAATGATCCCCTTCATATTAAAAAATTGAATATCAGAATTGAATCAAGGAAAACTCAAAATAAATAAGAACAATATTAATATTACATCTAGTTCAATTTATTTCTCTTTTTGAATGTGCAGATGGTTTTGTTTAAAATATAACAACTATTAGTAGCCCACTAACATAACAATAAAAATAAAATAATATTAAGTTTAGGAACTTTTATAAATATTCATACAAAAAATTTAAATTTAGACCTACAATAATACTTGAAAAATATATTGTGTCCAAACAAAATAAAATCTTTATTATATATCAAATTATATGTTCCTGATATATTTTTTACTCAGGTATAAAAAAAAATTAAATATAATATAAAAATAGAAACAAAAATAATGCAATCCGCTATACGATACGTGACAATGTAGGAAGATACACAGTCAAAATATGATAATCAATAAGTCAATGAAATCCTCAAAGTTTGAGTATACTTATTAAAAAATTTAGCATAAATTAATACATAGAATATAATATGAATAAGATACGTGTAAATGAAACCAAAATCATGATTATTTGAAAAAACAGCTAATCAAAAGATGGCAAGGCCAAATGTTATATAGCTATGGTATCAAATATCTTAGTTATAAAATAATCAATACATAGGTAAAAGTTATTGATGATAAAAAAATTTGTATCCTAGACCAAGTGGGCACTGATTTGCCATGTAACGAGAAAACTCGGTTTTTCGCGGTTCTACTTTTTAATTTTAATAATGGAAAGATTTATCATACGAGAAATAAAAACCCTTGCCGTTGATAGCTCGAGTTAGACCGAGGTTTTTTGATTGGGTTTTCTGGGCAGTATATAAAAATAACAAAAATGGTTTGAGGTTAATAGAAATTAATGTTTATATATTCTGAAATCTATATTATTAAATGTAATATATTATAACTATATAATTATAATATTTATAAAATTATAACTTATAAAATTCTATATAACTATCGCAGAATATTTAAATACTTTTATACAAAAATAAGTTTTAAAAATAACTTAGCCGTGAGTTTTTTATAAGATGTATAAAGTAGTGAATAACTTGGATACAAACTTTATATGAATATGACGGACACAAAAGTAGAATCAAAGTAGAAAATTCTAATTCCTCGCAGAATATGTCGTGGCAACAGTGATTTCGAGGGAGAGGGGAGGAGCAGAACTGGTACACCAATCAGCGACTCCAAAGTGACGGAATTCGATGCATCATGCAACATCACAAGAAAGAAGCAGGACTCGGTATGTCAAACGATATGGAGAGGAGTTGTAGACAAGTCTCGGTTGTTGAGAACAACCTTTTTTCGCTACGCAAAGTCACTATTCTTGCCCTTCATAGGACTCTTTTATTATGCCAAAGCAGTAAGAAGGGAGATACGCAACAAACAAGCACGCATGAAGCGAGAGAGAAAAAGGAAACACACCATACCGGCCTGCACCGGTGAACTTTTAAAAACCAGTTACGTACACGTTTCCGACTGCACACATGCACGTACATTTAATGTCTGTAATAAGTTTCATTAGGCTACGTATATCTCCGTCGCAATAACTTACAAATATGTACGTAGGAATAATGTATAGATAAATACAAGCGTAAAATACATCCAATATAAATGCTCTCAAATTAAAAAGTGAAAATATCCTTAATGTTCGTGAGAAAATTTTGTAACAAAGAAGCGATGTAAAATTGTCAATTGGTCACTTCTGCACCTATTTTAAAATTCAATAAATCCATACTTGATCGATCAATAAATGCAAATTTTTTAAACTTATACTTATTTCTCATTAAAAGGTTTGATTCAATTCATCTTCTCTTTTTCATTAATTTCTACACACTTTCATTGATTTAATTTTTTTTACTACCTTTTTCTCTTTTTTTCTTATTTTTCCCATTTCCTTCTTTCCCTGTTTGTCTAAAATTGATGTTTTTATCGGTTAATATACCACTACACATCTTTTTCTCTTTATCTCTCTGACTATACTGTGTTGTAATCTAAAGCAATACATTAATATATTTGTGATCATTTTCATTAAAAAAGCAAAATTTAATTGTCTAAATTAAACGTAGTATTTTTTACATAAAATGACAACAGTTCGATAAAAATGTAAATAATCAAAAGTAAACTGTCATATCAAAAAAATTTTCAGTGATGATTTCTTTAGAAATTTTTTTAGAACATAGAATGCAAAGAATAAATTTGCAACAATGGGAAATTGATAATATGAAATAGTAAAAATATATTGAGATTTGAAACTCCAAAGGGAATTTTAATACTTCTTCCAATTATTAAAATATTATGTTATTAAAATCCAATAGTTTTATTATATATTACATAGTCGCACATCCATACACACGCATACAAATAAATTTACATTATTTTAAATGTGTAATAATACACATTTGTATTAATGAATCATGAGCAGTTAGAAGACTAACACCACACGTTGACGATTTTTGAAGCTTTTAAATTTAAACATTTTATTACAGAAATGGCTTATATATTTCGGATCGATTGACTTGATGATATTTGAAAAATCTTTTTCACTGATTATGAAAATACAATTTTAAAAAATTCCTTTAAATACTGAGGGGACGATGTTTAGTCTGGTTAGCCAGCATTGGTCGGCGGATACTCATCTCTTCTAGTAGAGCTCCAAGAAACCTATTTTATCTTCTTTTGTAGTATCATTGCTTTGATCATACCGTACGATTTGTTGGTGACAATTCTTCTCTATTTGTATATGTGAAAACTGCACGTGTATCGTGCAATTTGACTTGCTTAGTCAAGCCGTAATCGTGGTATGCACGAAATGATTAACGAATTAATGTAAGTCACGGTATTTATCACTGACGCACGCTGCAGTTGAAGTCAATGCACCTTATGTTCGTACTTATTCGTATTCAGAAAAGTATAAATACTAAAAGCAATTACAACATTAATTTCTAATATAGTTTTGGATTTATATTTGTGTATATATTTTCTATTAGGGTGATCAGTATCCTAAGTTTTGCCACCGCTCAAGATATGGATTGGTGGAAAGTATAATTTATCGGGTTCTTAACATATAACAGAGCTACTATCTATAATGAATGGAATTATCTAATAGAATAATCTAAGATAAATTACATACATCTATGTAGTTCTTAAAAATTGGTATTGATCCGATTCGATTTGAATGGAAATAATAATCATTCTCTATAATATAGATACATTTAAAGCGTCAGTAAAGGATAAGGGCTAAAAAATAAAAAGACTAAATCTAAAAAGTTTATTCCTAATCATGAAATAAGATTTATGAGTGAGCAAGAACAGTCTTCAATATATTTCAACGTTTAACATATTTTTTTATATATACATTGGTCAAGGAAAGAATCGCAAATTTTTTAAAATTATTAACCTTTAAATTAAATGCAGTACTTTTATAATTCAATTTTTTTATATTTTTAAATAAATTTACTTCAATATTACACGAATTAATTTATTAATTGCACAATTAAAAATTTCTAATAAAAAAATAATAATAAAGCAACATAATTTCAAGGAAAATTGTGGAATAAAATTTTAGATTTTTACCTTTTAATTCTAATATAACTTTTTTCCTATACATTCCTGGATAATTTCTTGGAGAATTACACATTCTGGTATAAGACGCAAAGTAATTTTTATACCTGGGTACTAAAACATTAAAAAGCTTGTAAATAAGTTGTTTCTCTAATATCCAAAAATTAGCCAATTCCATGATTTTTTGGTCCCGAGATCCATTTTGTATTGATTGCGATATTAGCTAAAATATAAACGTTACATTATTATTAATTTATTATTTAATATATTACTTTTAGGTATGTATATAAATGAAAGACTTATTTCTAAAATATATTCAATTTACGATTTTGTAGTACTATTGAATTTGGTTACATGTGCAGCACTCAGACGAACTCGAGAATGCTCGGCTTCGCTCGCCGACGGATGTATATTATTTAATCCCTGTACCTTCGCAATTCAAAAATCGACTTACTAGTATACATTCTTGAAATATGAGAGAAGTATAAAATATCTTGAACATTCAGTATTGTTCGATATTTGGTCCACCTACTTGCGCACATAACTACTTAAACTCATCGGTGTACTAGCTGGTTAAATCGTGAGCATCGAGACATCTCATTCTACTTGCTCGACAATCCCCCCGAACCCTTCTTGTGCTATTCACCAATTCTACGTGAAAATCTTTCTTTTTGCTTTTTACTTCCACACTTTCATAAGCGATCACTATTGCAAAACTGATAGTTACCAAACTCTATCTATCCATATTTATCTCTATTGCATGTACACTGATTATTATACACAAGTATTTTCATAAAAAGCTTCGCTATTTTGTTGTAAGCAGTGGTACGGTGATTAAATAGAGAAAATTTAGTTATAACTTGCTTTGTATTATGGAGCTTAATTATTATTTTAAAACTTATATTAAAAATAATGAATATACATTTTAAAACGAGTGTTAATGAAAAATTTTAATACATGTCAGTATAACGATGTGAGGTCATTTTTTATTATTTTTTGGAAAATTTCTAGCCTTTTCAAGGCTGCATTTTTTTAAAAAATAAATTTTTTTTCTATTGATTAAAGGCACTACGGCACAAATGTGAATACATCTTAAGGTAACTGTAATTTTTTGTGTTCATCCCAATTCGCAGAGAGACGATTATTTGTTTTTCGTGCTCTCTTTCTGAGTAACACGATTCACGCATCCCCTGAACTTGAGTGGAAACAAAGCGCGGGTGGACGTAGCGATCAATTAAAAATCATTACAAATTAAATAGAAATGTTACATCCTATATTTGTAAACAGAATAAGCGAAAATAAGAAAGAGAAAATGAAAGTGAAAAAGAAATCTGTAATTTCATTTGAGAAAATTTTATATTCAAACGTTATCGAAATAATATTTTTAAATACAACTTTTTTGAGCTACGTTATTAAAATTCTTTTTAATTATTACTGTCAAATGATATTTAATTATACTTTACTTGTCTTTGAGTGAGAAAATATGTTGTTGTGGTAGTTAAATGAAAAAATTTTATTTTATCAACATTTAATAAAATTTGTAACGGAAAAGTTCGTCACAAGCTGACGCTAGTACCACGGAGCTAGTATGAACATAAGAATAAGCGTGTAGTGCGGCTTTAATAAGTGCGAGATAATATATGCGGGCGAGCGGCGAAGCCCGGTTAAGATTGTGTGTAAGAGAGAGTACAGCGAGAATAAGACAGAGTGCTGAATAAGTGAGTAGGAGTACGTAGTATATGAACAGAATAAGAGAGCATGCCCGCAGAGTGAAGGCAAGCGGGGCAGCAAATTTGAGAGAGTGAGCAGAACGAGTGAGAGCATGGGAGCAGGATCACGAAGCCTAGCTGCGTATTAAGACTAACGCCCAGTATGATTAAACCCTAAGCATTTGCCCTTACCATCAGTCTTTGCCAATGAATTCGCGCCTAATCTTGTAAGAAGGAAAAGCATTTTCCACCACTAAGCGGCGCAAGGAAAAGCACAGAAAAGAAAGCCTTCCTTAGTAAACGAGAGATAGGAGCGAAAGGATAAGAGCGCTTTGGGTGCGGCGTTCTTTTGTCGCATCAGAGCAACCTCCAGGTACAGCCGTGGAAGTCTTATAGCCCCTTAATAGTAGCTTTTTAACTTGCCTTTAAATATAGAGTAGCTCGCTGAGTCGGGTAATGTTGTTTGACTTAGCTGAATGCGAATGTACTTATCTGTATTTAAATAGGCTTGCTGGGACGGTACACTCGTTTGACATACCTGAATGCGAGTCTACTAAAAACACGCTCTTGAACGCGGAAAGTTCGGGAGTAGAGTTCTCCCGAAGCCGAGAACTTGTTCTCGGTGGATGTGCAGCTTGTTGGCACGAAACCCCTTAGTGCAGTCTTTCAACACACCAGAAAACTCTAAAAGATACGTTCAGCACGTCTCCTGAAGTCTGTCAAGGTGCAAAATCTAGTGAAAACCCTTCGACACACCAGGAAAATATCAGGATGCTATCATTCAACGCACCCTGAAGATTCATCCTTATAGCTTAACACTTCAGCCGCTGTAACTCGTCGTTAAGCTTTACAAAAAAACGCCGCCATAACTCGCCGATGCATAATCAAAACTAAATAAATTAGATATTTATTATATTTCTCTACAATAAGAAAATATGCCGTCTTCTTACTTGCCCCGTCTCTTTTCGCTCCTCTTCCCAATACGAACTTGGTCCGACCTCGAGCGATCTGGGCTGGGATAACTAGAAAGCACGGGAGACTGAGTCGTCCCCTGTCACGTTAAGTAAGCTTTCGCGATAAGGAAGCCAAATACAATAAGAAACAAGAAAAAAACTTTATTCAGCAAAACTTTCTTAAATTTAAATTAAAAACTAAACATTGTAATCGACGAACACGTAGCTTGACTACCTAGTTGCAGTCCGGATTGATAGCGTACGATGATGTGATTTTCAAGCAATTTGTTCTCTTTGAACGCCAATTTATTACAGACGCTACTTGCACCTCGATTTAATGGCAAATTTCTGACGAACAGAAATTATTTGATCTAACTACAGGAAAGAGATAATACTTTCTCGAAACTGTTAGATGAGGACATCAGCATATTTGCGGAAAGGTCATACTAATTGTACTGCTTACAATACCGTATAGCGAACTATCGCAATCAAACCGATATCGCGGCGTTGCTATATTAACTTTTAAATTTATTTTATATGTATTAATATATTATCAAAAAACTTGTTTTCATTTGACAAATAATATTGTAATTGATATTGTAAATGATTCTTATAAATAAGTGGATTGTAGCATATCATTCTTTTATTGACTTTATACAAGGAAAAATTTTTTTAACGTAAAATCAGAATAATACAGACAGGATGTAAATTAAATTTTTAATTTTTACAGATGATATTTTAGAGTATCTGTTATAAACTGAAAAAAATATGTTAAAAATCTTATTTGTGCGTTAAATATTGTACAACAATTGTGTCTAAACTATATATATTGAATAGACTATTAATATTAGTTCATAAAGAATATTAGACTAATAATATTGCTAAATATTTTTTAACAGTTATTTCTATTCACGTACTTTATTTCACGTTATTTTATTCTTGGATACTACAGTTTTGTAACTTTATTTATTATCAATAATTATTGTCTTTATAAATTGTAGTTAGTGGGCGGCCTAGTATATGTACTCATTCTTTCTGTAATTTCTTTTTATTTATAGTAAGTTTTCATTTTGCAATACATTTATTTTCATTAAATTATTATTTAGTAATGATTAGTTTTTATATTTTATAAAAAAGAATTTTTCAATTCCAAGTTTTCCAATTTTTCATCTCATAATGAAGGAGAGGTTGTGCAAGCGTATCAACCTCGAAGCAATACTGATGGAGAAACAATCAGATAAGAATTCCAAATCAATTTCGGTTTTTAACTAGTTAACAATGATACGTAAAAGTAATAGATAAAACGACAGGTAAAATACTTTCGAATTGGAATACCTTGTGGTTATTAAAATAATTAAATGGTTTAAGATTATTTAAGCGGGATACATTTTAAGTTAATAACAAACTATGGTAATTTTAAATTAATGTTAATGTAGCAAATATATAAACTCGCAATGGGCAACGTTTCTGCAGGAACTTAATTGTGAAAGTAAATATGGGACTAGAAAAAAATGAACCAAGTCGATGCTCATAGGAAATACCATAACACATTAGCTATCGAAGGCAATACTTTAAGATATTGGAGATTTGCCAGAAAAAAGGCGTCGATATAGTAAAAATTCACGCTAAATTGAAAAAAAAGTAAAATTAAATATTGTGAACTAAGAAATGGCTCAGTATATGGAAAAAATAAAATTAAAAGTTTTATTCTATGTCTCTCGCAAGATAGAGAATAACGAAATTCGAACGTTACACCACGATTTAGGCCACGTAGTATTTTATAAAATTAAAAATTTTTTTTTGTTTCCAAAAATAAGAGACTGAAAGGTCCCAGAAGTCAAGCCAGGGCAGAGACCCGTAGTACAGTTCGAATCTTTTCAAATCCAGGAGGACCCTCTTGCGACCTTTTTTACTTTTTTTTTATCACAGCAAATTGGTTTCTCTCAGTTAGTTCATTTATTCTTCTGCCCTAAGAAGAGCAGAGATCCTACATCAACTGCACCGAAGAATAGTTTATTTTTTCCTACATTGCCCTAAAAAGGGCGATTTTAAGAAAGGAATGAGATAGGTAAATAAAAGACACAAAAAGTTTATTATATCGTTGATAACCCTGGTCGGGGGTGAGGCTCTGGTACGCGGGAGGTATATTCAAGATACCAAGAACTCCGGAGAGAGAGGGAGAGAGTGAAGTAATAATACGTGGAGAATCTCCTTCTGCTTCTCGGAGATGGTGTCCTTTCTACTCTGTGCTCGGGCCCCCGCAACCCTTCCTCTTCTGGCTTCGTGGGGAACAACGCCACACTAATTGCGTACGGGTTACCTTTCCAGTTCCACCGAGCTCTAAAAGGGCGAAGTTGCCACGTGCAGCAAATTCCGGGAAACTTGGTGGCGTCGGTGGGACAAACTTTCCCCAGGCCAGACGCTCAATCTCTCTCTCTCGATCGCTCGCCCCGTCAAAGCCAGCCGCAAGGGCTGACTCATACTTACCGCCGCTCAGCTCGTCAGACCGAAACCTGTTTCGTGCACGAGCTTGAGCCTTTTCCACAAAATACGAGACGTCAGAAGCGTCCTGCGCGCGTCAAAACAAAATAAAATATTTTATAACCAATTGTCTAAATGTACTGAATTTTGATAAAAGAATGAGTTCCTTGCTATTTATATTTGCATGAATATTTTTACATATTTAAAACTTTTTTTTCTCTATTTTTAGATTAAATTATTGTAATTCCAAAAATTTATGTAATTTTAAATACTCCAGAATTTATCCAATACCCATACATAAACAAATTTATCAATTTTATTTGCCAAAGGTTTGTTTTGTGTGAACAAAATGGATAATTAAAGTGTTTCTTTTTTTCATTATTTTTCAAAAACTATTGAAAATGGGTGTATATACTTTATGATTAGTTGGGACTCTTAATCTCTATCAATCCAAAATTAGATATAATTTTACTAACTTTAATCTCGATTTAAAATTTAGAAATAAAAAAAAAAGCTCTTAATTTGACTAAATGCATTCTTATTTAAAGCAATAAGCTCTTTAGACATATTATTTATAAATATGGTTATTTTCAAAATCTGATTTAATAATTTGAATAAAACTCATTGATACTTCGTGTTAATATTAAAAAAAGATCTGAAATGACTGACAGCAAGAGATCTAATGTAAATTGTAAATTGCATGAATTAAAATTGAATATTTACATTTATACATTAGCAAAAATCCATACTCCTTCTGATCAATAAAAATCTGCTCATATTACAGCTTACAATATAATTTTACTTAAAGAATACTTGATCAATATAAAATTAAGGAACAAAAGCGAATCATATTAGCATCACATTAATTAACATAAGCTTGTTATCATTTTAAATACATATAAATTAATTGATAATCTTCTTGTATTTATTCATCTATTTAAGTTTTATTATAAGATTTTGGATCGATAAATTCTATAAATACATTAACTTTTTAAATAGATTCTATGAATTGTCAATCAAACAAAAAGGAATTTCAATCAATCAAAATTCTTAATTTCAATCTAAACTCTAATCTTTATACACATACTAATTTTTATCTTAGTTAAGTAGCATTTAAAAAATACCAACAATCCTTACTAGGGGCTAATTATATTTAAAATTGATATTATCCAATTATTCATTAGGAAATATCATTGGTTAATTATTCATTATATTATTTATTATATTATATTTATTTATTTATTATATTATGACTATGATAACAACTTTAATGAAAATTAAAAAATAAAATATATTCAGATAATTATACTTAAGTAAATCCACATACATCGGGTGAAAATGAACCCTGTTAATTCAATTTGAGTTCACATTAACATGTTTTACCATTTAATAAAATTTAATACATACTTTATCTATATGTACTTTTATAAAAAGCACTATGCTGCTTGAAACCTTCTTAATTTATGACTTTATTATTATTTTATAATTATAAAAGCTAGATTAAGTGTAGATTATATCTGAAATACTGTTATATTTTTAATTTATTCTTAGCATTCTGAAAATTATTATATTATTTACATATATAGTTCTTATATTTTTATGTACAAAAAAGATCATGTACTCTTCATTTAGATAGAATAATATTTTTTAATGTATATTTTTTAATTAAATTATAGATATTTTATAAATAAATATTTTTTTATTTAAAATAAAGTTAAAGATTGATTATTATTCACGTATATGAAATATATATTATGAATTAAACGTCATTACAAAATAATAAATACATTGGGATATATAAACTACTTAATTAATTTTTAATATCTAATTTTATTATTTATTGATATAAGCAGATCATTTCCTCAGTTTTAAAGTATGCAATTTCTACAAATAAATTTATCTATTAAATCAAGACATTATATTAAATTACCAATAAAAGGAATTCTTTAAAAATTAATTCTATAATGGAAAACTATTAATCATAAACCTTTCAATTGTTATTAGTAATATTTAAAACAATATTGTATCTTTCACTTTAAATGTATCCTTTACTAATTAGTCACTATTTTGGCATATAGAAAATATCATTATGTTTTAATAAATGTAAACTTTTTATGAAATGAACTTACTTTTTCTAAAATTTTAGTTTTAAGTTAATATTGTATAAATTAATTTTTCAAATTTTTATATTTATAATTTTATAGATTCCATAAGAAATAATATTATATTAGCCTTTAATAATTACATAAAAACAGAAATTAATATTAAGTGACAAGATTTACTCAATAATTTTTAAGTTCAAATTTATTATTTTTTGAAGTCAAATTATAAATTCATGGTATATAAAGCTATTCATGAAGAATTTTATAAATTATTAAATATATTTTTTGTAATAAATAGTCAAGGCTTTGCAATAAAAATATTATAATAATTAATTTGTTTGGAATTCTAAAAATAAATACCTGTTCAATATAACCTCTTGTCTCATCGGCACGATTGTAATTTAATTCTAACCTTTCGTATTTAAGCAAATTAGTTAAAGTTTTTTGTAATTTGAGAATCCGTCCTTCTGATCCATTGATATTTTTCAACTTCCGAGCTTTTGGTAATAGTTTATAATTTAGTTTTAAAACAAGATTTGAAACTCGGGCTTGATTCATCTTAACAAGGATATAAGAAAGATCACCGATAATATTAATTGATACACATGAAACGCCTTTTTGTCCATACACAATAAAGTATTGCGTTCGTTGCCCTGGTAAATGTGCAAATAAGAATAGCAAGTGATTAATATAAATATAGTGTGACGTCCCCGTAATTTTTTAATTTCATATCAAAGACTCAATTTAAGGAAATACGAAACTTGATAATGACTACACCATGCCATAATAAATCTAACATAATAATAATGAAATACAGAAATATAAATCACCACTGATCACATTGCGCAATAAGAGATAAGGAAATATCAATGTATACATATAGAAGATAGTGCGCAATAGATCAAAGAACTGAATTATCAACGTTTACCTATGATAAATAATCATGAAACTCATATATAGAAAACAGGCTGACACGTGTAGGTAGTAAAAAACCTTCAACTTGTTTTTATCAATCCGCATATTTTTATGGTAAATATATATTATAAATTAAAAGTCATTACAATATAATAAATACATTGGGATATATAAACTACTTAATTAATTTTTAATATCTAATTTTACTATCTATTGTTATATACAAAATAATAAATATATTAGGATATATAAACTACTTAATTAAATTTTAATATCTATTGTTAAAGGCAGATCATTTCCCCAGTTTTAAAGTATGCGATTTCTACAAATAAATTTATCTATTAAATCAAGACAATATATTAAATTACCAATAAAAATCATTATAAAATATATAAATCTTATATTGTAAGGTACCGACGCGTGTAAATGAGTTTAACCTTCGGAGATATAAAAACAGAAACTGTAAGAACCTCTAAAATCAAATTCTAATAAAAAATTTATATAATCAAACAAAGCTTTGATTGTAATCAGGTGCGGAACCTCTAAAATCTGATTCTAAGAAAAACACATGAAAATAATCAAACAAAGAAAGGATTATAACGAGAAGCACCTGCGAAGCTTTTTCCAAGAAAATATGTAATGTAATCATTCGATTTTAAAATCAAACAAAGAAACGACTATAATTCGAAGCACATGTAAAACTCATTTTAAGAAATATCTAATCACTCTAAGAAATCATGTGATTTTAAACAAAGTAGCAACTGTAATACGAAACATATACGAAAACGTAAACCAAGTATAATCTCGAATAATTTCATGATACGAACCATTATATTAAACGAAACGGCGTATCAAATAAACATCGAGTAAGAAATAAGGCGCCATCAAACATTACTGAAGAAAAATAGATTACGATCCACCAATAAGAAGCAAAGCAGCAACAACGTCAAGAGTATATAAACATCGATGCAAGCAGCAAGATATATACATTCAATTGGGAAGATCATTACAAGAAATTAGATTCATAGTCTTATTTTACGGCCCGCGTCTTTTCGCGAGAACGAATTAAATTCGTTCAGATTATATACTTAAAGTATTTGTATTACGCATATATATATTTATCTTTGAATAAATTAATATATATTTCATTTAAATTTGAGTTTAAAATTAATATTTCCTTAAAGGAAGTTCAAGTTCAACTATAAATACATTATTATTAAAATCAAGTTTCCTGATCTCGCGTTGATTCATTGATTCATCGAGGGATTCTTCATGCCTTGACGAAAAAACTCCTGGACTGGTAACAGCGACTGCCTCAAGCAAATTGGGTACAATCATCCATTACCTACACTGCCCTTCGGATATCAAGCCAGCTAAATAAAAATCTTCTATTTCTAATAACTAATAATAAAACGGGACTAACCTATCATAAAATAAACCATCCTTATACCTCTTCATACAGTATTAAATAAAATAGCGAAAAATTGAAACCTAAATTTTTAAGAAAAATTTCAAAGTCCATTAAGTTTGTTTTACAGTATAAAATAAAAATAGTAATTTATTTTAATAATAATATAGTTACACAATATTAAATTAAATATTTATTAAACTAAAAATTTCTTTAAAATAGCTTTGAGACAAAACCAAAAAAATAGAATAAATTTCCTACGATTTAACATGTTTCAATAATTAACAAATATATAAAAAAATTTACAAATATGAAATTTTGAGAAAAAATCTTGGTGCAACCTTTCGACACGCTTCTTGGCAGTGCAGCTTTTTGGTGCACTAACAAAAACAACGTGTTGTCTTTCGATATACTCCCGAGGTTAGCCTCGGGTCACTCCCGATGGCACAGTCTTTCAACGTATCTTGCCCGACGAACTCTTCGTGACAGATTACATTCCGCGCTTGAAAGGGGAATCGACTCGCTTCTGATTAATATATAAAATAAAAAATGTAAATAGTGTAAAAACGTGGAAAACCATACGTAATAATGTATTTACCGTAAGGATTCACTTTGTAACAAAACTACCGGTATATTCGTTAAGATCCGCAGCATAAAAACGGACGCTGTAAATAAATAGTATGAGTAATAAATTAAATATGTATGGAACACTTGTCGAACTGTAGAACTTTAAGTGAATAAATTAAGATTTATATTTAAACTAAAAATACGCCGCCTCTCTACTTGCTCTATCTCTTCTCACTCCTCTACCCGAAATGAACCTGGTTCGACTTCAAGTTGTCCAGTCCGAGATACCTAGGTAAGCGTAAGAAACTGAGCCGCAGCCGCTTCGAGAAACCGAGTCCATAAGTAGAAACAAAATAAACCAGAGTTAAATATTACAACGTCAAACAAAGAATACACGAAAATAAGTTTCTACTTTCTTATATGCGCATGTGTTAACGAATTATGCTAAAATGATTCAGCGTAGACTTGATGAATCAGAAATAGAAGCCAACTTTTAAGAGGTTTCTCTTTTACGGCGATTACGCATATTCTTTCCTCCTTTCAAAACTTTCTTTTTTATTTTTTCATTGTCATTTTTTTCTTCACGATCATAAACATCAAAATGGATCCGCCTTTTTAACAATATCGACAATCACACTTTTTATAATTTTTTTTAATTATTTCTTTACTTAATGTAAAGTAATACATAATGTTTAGTATTGTGTCTGTTTATATCATAACGTATGAATTAACAAAATATTAATTAATATTAATAAAATATCAATACATATTTGTTATAACTCTAATGTATAATAAGGAGTACTATTTGAAATTATTACTCAAAATAAGCTACACTTAGAAATAAACATTATTGTAAAAAACGTAACTTTAAGGAATGGTATAGAAAACATTTATTGAATATTATTCATTGAATTAGTACTTTATTATAAATTAAACATTTATTTCAGATTAATCAAGTTTTTTTTAACTAAGTTAAAACTGTTTTAATAGTTTTAACAAATTCCAGTTACAAAGTCATGTTTTGCGAATATTACAAAATTTTTATTACTCACCAACTCAATAAGATTATTTTTCACTTTAATAAGGTAATAACTTAAGTGATAATTTAAGAGTATTGTGTCGTAAAACCGTAGAATAAAAATAAACACTTTAATACCAAATTAAATGATGGTACAAGACAATTTCACTAGAATCTACCTACACTAAACTTTCACTTAGCGTTCTCATTTATACCTTAGAGAATTACTTTTATCTCAAGGTCTATAGCTTAATATCAAATTCAATATATTATATTAACTTTCAATATTATAATTACTACAAACAATATTATTATTACTCAAACAATAATAATACATTGTTGAAAATAAATATCGACAATACACTAATGTCGAAACGTTTGCATTTTTTAAGATTTTAGTACATGGTTTTTTAATTATTAAATAATAACCTTAAGTTTGCAACGAATCCCTTCGTCGCGAAGGGAAAACATAGACGCGGATCAAGTGTCGGGAGGAAGACGAAGAGGAGGCCCGGCCCCTACGCCCGAACAAACAACAAGAATGTTTTGAAGTGATTAGTACGAAGATATATGCTGGATTGTAAGTGTAAGTGAAAGATAGTATGTGAGTGTAAAAGTAGCGTCAGCCGCAGGAATACAAGTATGAGTGGAAAAGAGTGTGTGGAGTGAGAAAGCGTGCCCGCGACACAACGTCGCCCGCAGAGTGGAAATGCGAATGAGAGAGAGTGTGCGAAAGTATGAGTGCAAGTGAGAAAGCGTGCGTGTGACATAGCGTCGGTCGCAAGAGTGAGAGCACCGGATAAGTGAGTGAGCAAGAAAATGCCCGCGTAGTGGGAGTTCGTGGTCCAAAATGCATGTGAGAGAGAATGCTTAGCAAGCGAGTGAGAGAAAGCATGATCCCGTGGAGGAGAGCCTTGGCTATGCGTCTAGCTTTGGCTATACCCCAGCTAGCGCAACGCTAGGCTATGCGCGAGCAAGCGCGACGCGTTTGCGCCACCGCCGTCAGCCTTGCCCAAGATCGTAAGGACAATAGCTAAGCGTCGCGATTCATTCACCTGGCCCGCGAGTACAAAAGCGTGAGGGGAAGCGCCCGAAAAACATAAAAATGGTGCACTCACGCAGAATTGGGAGACGGAGGTGGAGTTCGGGAAGCGAAGGTTTCCCAGTAGTGCTGACTTTTGGCGCATTGGGAAACTCTAGGAGGTGGAGCTCAGGGAACGCTGACGTTTAGCGCATTCCCGGTTGTGCCAACATTTGGCGCACTGGGGAGCTCCAGAAAGTGCTGACATTTGGCACACTTCCCTGAGTATAGACGTAGGTCCGCGGTCACTCATTTGGAAACACAGCCTCTTGGCTAGATTCCCCCCGCTATCTTCCGCTAAGATATTAAGAGAAATAATGTGGTTTTGAAAAAATTTTGAAAATCTATTTCCGGTATATCCGATGGATAATGTTTGTTCTCGGTAACCGACCGATTAAATTCCTATTTCATCTCTTGAGTTTTTTCAGGTCACTTTCCTTTATCCAAGAGTATAAACAACCGGAAATGAAACTCGCATCGACGCAGATAACAATCCCAGGAAATTCCTCACAAGGCTTACTTTCGCCAGGTCTAAAGCATCCTAAAGTTGATTGAGCCTCATTTGGAAGGCCGATACCTTGCGTCATTCTTTTTACTGATAGAGGGCTCCGGGAGGAATGAGTTCTTTCTTTGGACTTATAGTCATTATTGACGATATAATTTACTTTAGTACGTGATTTGTGCGCTTGACTGGATTGCAGTGCGGTGTTCTTTTGTTGGGTCCTTACTTACGAACTGGTTATCGTTGCCTGTGACTGGGTTACCATAGAACCGTAGACCCGCGAAATAATCCCGCATCTTTCATATACCCCAATTGATTACGAAACTCTCTTTTTCTGGAGCCGACTAGAGGTCTTTCAACCATGTTGACGGTCCGGCATGCATATGCGATTATTCTTTCAAGATTGCTTTATTTCTGGGAGTTTTTTGTTACTGGGCTTGATCTTAAGGACGAAGGTTTCTGAGAAGTCGGAACTGGCATAGACTGGAACTTGTGCCGACGGTCTCTCAGTTTATCGAAAGCACCTCATTTCCATTTGATTCGCTTATGCAGGGACTCCGTTCGAACTGTTATTTATTCCAATTTGACTGCTGCTTTGTTTTTTGTAGACGTCGTAGGATTTCATTAACTTACATGAGGTAGTATTAAAATCTAGCCATTACTATCACTGTATCGCCGAGATAGCAGAATACTTGTTGATCTAGTGAACAAAGGATGACTTGATGTCAGGCGCTGGCAGCGTAATGAAATCCGAAGGGCAGAGCCGTAAGCTGCATGAGCCCTCTGTCTAAAAGCGATAAACAACTTGTTGTCTTCTGTCAAAGGAACCAGGCAGCAGATCCGTCCGCAGATCTAAGTAGATATTTACATATTCAAGGTGACGTTGATCTGAAAAAGCGAATTACTGTTCTTTTCTATTATGGTATTTTGTGGGCGATTTCGATGCAGAAAAGATATTTATCGTCCTTTTTATACGCCAGAACAACAGAAGAGCTCCACGACTTGATGACGGCTCGATTATAAATTCAGTCCACGTATTTGTTTAACAAACGTGCATTTCATAAGCGGTATTGCTTTCTGACGAGTTTTGAGTCTAGTAGGCATTCGTCGTAATAAATTAGATGGATGGATTCCTTGACCGTCGTAAAAAATTGTTTTTCTTCGTTTATCAACCGGTATAAAACGACGCTCGTTCGTTCGAAATGTGGTTCATTCCGGCATTGATCCCCAGTGTGTCCGCGCTTCTTGCACCTCTAGCAGCATTGATTACGTTCTATACTGTAATTTATAGACGACAAAGCCAAGAAGTAGGACACTTCCGCGAATCTTCCGAAGCTCGTTAAATGAAACCCCTGATATTCGTGATGACTTTGGAATCATTGATGTTTAGTTTCACCCTCATGTTTTCTCCAATATTCTCAAAATTATTATTTTAAATTAAAGCGTTTGATCAAACTAAGATTCCCAGTTCAGGTACTATATAATACATATGCTTGGTAGGCGACTTTATATTAAACTAATAACGATTAAAGTTAGTAAAAAGAAAATAAATTTCTCGAAGAAAGCAAAATCGTTGCCAAGGATAGCTCGACCCCAATCAGGGTTCTTTTAGAATAAGAATTCTTCGAACAAATAAAACAAAATAAATAATATGTAGTTAAAATATTATGTATTTTTAAAAACTTAGTAATCAGAGGATGACTTCAAATTATTTTAAATAAAATAACAGATTATTAGTAGACTAATAAGCGTGTGAAATTTCTATACAACTAAACATAAATGCCATCGAATATGGATGGAAAACAGAAACTATAAGTAACGTAACTAGTTTTACATACTTTATTCCCATACACACCCATGCATGGACACTTATTGTTTGTCTAATCACTTCTGTCTAGTGGCGGATATTTCCGTCATAGTATTATGACTTCTTCTTACTTCTTACTCGGATTGAGCATAAATCGTTCCACTTATTCTTTTGTGACGATTTCATTTTCGCATCTAGGAAAATGACTGCTCTTTTTGATCCTAACATAATTCTCGTTTTTTGTTGTTAAGTGGACACGACTACTCAATCGAAATACTAAATCATTAGTGTCTATAGCTACGAGTTTTTATTTTTAATCATTCTTATTTTTTGGTTATTAAAATTATATTTACTTTAATTATTTATAGAAAAATTATCTTCGTATATCATAAATTAATAAAAAAAATTAATTAATTCAGCTATGATTTAAGTTTCAATGAAATTGACTGTGATAATAAGAAACGTAAAAAAATATTTATTTTATGTACTATAGGTCCTACTTTTATTTGTTTACCTAAATCAGGTATGCTTCATGATTCTTTTTTAAAATTGTTAAAATTAAAAACCAGTCTTTTGTTTCTGTTAAAAATGAACTACTTTAATTTATTAGTATTAAAACAATGTTGGTTTCTTAAATTACTGATGATTTACTGTAACTGGTCCTAACGTAAATTCTTCAACAAATCTTACCTTCTCCTGTTGACGAAATTTGATAAAATTCTCAATATCGATTGAGCTATTTTCATCTCATTAAACTAAAGCGGTAGCAAAGTTCTGACACTGCAGGAAGATCATCAATAAAAAGAAAGCAAGAGCATTAACTTGTTATGAAATAGAATATTAATTAGAATTTTTATATATATTTATTTTTATTTACAATAAACACGTATAAAGTGTATAAAATATTAATTTTTTAAATGCAAAATAGCAGATAATGTATCCATTTTAATTAGCTTATTATGGCTTAATTATTGCTTTGAATAACTAATGATTTAAAATTTGGTGTGAATATTAATTTGAACAGTCATAATTAATAACTTTTTAATTGGTAATAAATATTCATCTTGAATATTTATTCGAATATTTAAAAATATGCTTATTCATAATATACATTTGTTTTCTGAAACAAAGAAAAATATTAAAATTAATAATTTGAAAAGATTAGTTAAAATTTCTATCTTTATAATCTACAAATGTCTATCTCCTTAAAGAAATTTATCCATTTCCATTTAAGAAAATTTATATTTATGGTTCGAATTTTTTTACTATAATAATCATAAAAATAATAATTCTTTACATATTACATCATTAACAGGTTGCATGACGACAATCTTTTAAGAAAAAATATGGTTGCAAGCAAATAATGTTGAGAGAGAACACATGAATCGCACAAAAGCAAGCCAGAAAGGACGAGCAGTTTACACGGTTTTACGAGTACGAAGAAGCAGGGAGCAGTGTTATCAACTATTTTACTTTTTGTGGATTTTCAATCGACTTACTCGCATTCTATAACTTCGGACCGTAAGATATAGGGGCATTCGGCTGTAGCTCATGCTACAGCTCTAGATTACCGTGATCATACAGAATTCACTCTTCAAACCCACAAGTTTCACGCAGGTATATCTACTGAGCGACCACTCCTTCACAATAAAAAACATGCAAGCAACTCGAGGTTGTTCATTTTCGGGCATACTCGAAGAACGAACTTTTTCCTGCCTTAGGCGACACTCTTTACTGCGTCTATTTTGCTTTTGCAGTCACTGTTTTCACTATACCAAGACCACCCCTCGGCGACAGTTTTTAACATACCAAAGCAACTCTTGCAACAACATTTTCGCGTCGAAAAATCATCGAATGAAGGCAGATTGGTGTAGAGTACCGTTTTTTCAGAGTAACCGTATATAAAATTCATGTATTTTGAGTTTGCGCCCTTTCATATTAATGAAATAATTCGCGTTCTTTTTATGTATCATTTCAAGCATGTAAAATTTAACTCAAATTTGTATTATTATACTAATAAGTTGCTATATATATATGCTAAGGTTAAAATTATGTGTTTGCAAATAACGCCCAATGGCATTTTCTCAGCTTGTTAAGTTTTGCTTTGTATTATTTCTTTTAAACAGATGGTCTGATCCCACCTTTTCTAACTTACGTAGATTGCAGTTTTTATGCCAAAAAAAGAAAATAAATAATATATAATATAAGCAACATCGCCCTTAACGGCGATCAACATCTGAACGACTGCCTCGCAGCATTCCGTCTATCATCGCCTGTCTTCAGAAAAGGGAAATCACGATGATAAAGAACTCTTCTTAGGGCGATAAACAATAATAGAGCTTCAGGAATTGGACATAACTTTAAAAAATCGTAGAAACAGATAGATACAAACATTCCCTGATAAAACCAAAGTCATCCTAATGTATTGAGCCTACGTTAAGGTTATTAACAAATAATTATTACAATATAATAATTATTGTTATTTATGTAATCGCATAGTTTTCTATGAAACATAAATTATAGATTATAATGTATTTCAATAAATGAAAAATCTAATATAAAACAATCTTGGAATAACTAATTGATATATCTTTGCGAATGAAAAGTTTTGCAAATATTATTATCAATCTATGACGATAAAAAATTTAAAATGTTGAAAAATGCTCCATAGCATAAGATTTAAAAAAGTTAATATAAATTCAAAGTTATTGTGAAAAATAACTTGGTTTCATATCAACTCAACCATCGTATTATTAACAATCTTTATTTAGTAGTTTTTGCAAAATTTAAAAGAGATTGTCTATATGTAAACTGTATTTTTCACAAGCTATCCTTTTTTGAATTTGAATTTAGTATAATTTAAAATTGAATAATGGTAATCACTTTAAAAATAAATAAACTATTATAATATTTATTTTAGTCAACGTATATATACAATATATGTTTGCATGACACAGGCATATATGAATGATTAAAAATTCTTTAAAAATTTATTCTAATCTTTTGTACTGCATGCTCCTTTATAAAATTCAGAAAAGAAAACAATTGTAAACGTAAGATAACTTACTTGATATGATTAGGCATTTTATAATAAACATCTGAAAATAAATCTTTCCATGAAAGTGTCATGTATTTCTCTGCTTTGGTAATTGCATCTAAAACCGATTTCTTATATAAATTGATAGTATTTTCTTCCATTTTTTGGTCCCATAATTTGAAATTTTCCAAATATTGTCTAAATTGCAAAATTGGTACTTTATTTTTATGCAAAGAAAGTTCTAGATTTGATCTATATACTGTGCTATCATCAGATGTACTATGATGGCCAATGCTACAAGTAAAATTTTTATCACAAATTAAATTTAAAAATAAAATTTAAAAAATATATAAATAGCAACTTCACGTTAATTACTCAGATACTCATTTTATATCACGATATATACGTATGAAAAATTAAAACAGTGTACTGTAATTAAAAAATGAATTATATGACTATTTTTTAAGGTATTGACAATAACATAATTTCCAAAACTATTTTTTTAGTAATTGATGCAAATTTTGAAAATATTAATTTTTCTTAATTTTCTTGTTAATTTTTTATAAACTACAATGAAGTAAATATTTAAGTTTTAAATAATTTTTTATTTTCAATCAATTCTTATATTAAATTCAAGTATTCTCTGAATTGAAAATATATTTAATTTTTAGAAATTACGAAAATTATATTGCCGTTGTATAGAATCTTAAAATATACAACATATTTAAAATTAAGAAGAATAATATAAAGTTACAGAAAATCAAATAGTAAAATTCTTATGTATAACATAAGAATTAAAAATTATTTTATCAATTGAAATTGGAATTATGTTATATTTCACTTCAATTACATTTAAATTACATTTAAAAAACAAAGTATATAGGTAAAATAAAGAGCTTACAACTCAGTTAATTAACAATGTTTATTAATTTGCTCATTTACTTCTGTATAATTATCATTTTTTATTCTATCGGTTTACTCGAATTCGACTTTGACTAACTATATCATTTTACGTGTTAAGTTGAAAATGCAAAATTTAATAGATTCGATAAAGCGGTGATTTTGGAAAAAACGAAAAAGAAAACAACCCCTAATAATTCTATTATAGCATTAGTTGAAAGTTAATTTCTAGAGTTATCAAATAATTCCAATTGATTTTTTGATTCTGATTGTTTTGCTATCTAATCTCCCATCTTGACGTCGCGGATTTAGATTTTTTATTGGCATCAATTTCCAAATAAACGCGTTTAAACTTTACTAATTCTATACAATACGCTACTTTTGAGCTAATACTCTTCTTTTATAAATTTTAAAATTTGTAGTTCACTTTGGAATGTGAGACGTTCCAAATGGCATTATCGAAACTTCATCAATACATATGATGATGTTATCTAAATCTTTCTGCTTTAGTTTCTTAATACATTATGTTTTAGCTCGTTATTTGATATGATTTGTGTTTTTATGTAAAATAAGCTAAATTATGTAACAACTGCCTATAAATAGGTGTATTTATCCGTTATCAATGATTCAATAAATCTTTAATATTAAATTTTTTTGCAATAAAAGATATTTATTTATGTCTTGTATGCGCAACAAATATCTTATATTGTTGTTAGTTTTACTGTTGTAAGTATGCGTATTTTCCTTTGTAACTATTGTAACTATGCAACTATTGCAAGAATGCGTACCTTCCTTTGTTTGGTATTTAACTATTGCAAGTATGCATACCTTTCTTTGTTTAGTATGTAGCTATTGCAAGTATGTGTACCTTCTTTGTTTAGTACGTAACTATTGTAAGTATGCGTACCTTCCTTTGTTTAGTATGTAACTATTGCAAGTATGCGTACCTTCTTTTGTTTAGTATGAAACTATTGCTTGTTGCATAGTATACTCAGGTACATGAGTTTAAAAATACGGCATTTTTCTTAGTATTTCTATGACTTGTAAATAAGTAAGAACATAATATCCTATTATGTTAAAGAACAAAGTTTATTTATATAATATGTATGTTTATAGAATATTATTTTATAAAATCTAATTTAAACGAATTTTACAAACACTTAACCATAAGTACTAAATCGTTCCTAATAAATAATAAATATCAATTCAAACTCCTATTGGAGTAAGGCCAATGCGTTACTTGTATTAGATTTTCCTATAAAATATAAATTAAATTTTAAATTTATGTATATGAATGAAAAACATTTCTAGCTGCTGTGATATTTAAAAAAATTATTTTAAATAAATTTTACAATATAAAATATTTATCATTAATATTGAGAACAAGAACTGAAATGATTGTAAAATTTCTTAAAAATTTATATAATATTTTATCATAGAAATGCAAACGATATTATAGTTATGTTATTATATAAAGATATCATTGTACATGATCCTTTTTTAGTTAAAACACGAAAACAAAGATTCAATGAATTCTGCGATTTCTCACTATACTTTTCTTAACTAAAGGATACAATGCATCATAATCAAACCAAATCAGATCTTTTCATACTTTATCTTCAATTATTTCAACTTTGTTGTCTACAGCTTTTCATTCTTTAAGTATTTTCATTTACAGATTATAGCAGATACGTGTAAAATTTTACATTGTCGAATATACAAGTTACAATATATTATTATTTTAATGTAGTGTTCTCTTAAGATAATACCAATAAAATTTAATTTTATATAATAAATATTAAGGATAAAGTTCAGCTTAAAAGATCATGCTTCAATCATAAAAAGGAATATAATATTACCGATATGTAATTGCTTCAATAAGAACTGGTTTTTTTTCCTGAACAGAATAAGCTCGAGCATATTTAGTAGCACAATACATTGCAAGAATATCATTTCCATCTACTCGAATTGTGTTAATTCCATAAGCTGGACCTCTTACCGCAATTCCATCACCAATATATTGTTGATGACTTGGGGTCGAAATGGCATATTGATTATTACGACTATAAATAAGAGTAATAAATTATTATGAATCCTTATTATCTAATTCGAAAAAAAAAATCTTTTTGTTTCTTTTATATTAAAATTATTCAGAATAAACTATTAAATCTAGAATCGTGCTTATTTAAGTATTTTATTTCTTCATGTTAATGAGATTAAATCGTCTGGAACTAACATAGGCATTAAGTTAATGACCTCTATAGTATAGTTCAAGCACTCTCGGTAATGTTCAAAGAAGGTCGTAAGTAAGAAAATCTGCATGTTGCCTGCAATATACAATTTTAATACTAAGATGCGCATGTAAATTAGCGAGCAATTTTCAATAAGACTAATTGTTATTAACAGTAAAACAAAACAACACAAATTTAATAACTTTGCCTTGCTAACGGTACGGTATATACTGGTCTTCTTTACTCCATTCAATAAAAAATAAAGAGTGAATTTATCATTTTGAAACACCGGTCAAGATCGAACGCTCGGTACTTTAAAAATCAGTGTGTCTCTAAAAATGTTGCGCAAATTCGACTTCGCTCGCAGGTGCAGCCAGATAATATTTGACTTTTGCTTAGGCATCAAACGAATATCTCGATGTATAATATAATATCAACATTACAATATTTTATACTTATATTTCTGTACATAAAACTACATTACTGTCATAATATTAATTCCAGATTCAATAGACAATAAAATGTATTTCTGTAGCATACTTTTTAATATACGATTATTATTTATTATTTTAATATTATTATTTTAATATACAATATATTAATTTTTTTACCAGATAAATATTACTGGACACGATAAAGTAGCTGCAAAATTAAATGCTGCATGAGCATCTCCTTCACTTGCAGCACCTTCTCCAAAATAACAAACTATACACAAATTTTTTTGTACGTGTTTCATTCCGAATGCAGCACCAACAGCTGAAAATATAATTAATATTAATATTTATTAGTTTATAATAAATTTTATATTAATAAATGCATTAATTTAAAAAAAATTAAAATTGAACTTAAAAAAGCAGATAAAAAAATGTTTAACAATAAATTAATAATCCAAATTCTTATTCATTTTCAATCAAATCATTTTTATTTCGTAGAAATACGAGTTTAGTGTCCTTTTGTATATATTTAATGCATTACGAATGTATAGTTTTTTATAACATACCCTTTGTAACAGATTCGATGGATGCAAACTGTGTAATATCTAAGAAAAAATAAGAAAGAGGATTTCTTATAAAAATGTTACTAAGTGTTCAATGTGTTCAATCTGCAATTTCAGGTGTAATATTCAAAAAGAAGCTTCGTAACTAGAAGCAGAAGAGTTATGTAATAATTCACGAAAGTAAGTAAGAATACAAGAAAAAAGGAGAGAAATATAAGGGTACATAATAGTTATTAATGATAATATTATAAACACTTTAAAATAAATATTACTGAACTATATGAAAAATAGAAAGAGAAAAAACACTTTGCATTAAGTCAAGTAAGCAACATAATCGCAATATTTAAAACGTAACTTGTAATTCAAAAAACAAATTTAATCTAAATTAATTAATGTATAAACAAAATAAGGTAAAGAAATTCAAAAAATGAGAAAACAAGATTACCGTAATAAATTTTATTTTATATTTTATAAAATATTATTTGCGTATAATACCTGTTAATATGGTTGATAAATATACTTACATATCTTCTTTGTTTGTGCTTTCGCCTTTACACACCTTTTCTTCATATAACTAATAATGATCTTTGAACTAGAGTTTTTACAGCTGAATTTTACTTCTTAAAAATGTTCGTTGCGAAGCAAACCTTATAGTACATAACCTCTAGTTTTGATCAAAATCAGTATCGTTTAACTAATCCTGTCCTTGTATCAATTGTATTTACGAAAGCTTTTTAATATTATCTCTAATTGATATATATTCAACAATGCTATTAACTCAAATATTCACTCAGAAATTATTCGTGATAAATTTTAAGCAAAAGTCAACTGTCATACATTGCAATGATCCGCTTTTTTAGATTATTCGATCGCCACATGAGGTTATTAATATATATATCAAAAATTCATCCAAAAATTATCTTTATGTAGCATTTTAAATTTTGAAGTTGACTAATCACCATATTACAAGAATGCAGTGACAGCAACCTGTCATTACCATTGGTGTGAATTTTTGTAAATTGTCGATATACCTCTGCTATTAATGTTAATAGTATTAAATATTATTGATTTCTTATATCCTCATATTAGAATCACTCCTCTCAGTACGCAATATCTTTTCAAAGATATCTGATTGACTCTCAATCTAAAGTTTTCAATGGCCACTATGTTCACAATCAATGTTACGCAATTCTAAACAGCATTGTTTGAAATTTTATAGTGTAAACACTACTTTGTATTTTTCTTAGCAAAAATATATTTCCTAACAATCATTTTTTTTGTATATTTTTACTATTATATCTATTTGTAAATATCATTTATATACATTTTTTACACTGCTTATGATTTTTTGTATCTATTATTTGGTTCAAACGGATTCATGGATCAATTCAAGTCGAGCGTTAGTGAACGAAGTTTAAATTTTTTTTAAATTTTGTACACTATTTATGATGCGGCTACACTAAAGTAAAAAAACATTTTTATTATGAAATCATCGTTTACAATCGTAGTAATTTTTTCAAATTTATTTATTGCTTTGATCATTAATTTTTACTATTAATGAATACAAGTATCTCCTGTTTACCGGAAAGTGATACGGTTTACGCACTCCATCATCTGGTACTAGCGATTCACTATACATATCCCTGTCCACGGAGAGCCATAATTTCTATGATCTCTCCTTAGATGAGACGAATCCCACACCTTTTGACCTCAACAACAGAACGCGTAGGGGGTCGAGTAATTATAGTACGTATTTAATAACTGTGGTATGTGCTGTGAGAGTATAATATAGTGTATAATTTATTATATGTGTAAGGTGCGATAGTCGCAATTATCATTCATTTCGCAATAAAATTAGATTTAATTATTTCATAAAATTATTATTAAAATTTATTATATCTATTTGTAACACTAATCAAAAAAATCTTAGAAGAACAATTAAGGAAATCTGTATTAATATTAATTAATTATGATATACTACATTTTTTTTACAAATAGTGAGCACAGGGATACAAAAGTTGTTTGCTAGACTTCAAGGCCCAAGAAATACCAGTCAGTTTAGGAGGTGAAACAAACGTAAGAAAATCATCACAAGACTTTTTTTGTTATATGACCAGATCGAAATCTTATTTCAATATAAAATTAGAAGTACAGGTCACATAAAGGTTTCGAAAGATCTCAGTCTACTTCAAATTAATACTTAAAAAAGAAAATATTTTAATTTGAAAAACGTAGTAAATTTGCGAATAAAATTTAAAAGCTAAAAGAAAATCATAGTACATTAACTACTAAATTATATATTCAATTTTAAACGACAAATACTTGTGACCTTGGACTCAAGATCGTTATAGTAATAACTTCATATTTAATTCTTTTACGTAATCTTATAGATCATTTATACGAAGTAAATTTGACGTTCGCCGGAATATTCAACCAGTCGTTTTTTCCCTATCGTCTTGTGCTTTCTATCTAACTCGGCATAATATGAGAAAAGGAACAGCTAGAATGTATCGGCGAAACTAAGACTGTTTAAATCAAGAATTGGAAAACAATTTCTCGATCTCCCCTGGTTTTCCTCAAATTATAATTCTATATTTACTATGCAAACATTAGAAATTGACTTACAACGGATGTCAAAATAATGTTAGCTCATGGTTTGATATCATTTCTAGAATAAGAGTGGCCACCACAAAATGCCCTTTTAAAAGATCTCTTATATTATTACTTACATTTACTTTAAATCTTTAATATTTCAATTTCAAATTTTATAAAGTATAGTTTAAATATTGTAAAATAATTTAACAATAATAAAGTGAATGTAACGTAGTAGTTTTTATAAAAGTTCTAAAAGTGGTTTGTAACCTTCAAACCAATCTAAAACTTTTTGTCATAATAAAATAAAATAAAAAAATGTTATGAAGATAGAAGTATAATTATAACTCTAATATGTATAACTTTTGTACCTTGTGGTAGCTGTGTTGCTAACGTTGATGATATAGTAACGAAATTATATTCTTTTGATCCATAATGAACTGGCATTTGTCTTCCTTTATTTTTGTCCTTGTAATTACCATAACATTGATTTATAAGATCCATGAAAGACAAACCTCTCCAAAGTAAAATACCTGTAATATACATATTATACTTATAAATTTAGTAAATATTAATATTCTTCAGTGTAAATTCATCATCAAATATATTCTATAGTACAGATATTACAAACGCATCAAATCAATCTAAAAATATAAAATATAAAATTATTTTTTAGGCAATCGTATCTGTAAATAGCATCAGATATTCTGGCTAAAGAGTATAAATTAACAATGTAAGTTTCAGTAGTGTATAATAAATTTGTTCATAATTCATATAAGAAATGTAATTGAAGTAAAATTAGGAAATAATCCCTTTTTGAATTATCCTCAAAATGCGAATAATTTTTAAGAGAATGACTCATCTATTTAAAAAAAAATGCACAAAAAAAAAATTATTTTTCACAATAAAATGAATTGTAAATATTAAAGAATGGAATAAAACAGAAGCAGAAATGAATTAGAAAAAATATTTAATAAAGTACTGGAAATGAAAAATTATAAGATGATTGTTATTTTTCTTATCATTCTGATCTACGCGCGCCACATCATCTATACAGTTTTTAATTCTGTTAATTCAAATACAGTTCATAAATTGTAAAATCATATTTGAATATTCTTTAAGAGATAAGAACTTACCTTTCAAACATTAATTAGTTATTATTCATTTTTTAATAGAGACATAGAAAAATATCAGTCCCAGATATCATAATTTTTTTATAATAAAACAAGAAAATTTTATATAAATAGCGAAAGCGAGTTCAATAATTGTCTTCCCTTTTTTACTTCATACAACCCCTTTATCATGATTTTATCTATTTATTCAAATATTTATATAATGTTAAGTTTACCTACCCTTTGTTTACTGCTATTAAAGACGTCATTACTCTGACGTCTGTACATTGCTTGAGATTCATTTATTTTCACTCTTGGTATTTTGTTGTAACCAATTTAAGTAAGACATGACTTCTCATGAAGTAGATGACGTTACGTCCGGTACCAGTAAATAATGCTACTCAGAAATAACAAGAACATACCTTTCGAGGATGTATTAATTTTCTAAAAATTTAAGCAACATTGTTGTTGCTGAGTATACAAGGTTTGTAAGATTCTTGTATGTTGCTATAAGCGAAACATTAATAACTTTTCAATTGAATGTTGTGTCTAGTGCATCTATGTCTATTAAACCAATCACTATTTTACCGTGTAGATAAACCTTTAAGGGAGTTTTAACCACCTTCTTCAGCAAATGCTGTACTACTAACCGTTCTTAGTGTAGTTTCAACTCTTAAAACACCCTTTGTATAATTAGACTATCATTGTATACAAGGGAAGTTTCTCTTGTTCTATACATGAACACGGCATCTCTAAATCTTTTCTTTCGTTGGGCACATGTGTCGGGGTATCAACCTTGTCACTGTAAATAGAACCACGTATTTTGTAAAGAGTAAATTGTTCAAGCTGCATCCACATAATGGAACTACAAGGAAAGCCTAACTCAAAAAATAAATCATTGCTTGTTGTTGACTATTGATTGGTCTATATAAATTGCTGCTCCGTAATTCAGAGCTTAGCAACTATTGCGCTTCTGTATTATAGAAGCAAGCTCTTTCTTTATAGAAGACAGTCTTACTAAATACCAATCTTTGCAAATTCAGGAATAAGTGCGCTTAAAATATTCCTCACGCGTTTCTTCATAAGCATTCAGTCATGTGACTTTATAATCTTGTTAAGTTTCCAAAACAAGTACGCGAAGTACAGAATAAATATAAGGCGTGGATATATATCTCGGCATAAAATACAGTTTTCTTACACTAAACAAAAGCGTTTAGTAGCTGCAAGTATTTAAGATATTGCTTAATATTATTATGTAAAAGCTAACGTAACAGAAGAGTTTCCAAGCGAAGGAATAAGTCTAATGTATAACATCTAAGAGTAGAAAGTAAATCTCTGAGTTTAGTTAAGACTTTAGTTATTCGTTTTGCAAGTACCGCTCCAGCTAAGTGGACGATGCGCAGCCAATAAATACCCCGACTTCAAATAGTTATAAAAAGCTGCCTTCTTACATTGCTGAAAAAGTCTATAGACTGAAGAACTGGGCAGCTGTGCATTTTGAGCCTTATCACAAATTATGCGTCACTTTACCAAAAGTACTTTATTGAATTAGGAAGATAAGATGATAATGGTAATTAGTATAATTGACTTCAAATCTCCAGTGAACTTATCTCTCACGATATTTCCAGCGTTATTCCTAGTCACGATATGTAAACTAGAATCACACTCGTCTAAATTAACCGTGTTATCCAATCTAATACACCTTCCATTCCAAAAAAACCGTTCCAGGCGTTAAATAGCTATAAAGACGAGCCAAGTATTAACCGACTCAAAATTCATAAAACTTATTTAACACTTATAGTTTTCAGAAAACCTATCGATTGAACAAACGTCTGAATCATAATAATCCATATAAATTCTAAAATTTATATAATTTTATACATAATTATAATTATATATATTCACATTTATACATTTATATATAAAGACAATATAATTGCTTCGCGCATAACATTGTAAATGGATATGGATTAGAAGTTACGAAAGATGGATCATTAAAAATGAGAATGCGGAGGGCAACACAAAATATTACACCGAAGAATAAGAAGACGTATCGAAAGACAATACTTTGGAAGAAAACATTCTGAAAACCAATACTTAGAATGAAAGAGCACACCGAAATGATCGGAATGGAAGATGTATCGAATGACAACGTCAAGATAGTAGCACGCGTGTGACACAGATGGAAGACATAGACAGAAGACCCTTCGTGTAGTAAAAAGGCAACAATACAAATAAAAAGATTGCTTTATAGTAAGCTAACAAAACTAACACTCCTACATGATACAACCAAATCAAATTAACTCAAGAGCGTTAACAACTAAATTACTTTACATACTCGTGAATTACTGGTATCAAAGAAAAGTGGCATCAGTGGTATCATAAAATAGGCAATAAATTTGAAACTCATGAAATGAGCGTTATGCTATCTTAGAAGGATCGAAAAATTATGATTTAAATTTTTTATTATCAACTACAGAATTTAATATATTTTTATAATTTTTATTATCATTTACCTTTTATGGAATATTTAACAATTCAATATAATATATTTAAATTAAAAATTAGTATAATGCGATGGATTTAAGCTGCCTCTACAACTGCACTTTCTACAACAAAAAATTAAAAATTTAAAAAGGAAATCTTTCGTTAAAGAACATATAATATTAAAATATATAGCATACAAAATTACAAATTGGTTGATTACATAACTTCTAGGAAATTGTGGGTTCCATCTTTGATATCGATTTTATGAAAAAAGTTAGTTTTAAGTTAGTTTTGTTTATTAGTAATTAAAAAATATATTGTTTAACTTACACATATATATTAAGTATCATAAATATATCTTCACTTTTTATCATAGCTTTTAAATTTGATTTAAATCAAATTTATTAAAAGTGTTATATTATATTCAGTTCAAGTAGGAAGTTCTAATGACATGCTTTCTTTGAATGCAGTAAAATATTAAAATATTCTTATAATTCTAAGGTTCTTCAGTTCTATAACTGAACTCACTTCTCAAGATACTGATTAAAATTTTCATTATTATTTTGATTAGCACATAAACATATTATTGTAATAAATTGTCACTACTTATCTCTAAGATTTAATAGTTACCAAAAGAAATACTGGAAATTTATAAAAGACTTACTTCATAAATGTCATTGTTACTATTTACTTCTATATTCTATAAAACTACACTAGTTATTATTTCATTAAAGACAGCTATTGAAATTTGAACTTTCATTAATTACGTTAAAAAAATTATATTGTATATTTTTACCTTTTCTACTCAACTAAAATTCTTTTATATAGCCATAATACACATTAGATTTGTGCATTTTTTTATTACTCTGTATAATTAATATACAAACATATAACGTACATAATTTTAAGTTAATATGACTGGCAACATAGATGTTTTTGGATAGGAGTAATGTACGCAATTTTTAAAATAACTAAAGAAATAATTCCTGTAAGTAAGTTTAATTTCAATAGTAAGTAGAAAGTTTACTAATAATCAAAGTTTATCCAATAAATTAAGTAGAAAGCAATGATAAAATTCAGTGTAGAATAGATGAGTTACGTCATGATATAAAGGGAAATGTTGATATAAGACTAGTTCCTTGTATGAGAGCATTTATCCGTGTAAATATATTTACAACGTAATTAACTTTTCCTACATAAATGAATCAAAAAAATTATTGGCATAACCATACTAATAATCTTAGAATGATTTGTATCTAAAATACAATCTTTACCGTAAATAATTTTTTAATAAATTTATCTAAATAGAACATTTATCATTAAAAAGAAAAAGTTATTTCAAGAGGTAAAATCATTCGAAGACCTTCAAGATCAAATAACAGCTTTTACAAATAGATTTCTACTATTATGTTGGTGCATATAAGCTATCAGCTATATGTAATAAAAAAACACTTTTAAAAGAAAACATCATTTAAATAATTAGTTTCAATAAATATCTAGCTTAGAATTAAAATGGAGTTTAGCCGAAAATGTTTTTTGTTTTAAAATGAGTCACAACTTTTTACTGGTTAAAGTTACAAAAAAGGCAACCGCCTACGGAGTTACTGGTTTATAGAATTTAGTTACTAGGTAACTGAAAAGAATTACTGCATCATTTCGAGTTACAGGTTTCAAATTAAAATCGTCTTGATAAGTTAGTGTGTGAATGAGAAAAGTAACAGCTATTTTTTACAGAGTATTATCGACTCTGTGATTGAAACTAAGATAATTGTAACACAGTTCTTATAGTTTGAATAGATTAACAGCGTTTATTAAGTAGAAAACCGCTAAAATCATTGCAGTAATTAAGAAAATGCTTAGTCCAAAAGTGCACGATTCGATTTTCGACTAAAATTTAGAAGACTACTAGGCTTTGATGTGGAATGTATGGAACTAGAACGACAATAACTTGAGTCCTTGCTATTAGTAATCTGGTGGGAAATTACAATCAAATTTAATCAATTTTGAGCATTCAGACGCTACATCTAGAAACGAAATTGTATAAATTATGAAACAGGCAAAGTCTGCACGTCATTTTGTTAATCCAATCTAGTAATGTCGGCAAACTTGATCTAAACAAAGAATATTAAGAAATCGTCACACGGTTCTATCGGTATGCTTATACACTTAAAAAATGAATACTAACCTTGATTATATAGATTAATAAGTTTAAATATGCTATTTTCTTAGAGCCACCTGGAAATTTAGTTAGCAATCTTATTTGTTTCATGAATGGAAATCATCGATCGTCACATCTTTTACATAGCGTACAGTACACAATAGTAAAATTACGTTGCTGTAATTAAATAAACTAAATACGATCCCAAGCTTTTTCTTCAAACAATTATACAGATGTTCAAACTTTAAGAAATTGGGAATGGATAGACTGTAAATAACCATTGAGTCAAATTTCTGTTTAAAAGTTTCAAAAAGAAAGTTTTTAAAACTTTCAAACTGTTAATTAATGTCACTCAGTATGCCATTCAACTCTTTATATTAAATTAGTTATTAAACATTCATATTGTTTTTCTTCTTTATATTAAATTTATATTAAAACATCAATGATCACTTGATGTATCTACATCACTTAAATATACAGAAATATAAACTCGACGTAAATCGTAATGTATATGATAAATATAGTTAATTTATATATTATTAGCTTCATAATATATATCCATTTCTTAAATATACACGTATATAAACATATTAAAGTGCTCAATCATAAATAAGAAAATATAAATTATAATTTTCTCCAAATTAATTATATAATTTAAAAAATGGTTATTGCTTTATTTCAATGTATTAAATTGAAAACTTTTAAAGTATATTTACATTTCATAATTTTTAAAATACAATATAATAAGACTATTACTTACCGCTTTCTCTGTATTGTGCATATACTAAATCATCTGTTAATAATGCTGCTGCAGAGCCAATTTGAACTGCTTCCTCTCCAAAATTCGTCATGTAAAAGGAAATTCGACCTTGACGTTGACATTCATATAAAACTGTATCCATAATATTCAATGATACCATTGTTGTGTACATTTTAATAAGTAAATCTTTATCCATCTTGAAATAGTTTTTAATTGATTAATATATTTAGAATGATATATTCAAACGTTTAATACATATTGTAAGTTTTTTACAATGAAAATAATTCTTTTTTCTTATTTTATATTATATTTAATAATATTAAAATATAGTAGTTACGTTCTTCAGATCATATCTACAATTTTCTCATAGTTTATTGGTATATACTTTATATTTTCATATAGATATATATTGTCATATACTAAAAGTACTTTATTTCAAACTATATTATGATATAAGGAAAAAATGCGAATCTTTAGATTTCGTTAAAAAGGGAGAAAAATTAATGTTTCAGCTAAAAAAGAATGTTCCAGAAATGGAAGATACTATGTTTAACTTCTAAACTTCTATACAGAATATCGCTTTTTGTAGTTCACAAATTTTTTCATTAATATCTACAACTATGTTAGAGTAGGAAATTCTCTACTACGTAAAAACATTGAATGTATAGCCGTGCGTTGTATATTAAAGCATTCATAATGTAGAATAAGAACCAAAAAGTGATGGTAATCGTAGGTTAGTTACTCTCTAACCAACCTCCAGTAATTGTAGTGAAACTGGAAAGCCAATTACATGCAATAGACCAATGTTCTTAAAAGACCTACTACGGCACGTTTCTTGGAAAAAGACTAAAACGTTGTGAGCTCGAATTTAGTGGGAATAAGCCCTTGGTGGACGAAATCCTTAAATTACTGGGGCTTATTTGACTATATAATAAGTAGGGAAGCAATTTGATAAAAAATTGTAGCTGCCAAGAAACCGCAAGTCATGCAGAATATGTTAAGGAACACGATTCACGCAGAGAAATAACTAAAAGCATGCAGTTAAAAAACTGCGAATTTTGCAGATTACATGCGGCGAGTGTTTATAAATGTAAAATATTGCAGAATACTGGAGGCTATGTAGCTATCTAGAAAATGCACGTGTTACAAAGTATACTAGAAGATAATAGATAATGCTGTCTACATTTCGCGATTTTGTAGAACCCAAGCAACTTATGGTAAAAAACTATCATTTTTCAAGACTGCAACTGCCCAAGACATGTCAGAATTCGAGGGTTTGTAGAGTGTATATGTTGGTATAATAAATCATCTAGTAACAGCGATAACGCAACAAATCATGATTAAGAAATGAGCGAAATGACTCAGTGCACTAATATAAAAACTGGAAGGAAAGGTAAGAACTCATTTGAATTGTTCTTTAAACAATGAATAGCAGAGAACTGATAAAGAACTGGTGAATACTCAATTTCAAGACAAGTTGTATGACTATTAGAATCATTGATGCTGAATGCGCGGATCTTCGGTTAGCTACTAATTTATGGATGTGTTAAGTCATGCGGAATTAAGGCAGCCGTGCTCCAGATTTTATTTCGTGCAACTAGAACCACAAAAATTTCCGATTATTTTACGACGAGATTCCGCTAATTTCAAGAATATTGCTATGAAATCGGATATTCCAACCACAGCTCGTTAACTTTACGGCTAGAAATTAAATATTTCAACCAAAAAATTGTCTATTTATTAAATCTGAGACTCGGCGTATGAATTGAATAACGAACTTCATTGAATTAGCTCGTTTAACCTTTATTACAGTCGAATCATTATCTCAAAAAGATTAAATATAATTATGCGAAATAGATGAAATTTAAAAAAATAGAAAGAAGAAGTACTTATATTAAATATCATAGTTTACCTAACAAGGGTAATGAACTAAAAACTCATTTAGACAATGACCATCAGTGAGAAATAACGCTGATTGCATTGTCATTTGCGTCAAAAGCCACACAGTAAATATGTACCCAGCGACGTAGTCATTCACAAGCGCTATCACCACGCGAAATTAGTATGCATACAAAATAAAATGTACAATATATTTTGATAAGATAGACATATTAACTACTCCATCTATATAGGTTACGTATATACTCTTACATTAAGATGTAAGAATTAATAATATATACTACGCGGTGTTGCAATCTGCGTAACATGCTACTTGGCCCAAGCGGTTCGGCCAATCAACATACGGCATTTAGAGGTATGCATAACATTTTTAGGAAGAAAAAAACATAGCTCAATAGCATAGCAATACTTTTTTCTGGATACGCTCATAATCAGACGTATGCTTTGAATTTTTGAAGTACAATAAAATTTATACTTATAATTAAAAATAAGTTTATCTAATCTCGTATTCTTCTTCTCTTTCAAAAACTTGTAGTTAAAAGAGGCAGAGGCAGATGACTAAACGAGACAATGTTGAGAAGTTGAGGAAGTAAATAAAATAATTAGCTCCCTAATAAAGCAAATTAGATATCAATTACAGAGTTCAAACATAACAGATAATATTCATTTATCAAAAATTACTTATTTTTTATTTACGATTTTTACTACCTCGCATGTCAAACAATTACGTCCAAATTTATCTGCATCATAATTATAATATGTATATTAATTCATAGATTTAGTTTATGAAAACTGTTTTATTTTAGAATTTCTTAAGCAGAGACAAGTAGACATAAGTATAATAGTAAGAGAAATTTAGTGAAACATATCAACTATTAAGTAGTTTAAATAAATTAAATAAAATCCTTAATAAAATAATTACAATCATATAAGAAAATTATAAATTAGTACATTATTTATATTAAATTTATATTTATTTACATTATATATTAGTACATGAATCCTTGTATGTATGCCTGCCAAAACAATGAATACAACCTCTACATAAATCATTGAATGCTTATTTTGATCCTTACATATACTAATTCTTTTGAAGTATCTTTTTATAACTGTCCTAATCAATCATGCATCTTTCTACATAATATCGTAACTATATATAAAAATTAATCAAATACTACCTTTAATTTCTATCGATACTGTACTTTTGCCAGTTATGCTAAGTCATTCTCAAATACCATTAAATAATTGAGTTGAATTTTATATGCATAGGTAAATAGAGCCATAATTCTTTTTCTGAATCTTTAAGATAATCATCTCTCTTTTTCTGTATCATTTTATTCTACATTTTTAATTTTAGGGTAGTGTTTATACATTATATAGTCTGTTAATAAAATATTTAAGTATCAAAGCAATTATATTTTTATTTATTGACTGTCTTCTAATATAAAATATTTATATTATTTCGATACAAAATTTAAAGATTTACTTGTCTACTAGAAGTTTATTTTCATACTAATATATTGACAATGAAAGTAACTTTGTGTGCTATTATTCAGTAAAATCAAAAGTAAGTAAATTTCAGCCATTATTTTATAACAGACCTTGTTATCTATTTCAATATTTAGTTGATGAATATGAAAAACAATTATTAAATTATTAAACAATTATTATTAATGTTATAATATAAATCATACCTATACAATATTTAAAAAATTCACTCAGAATAAATGGAGTTGATGAAATTAAATTATTGTTTCATATAACAAAAATATTAAATTTTTAAGAAAAATATTGAAAATAAAATAATTATTAATATAAAAAACATTTTGATTATTGGCTTATGAATTTAAAACAATATTAAGTATATTGACAAATATTTGATATTATTATATTAGTAATATTAAAAACATTAGACATAAATCATAAACAATTAGAATTAATATTTTTCTTTATATAAAATCAAAACTTAATATATTCACACTGTACTGTTGTAAAAAATTATCTTATACATACTTGTAACATATATTTTATACGTATATAATTTGAACTAAACAAAATATATACTTAATTTCAAGAAAATAAACTTAATCCTTAAAAATCACAAACATAACTAATATTACCAAAACATAAGAAATGATTCATATATAAGTAATACATATTACATATTATTATTGATAATTATTAATTTTAATTTTAATTAGAAATTATTAAATTAATTTTATTATAATTGTAATTAATAATAATATATAAATATTATTATATATTATTATATAATTTTTTTCATAATACAAAATACTATTCATAAACTAATAAATAATTTCCTTTATAGATTTTCAATTATCAGTCACCATATAATGTATTTATATACAACTTTCTCAATGAAAATATTTTTTTTATGAGGATTTTTAAATTCTAAGTGAATCCAATCGTACAATAAAATAATGAGGGAAATCAGAATAAAATTCAAAGTTAGCATGATATATAATAATATATAGTTTTCCTGTTAGTAAAATATCATAGTAATATTGATATAAATAATAGTAAATATAAATAATGATAAAACAAACTTAATTTTAATTTTAAATTATTATATTTAAAAAAAAATTTATTACTTTTAATTCTTGTATTCCTTGTGATTCTTGCATATATTTGCTATTTAAAATTCTAAAGGTTGGAATAGTACGTGCAAATATTTCATTGATAAAAGATAACTCGCTCGTATAAATCACATTTAATTTTGCAGCAGTATTCTATAAATAAATTTTGTATTAAAAATGTATTGTCGAACGATTTAATAATATATTTTTAAAAAATTGTTTATACACATTTTCTCAGCACTACCGATCGATGAAACGTTAACTTCGCTATAATATTCTGAATCATTTTATTTAAAAACATGCTAATTAAATTAATAATTGAAATAATTGTTTAAATTTTTGTTAAACTACTAATTACGTTAACAATATCAAATGTATTATTAATAATAACAGCATAAAATACTTAAATGACAAACCTTGGAAAATTATTAAGATACGTTAAAAATTACGTAATATAATGCAAATTACGGAAATAAAGGAATGTAAGAAGTATTTTAACTGCTCTAATTGTGTGCAACATGCATGTGTGATAAATTTGATACATTGCGCAATAAAAATATCTGTCCTATAATAATAAAAATTCACAATCTAAGTGTGCAAAAATAAAAAATTAACGATATTTAAAAAATGAGTTTATATATACATACATATATATATATATATATGTTTGATAAAATGGGTATAACCTTTCTATAGTAAAGTGGGACTTTATTAATATAATTAATACTCGAATAATATAATAAACCCAAATAAATAAGTCTAATAAATATAATCCTCATTCCTTTATTGATCGAAATAGTATTTAACAAAATATGTAACATTATTTACAAAATGTATTATCATTTAGAACACAATATGGAATGAAAATCAAATCTTGGGACTTCACATTATATGGCAGCACTGTCTAAATTTTTATATGATTTTTAAGTTACACCAACCTTAAATAGTTTCACGGAAAACTGTAATCTAAATTATATGAAAATTTAGCCATTCTAGATCCTTTTATTGTATTTGCGAAAACTATGGATCCAAAAAAACTGCACGTTTATCAAACATTGCTTTTTGTAAAAAAAATAATTTTCGAAACTTTTCAGAAATCACATTATATGAAAGGCATAAAAATATTAGAGGACTTTTGGAAGAAATATAAAAAACTTAAAGAAAATTATATTGAAAAATAAAATTAGCTTTTGATAAAAAATAATTTTATTCACTACTAGTCCCAAAATTTTTTATCTGGTGTACTTGTTCAGTTTTCAATAGCAAATTATTATAATTTAGTTTCAAATATTGTAATAAAATTTTGTTTCTACCGTTTTATTTCTTTGATTAAAACCTTTATAAATTAAAAATGTGTTTGTTACCGAAAAAGCTATTTGTTACCACCTAGTCTTCAACCTATATTATAAAAAAAGAATAAATAAATATAACTAGAAAAAATCACGTACCTTGAACAATTTTGTCCATCTTGGTCAATGAAAAGATTTTTATAATACGTTCAATCTTGAAAATCCCATAACAATTAATGTCAACAAGATATCACGTTTCAAATTACAATATTGATTTTATAATTGTATTGAGAGGTAAATATAAGATTACTGGCCGTATGTTTAAACACTATGTACAAAAATTTCGATGATATATAAAAACATTAATTCAATATAACATTGCGCGTGACAAATTACAATACTAGTTTTATATTTGTATGTATAAAGATTAATATAAAGCCACTTATCGAACTTTTTTTGGAAATTCATTCAAGATTGTAAAAATATTGATTTAAAATTATTTTAATATATTATTTTACTACATTTACTAAGAAAATTTATTTTATATAAAATTATAATCGATAGTATCAATCTAATTTTGGATTATTTAAATAATAAAAAAAAATGATTTTTAAACTATTTATTTGCAACTTTACTTATGACTGGCCGCATGGCAACTGTCGTCAGAACATTTATTTTAATGCGTATGCGAGTACATATATATATATATATATATATATATATATATATATATATATATATAATGTACGCGTTGCATATACTGCTCCAAATGTAAGAAAAAGCACGTGCTGTATATGCCGGTTCAAAAGAAAATTCGAGCGCGTCGTGTATGCTGGCGCGAGTACGAGACAGCGCATGCTACGTCGCTCACCTACATTAACCCGATCAATATAATGAACGTTGTGTTAAGGTCTCCCCCAAACGAATATTGGCGCTACTCCTGCTTCAAATGACACCTTCTGCATGTATATAAGTATTTTTCGTATCAACTTCCACACTTGCGCGGGTATACTTAGTTCCTGCCCCGAATCGCACAGTAATCGCGAGCATGCACAAACCACGGTTCCGGACGGAATCTGCATTATAAATTATAAATTATTCTTGATTTTGACAGATTTTATCACCGGAAACATAAATATAAATATCGTTATATTGGCATTATAAGGACTGTTTATAATTTATAATCTACCATTTATAATCTATGACATTGGAAAATTATATTATTTAACGAGTTATCTGATATCTAAAGAAAACTAATATTTAAATGCAATCTGGACGTTTAGCAGCGATTAGCTATATAAAATTTAGCTTTATAACTTTAATCTTTTATCCATTTCTAGTATAAAAAAAGTAACTAAAAAATCTTTAAAATTATTATTTAACATTATTTTTATATATATTATATTTTGTATATTATACAATATATATTGTATATATACAATATTTGTATTTCTTTATAAATTATCTTCGTATATTTTCTTTCAAATTCCAAATTCTTAAAATAATGTTATAAACAAATTGATATTTTGATTTACATTGATATTTATAGACAATTCTTCTATTTTAGGACAGAGATCAGAGAAATGTAATGCTCTAACTTAAATACTTAGGAAACACAATTATTATGCAATTAATTCCATAGTCATATGTATTTTAATAAGTATATAAACTTATACATACTTATAAATAGTAACTTTTAAAAATATATTTATATGAAGAAAAATTAAATGATATTATTTTTATCCTTTTAATAATTTTTTTATATTATAGATCATCGTTTACTCTCAAAACACTACAAGAGCTATTCATTTTATGAATATTACTATTAACTTATATTAATTTGACTTTTATTTAACTCTAACCTACAAAAGATATATTTTTATTAATAGATATAGAATATACAACTTTATAAATACCAAGAATAATAACTTAAAATACTAACAATATAAGTTTTGTAGAACACAAAGGAATTTTTTATTAACTTCAATTTCTTTTTCTACTAAAAATCTGTTGATTTAAATTTTCTCATATATTTAACTTACATGTTTAAATGCATTGTTGAAAATAAATTACTAATACTTCATTACATAAATAATAAACTTTTTATACTATTAATATAATTTGATTAATTCTATAAGCTGATCAAAATCACAATATTTTTCAAAATAAATATTACTTTTTTTCTTTACAAGAATTTAAAAAAATGATCACTCAAATTTCAATTATTTATGTTCTAATTTAATAAAATTGAATAACATTATGACAGAATAGATAATCAATAAAATAATACAAAAGTATAAGTTGTTTATATTATTATATTTATTAAAAAGATACATTTTTTAGATACATATTATTAATGAATATTTACAATATTAGCTTTGTTTTTAATGAAACATTCTAAATTAGCATTAGGTATTCTTTGTAATTTCTGAACGAAACTTGATTGCTGCAGAATTTATACAAAATCTTTTTCTTTTCTCTTTTGGTCCATCATCAAATACGTGCCCAAGATGTGCATTACACTTTGAACAAGTAACTTCCGTTCTTATCATATTTGGATTGCTAATCAATGCTAATAGGTTACCGCCAACTATGTGTCGGGGTATTACATTATGCAATTTGTATTGGATCAAGCAGCAGTATAATTTCAAAAGAAAAGAAAAAAATTATATAAATATTTATTCGCATAAGTCTAACAATCTATATTAAAATATTATATCTAAATGAAAATACGTTAATATTACTTTTATATATGTAAACAATACTAAAATGTTGTTTCACGCTATTTCTATAATATATCAATACATTAAATACCCGTGAGAATAATATTTAAATTATAACAGTTATATAATCGTTGAGTTTCGTGATTTTTAAAAAAACCATGATAAAATTTCATTGGATATTGCTAAAATACTTAAACTCTATAATGTATTACTTATTTTATAATTATGTTTGAATTACATTATTAGGAAACTAAATAAATAATTTCGTAGCAACTGTATGTACATATATATGTGTGTATTCTGTGTATATCAAAATACAATGCTTAATCGCATTTTATGGAAGACCGCATAATGGCTAGAAAAGTACTTTTGCGAAGTAAGGCGTACTAGCACGGATATTATGGAGAGGGAAAAGGAAAGACAGTATTGTTTGAATCGTGAAAAAAGTAAAACAGCTGACAGGTGAGAAAGACAGCATGAAAAAAATGCGCACATAGAAAAAAAGGAGAGTGAAATGGTAAAAATTAAAAATCAAAATAAGTCGACTTACTACGTGCGAAAATATTTGTTCCGTTTTTGTATCGTATTTTTGTTTTATGGCATAACGGTATGCATGATGCATTTGTGCAAAAGCTAGTTAATAATCGGTTTGTGCGACCGGAAAATTTGTATTTCATAGTGTTTGTGTGGTAGAGTATGTATTTCAATTTTTTATTCTAATTGTTATTCTACCGCAAATAAAGCTTTATGCATGTCATTATTTCTTTCCTCACTAAAAATCTATTTCATAACGTACGAGAACTTGAAATTTTACACCAAAGACATTATCAAGATTTGGAAAATCCCGTTATAATATATATATAAATTTTAGCACATCAAAGAATGTTGGAGAAATGCTCCGATGAAGAAACACTGTGCAGAGAGGATTTCATGAAAAATACAATGAGAAACTCCTTCGATTATTTGTGTCTGCGTTGCTTTTTAAAGGTAACTCGAAAATATTAAAAGATTAGACTCAGTTCAACTCTTTTTCTCGCAACATAATGCCTAAAAAAACTAGTTGATACCGAAAGGAATCATTAGGTTCTTAGCATACGTATCCTAGAGATGAGCCTGAGAAAAGCACTGGAGATTTGTAATCATAGATTTTAAGCTGTGACAATGGATTTCTAAGTTATTCAAGGAATTAATACGGACTTGATTGACAATTGGCAGCTTCGTCATGCCCACTACTTAAAAAATTGGGAATTTCATGAATTCAGGCAACAATATAATTTACTATTCAGTCAATATTGAGCAAGGATATTTCATTACATCAAAGCGACAAATTTTATCTGAAATTACAAAAATCTTTTATTTTCTTAGAATTTTAATACCAGTCACTCTGTATGAAAAAAAATACATTTTAAAAGCAGACGTCTTGTCGCTGCCCCTTTACCACCATGTATAAAGCAGTAATAGCATTCGAATAGGAACATAAAGGAATATTTTAACAGCAATCACCCAGTATTTCTTTTCGTAAACTCGATTCATACTCTTTCCTTAATGAAACCTTGGACAACTACATCTACCGAGACTGCAACAGCGGATAGCTAACCGCTTCAGCATAAGAAGGCAACTGGGCGAAAGTATTTCGACAATTTGCTTTCTTGTCTGATGGCTTCTTTGACAACATATGCATAGACATCGATTACCAGAACGAGAATAACCGATGGCGGCAAAATCTAATAAGTAACAATTCGCGTTACACTTTTACGAATCAGATTTCAGATAAGCTATGAATTTTGCTAACAACGCTAGTCAGCTGCTCGATTTTTTTGTTACAATTGAGAAGGGCTATACGGACTACACCTGTATAAAGAACAAAAATAAAATTAACAAATTTCACTATGAATTATTCTGTGCGAAGGTGTATGTCGCCATGTTAAAATCTTGAAACACTGATATACGTTCCATTCAAAAGAAACTCAATTGTTCTATTCCGAGGATAATCTTCTTTGAATGAATTGGACGTTAAATTGCATAATCATTACGCATCCTGGGACTGATGAAATTATTTGGACACTAACGGTGAAAATTATCGATAGTACCCAAATAAAACGTGAAAAAACTCGTAATTTTATATATGGACTACAATTATATTAAGCATGAAAACAAATTAACAAATAATTATTGATTGGGCTTATTCAACGGGAGGCATATACAATCCTTTTTTTATGAGTAACGATCACTAATCTGAGTCCTCTGTCAATTCCGCTACAACTACATTCATATACGTCCAAGGCACCAATACAAAAAGAGTACATATACGGTAAATCCTCCTAAGAAGTATGAGAAGCAGGAATTGAAATAAACATTTTATTTGCAAGCTTGCCATAAATTACATGCATTAGAAATTGCAAGAGAGAGGTGGAGAAGGAGGTGTTGAACGAGCGAAGAATTACACCGAGGATAAATTATTTGCAGTGTCAACTTCATGTACTTATATATTCATCACTACAAGTAAATTAGATGCATAGGATTAAATTTCGATATAAATTGATGCATCCTTAAAAAAAAGTATATAAAAGATAATTAAATAGACATGGCGTATACATATATCAATGTAGATAAATATTATTTACAATTATTTATATTAAATTTAATTTTTAATATTAAAAAATATTTGTTATTATTAATTATTTAATTATTAATTTTTTATTAATTTATATATTTAAAAAAATGGTTTCTTTCACACAGATTATCTTAAACAATCACAATAGATTAAATACAACAGTTAATTAAATGCCAAAACTCATTTCCTTATTCTAAAATATAATATAAAATTCTTAAATTTTTTCTGATCTTATTCTGATTTTTTGAAAAAATATAAATTTAGAAAATAGGTAAATTTGAAATAAATTATACAAATATGTTTTGTGGATACTATATAGCTAATGTTATAAAACAATATATATATATATATATATATATATAAACTAATATTTCAACTAAAATTAATATAGCTTCTTATATATCAAAGAAATTTTAGTGTAAATTTAATAATAAATGGATGGATATCCATATGAGTTCTATTATTTAATATAGATTTTACTAGTACCCTTATTTGTACAGCAGTATTAAATATTAATTTGAATTTAATTGAAATATTTTCTATCTGCCAATATGTTTTAGCAATTTATTGAGTTGAATCTAATTTATTTTATTAAATTAAATAAGAACAGTTGAAAAAGTTTATTCTTATATAATATTGTGTAAAATTTATTTATTTTTAATTTTACTATAACTTTACAAGAGCTTATGTATTTATTTTAAAAAGTTAAAAAATAAAGAGTATTAATTAATATAAAAAAAAGAAAAAGAAAAATAGAGTTTAAATCTTTAAATTATCTTTTCCCTTTAAAAGTTATAAAATAACTATAAAACGATAAACAAATTTAAAAATTGATGAATAATGATACCTTATACAGAGTCTATATTTTATATATAAAGTTATTTATTAATAGCATATAACACAAAAATTATAAATAAAATATTGTACATCATTATCCTTACAAATATTTTGAAACTGAATAAATATTAGTATCCTAAATACGTAATTCATTATACCATAGTAATCTGAACATAACTATATCCATAAACATAGTTTATAAATTTATATCTTTTATAGAAATTTTTCATAACAGTATTAATACTAATTAAATAAATAAATATATAGATTAGATATTAGAAATAATTTTTTTAAGAAATCTTTGATAATAGAATAATTTATATAATATATAATTCAATAGAACATAGTTATAATAACATATAATTTAATATGTAAGATACTATATTTTATAAAATTTTACTAAATACCCACCTAGACTTGTATCTTGAATTAGCTTTACTCTTCCATGATCCAAAACTTCATTGAAAGCTGGCCATCCGCATCCACTATCATATTTAGTTTCTGAAGAAAATAATTCTTGTTCACAAACAATACAAGAATAAATCCCTCTTTCATAAAATTTGTTATAACAACCAGTGAAAGGCCTTAAACAATTTTAATATAAAATAAGTATTTTTAAAAATAAAAATAACATATTATTATTATATATATAGTTATTCATTTTTATTTTTGTATATGGTTATTAAACACCAATGTCATAGCCTTTACATTTTTCAAATTATATTCAGTAATATATTTTTTTAGATTAAAAATTTTATTTTTATTGTTATAAAATTATTCAATCAGTACATTATTTTTAATAAAAAAATTTTCAAGCTAAATTATAATAAAAATGTAACATTCATTATTTCAAACAATTTAATACTATATTTATAAACAATAAATGTTATTAGCAATAATCTGATAATAAAAATAGTATTCAATGTCAGACTTATATTTAGAATATTATGTCCATTTTTAAATTAGAATTGATAATATACTTTATAAAATTTTATATGTTGATAATCATTTCAATTTAGGTTTCAAATTATTTATTAATATTTGATCAAAATAAAATTATAAATTATAATTTAAAGTTTTGTAAGGTATTTTTAAAAATTAAAAAAAATACATTAGTCTTCTTAAATATGAAATAGAAACTCAGTACCTTTCAGTGCCTTTTTCTTGGGTAACATACCACTGAATTGGTGTTAAACGACTTTTAAGATCTTCTTTACAAATTTCTATCGACATTTCTTTAATTGAAATAATAAAAACTTTTAGTATTAAAATCACTCACGTTAATTACACTAAACAATTTTTATATTAAATATCTTAAGGAATGTTTTAAGATCATTAAATCACAAAACTGTACAAGCGAATGCTTGGTTTCACTAACTCTATATGCTTGATAAATTATACACTAGCAATGTGCGCAGTAGCGGTCACACGTCTATTGTCCCTCGGAAATGCGCACTACATGAGCAACAAGTACTTTTTAAATTTATTAAAATTGATTAAATTTTAAATAAGGAAGAAATTTAAATGATATACAATTTTTAAATACATACAAAATAAAAAAAACATTATATATTTTTAATGTTGATCTGAAAACAAATATTTGTAAAACTAATATCAATTTTTCATTTAGAAAATTTTATACTTGTTTTATTTTTAATTATATTTTTAATGTTTTTAATAACAGAGGAAATTCTTTCCGCTTTTACATTCAAATGCGAAAGTAAAACTATTGCTACTACGATTTTAAAGTTAATAATTGATGCTAATTTCTGAATAGTGTTTCTTTGAAATATGAATTCTCAGAGACTTTCTATATTTAATTTGAAATATTTATATAATGTTTTTTAATTTTACAAAACAATCAAGGATTTTCTAATAATAATAAATTTTTAATAAAATTCAAAGCAATGAAAACTCTACGTATGCTAATTTTCTTTAAGTTTCTTGTGTTTTAATAAACTCAAATCATTTGATATAGATCTGTAATATGAAATTTTAAATATGTTCCTTGATTTAATTGAATTAAATCCTTTGTCATTATTTCCATAATCAATTAACAAATAGGTCTTACATTTTGATTTTCTAAAAATATAACAGGTTGCAAAGAAAGTTTTAGTTGTTATTGAAAGTGATTCAGGTTTGATAAATTCAATACAAATTTGCAATAAGATATTTTTAATTATTACAAGATTTTTTTTGTAAACTACCATTTGCGCTGCTAATTCCTTAATTACTGCTTTATAAGTTGATATTTGACCTTCGTACATTTACAATAGGTACCATATTCCTAAATTTTCAATAAATTCAACAAATGGTATAACTAGATCTCACAATCGGCCATCCTGACCTATACTTGTATCTTCACGAATATCTTAGGTTGCAGTTATTTTTTCCCCTATATAAAAAACGATTATTAGTTTATATGAGTAGTTTATTTTATTTTATTTTTTGTCCATTCTTAAGTCGGTATTGTGGTTAACTCTGCAAGCCCGTCGGCTCTTGCTTAAAATATATCCCATTACAAACTGTAATATGGAGTTTCTCACACGTTACGCTAACGTACATTTGTATCTCTGCAAATTCGAAAAATCTTAGCAACTTACTTAGCTGCAAGAACCTTCGTTTACTTACTTTACTTCACGTTAAACTGAAGTGTATTGTATAAATTAGATTTTGTAAAATAATTGCTTAAATCAAGAATGCCCTTTTAAAAGTTTTTATCTCAGAAGCTCGCTGCTGCTGACTTAGACTTTCCAGAGTTTCAATTTTCCCTCAGGAAAAATGTCAATGTAGAGCTTCTGAATAGAACGAGTCTTTTTCACGTTGCTTACAAAATACTAACTTTGACCTAGGACTTGGTTTATTTTTTATAATACGGTATACTTAGACAACACTTTCCAACTTGCACCGTCATTCAAGGCAATTATGCCTTGGATGTCGACATTTCTTCACTTAAATATCTTTGGAGGTACTCGAAACAGATCATACTACCATTTCGTGAACACTTTCTTCTTGAAAATCTCCTCATTAGCACGCTTTCGTATATTTTTTCAGTTTATGTATATCTTGAGTTCTCTTGTTTTATTTAGAACTGCTTTATACGTTTGTTTATTATTGAACGAAAATTCCGTCGGTATCGCGCTGATGCTTACTGAAAATGTTGTACAGAATGTTACATAAGGTTGATGAATAATCGTGTTAGTACATTAAAAATAATTAATTATTATATAAAGCATAATTAATACATTAATATATTCTTTGTAATAGTATATTTATAATTAATATATCGTCCGTGGGAACAAGTGTAATAATTTAAGAAAATAGATAATATCAAGGAATACATATCTTTGAAGTTTTAATAAATTATTAATATTAAATAGTAATATGTCTGCAATATATTATTTTTTATCTTTTTTATTTCATATCAATTATAGTGAAAGAAAATTTATTAAAGTATTCGTAATCAGAGATCGTATTTTTCTGTGAAGACATAAGGATTTATAGGACAAGAGGGTTCTTTGTAGTGATTTCTCTGAATTTTCCTATGTAGTCTTTGAAAGAAAATTGCTTGATTACTTTGTTTTTATATTAATCCGTATTTATATAATTATTAGACTAGTATTGTAATTTATAAAGTATAGGTATTGTTGCGTTTTATTAATTTTTTTACATATTTTCGGAAATTCTCTATGTAGTCTTTATACAAAAATCGCCTTTTATTAATCTCTTCTTGATAAAATCATAAAATTAATATTATAAAATTATATTGTGTAATTTTGACATGGTGATATCTTTTGTCATTTGTTATTTCTTATGAAGATTTGAGGGTTGAATGTTACAAAAAATCTTTTCATTGACAAAAAAAATTATAAAACATACGTAATTTTCTCTAGGGATATGTATTATTTTATATAATAATTTATTATATAAGAGAGTAATAAATAATTAACCATATACTAATTAATCTATACTAAATAAAGTTATTAAAAAAGAATATTTATTGTATTAATTAATTCTTGTATTAATTAATTATTCATACTATTATATAATTTTACTATACTAAATACCAAAATTGTATATCTTATTCAAATGTACCTTTGAATCTACATAGCTTAGATTACACTTTTTTATTACATAAATGAAGATAAATATTTATTAATATGAAAATAGAATCGCAATATATTTTATTGAAAAGTTATTTTTGGTTCACTAGTTTCGTTCTATAGAAACATAGCTTACTTAAACCATAATCACTACAGAACTATGATGTGGAGATTTTTCGTTGATATAGCTTGTTTTATTTTGTATATTCGTACTTCATAATCCAAATTGTTGACTTTTATGCTGTATGAACGTATTGGCATATCTTCTACTAATCCAGGATTTTTTAACCCTGACGATTATTTTCGTATTTAGAATTAAAAGCAAGATCGTGACAGTATTAGTTCCTTGGAATTCTACTGTATAGCAATTCTGGTATGTAAATTTTTTTTTGGAGATTTTTCGGTGACTTACCTCATCATATTCTATATGTTCGCATTTTTTTACTTAAACTGGTGACATTTTCCGTTTTCATAAACATATTAAATATTGAAAGAATCATTAGAATCGATACTAATTTTTGGTCACAATGACAGGAACTAATTAATGAAAAAAGTAGTATTAACTACTTTTAATATATTTTAAAAGTAATATTAACAGTAATTAACAGTAGAAGCTGATAATTTGTCTTATCTAGGTATAAGCCCATTTTAAATAAAAGCAGAGATTACCATGCTTATCCAATATTACAACCCTTTAATTGAAAGGATCCTAAAAATACCCTGTAAATGCTACCTGGACAGTAACCTTTTTTAAAAAATTTTCTGCCCATGTAGAACCCAAATTTAATTATGCTAGAGTAATAGTTATGAAGGATCCACCGCCACATTTCTTGGCATCTGGTTATATGATTCAACTTAGATCAATACATTATAAATTTAGTCTCTAAATGCATTAAGTTTATTTTGTTCGTCCTGAACATACCATCCATAAATGTATGTATCGTATGAACAGGACATTCAGGTCAGTAGTCTATTTGTGCCTCTGAATTCAATCAGTCAGCTTTGAAAACTATCCATGTTTCTAAGTTTTCTTCCTAAATACAGGTATTTTGCTTGATTGCTTCATAGTTGTATAGTACTGTAGGCTTATTTAATTATTTAAAATGTGGTTTCATCTAAGAGTCATTTTAGCAAGTTTTGAAACTATACAACGTGTTTTGTAGAGTTTTGAGTAGTAATGCTTAGATGAGTTGTTTAAAGCTTGATTAAGAGATCTTGATTTAGATCTCACGTGAAACACTAACAATAGACAACAGTTTTTAAAGGATTATTTTTGCATTATACATTTTTTTCTTGTTAAACGGTATAGGATCAACCTAATTTTTCGTTGACGATAATTGAGATGATATTCTGCTAATTTAGGATATCTTTAGCAAATTTCCCTGTCTCAATAAACAAGACAAAATCAAATAAATAAAATCTAAATATAATATCGAGAATTAAGGTTCTCAGGTCGGTGAGAGCACTTTGCTTTAAATTCCCAGAGAAAGAGCAACAATAATGCCTACGGCAAATTTACGAAGATGCTAGATCCTCCAAATTGCTTTACAAACATTTTTATAATCTCAATTTACAAAGTCACACAAAATTTAATTATGTTAAGGATCTGCTTGTTGGCTCAGAGATTTTTTGTTTTTTCTAGGTGCAATTTCGGACAACCCTACCTCACCATAGATAGTCTCTAAGGAAACCAGTATATTGAGATCGCTTTCTTAAAAAAAAGGCTCCGGAGTAAGAATTGGTTAACATGCCAATATTAAAAGTATTAAAAAATAATTAAATACTTGTACCACTCTTAACTACTCGATTAGTTTTTAAATGTCTTAATAATAAAATTCAATACATCTTTCATTCTAAAACTTTTAATAAAGTAATATTGCAGAGCCATTCTAGCTCATCCAGTGTTTTCGTCTACTGGTATCTTTTTTGAATACATTTAGTTTGGTTTAAGATTAAAGAAACAAATGATATTGCAGAAGATGAAAATATCGTATTCCAGACGATATTCTGCTTATGAATACTAAACAATAGGAAATTTGATATTGTTATACTTACTTATAACAAAAAATGTTCACTGAATCATTTTACAAAGAACGTAAGGTATTGCAGTGCACAAAGTTTGTTTTTTTTTTTCATAAAATAAAATAAAAGTAAAATCTAAAATCTAAATGATTAATTTTGTAATAAAGCATAAACGCTGAAATTCTTGATAATACTGGGTTTAGATAATTGTTGATCCGGGTGAAATGAGTATTTTTATCTGGATTACAGGAAATAGGATATTCATGACAGGACTGTAAAACCAGTATCTTATGTTAAATACTTAAGTTTTTTAAAAAAAGAAATATTTAATTTATAAAATTATATTAATTGTTTAAATAACGCATTATTTAAAGGGAAAAATAACATCAAGCGTTGTAAACTATTATTAAAATATGAAAATGCTGAACAAATTTAGTAATTTTAAAGTATATTTTATACATACTTCTTTTCATATATATTAAGTATCGTATTTATAAAATGAAAGTTAAAATGCTTTTAATACAGTTTTTAGAAACTTTATGCATAGCAAATCTATAGTAAAGAAATTAACAATTAAATTAACTAATATTTATATGTAAAGCACACAAAAATATGATTTATATTAAAAAGTTTTGAATATATTTTATAATTAGCCTTCGTTTTGTACCTTATCAAAATTAACGATTTACACTATTTACCTTTTTTAACAATAATAATAGAAATATGTTGACTAAATTACGTATAATGAATTATCGAATAAAATTAAGCTATTCAATATATAGTGTTATTGGTAGTCATCTTTGACTGCTGAAGACTAGGTAATATTGGTAATAAGTCAGAATAATCCAAGTTTAAATTGGTACTTCTTGTTCATTAATTGTTTCTATTATTACCTAAAATCAAAGTTGTGTTTCCAATATTATTCATATTCTTCTTATTGTCTTCTTACACTTATTTTTTATTTTATAAGGTACATTTCTTGATGAAAGAAAACTAATTTTTATCAATTAAATACTATATTAAGAATCCTACGATAACACTTCCATTAGTGATATAAGGAAGTTAATTTGTGCACATCTTTATGCAATTATCGTATTTCCGACGGGAAAGATTACCTTAAATTAGTGTATTCTTTATATATCTTCACTATTTCAGTTTTCTAAAAAAATAATAAATAGTTGGTTGCCATCAAACTTAGTGGTTCAAGCTGTCTGTAGTTTTTCTTATAATTATGTCGTTTTGTTTAATCAATGTAAATCAATAAGATTTATTTCTTTTTTCCGTTTTTTCTCACTTTTGTACATTCTCAAATTCTAAATCTCTGGCTTAATTAATAGATATTTATTTTTAGTAATAATATTGACATGATATTTTTATATTACACGAATATGTAGAACTATTCTAAGGTACTGTCTCTAATCGCATAATTGTTTCTTTTAAAAAGGCATTTAAGATCCTTTATATAGTCTCTGTAACTGAGGTACAATAAGTAGAATCTAGTGTAGATCTCACATAATTTTTAGTTTTCAATTAAATTCTATAACATAAATTAACAATTAATATTGATTTTAATTTAATATTAAATTACCTACTTACAACATTCATATTACATTTATCATTTCTCCGGAATTCAGAAAAACAAGTTGAATTTATTAATAGTATTTATTAATAATATGACCATATGCTATTGTAAAAAACTGTTATAATTTTCATTTTGTTGATTATGTTTTATTACAATAAAATAACTTAGTTAACAAAAAATAACATTTTCGTTTATCAGAGATATAGGTGATACTTTTAAATTTTGGAATATGAATTTAATCTCTTCTACATGTTTTGTTATCAAGTTAAATCTGCCAGATGTCAATATTTTTTATGTAACCAAAAATAATTTCTGTGCTAGCGTGTGCGGCTGCATACTGATGATTTTGCGCTACGACAGCTATTTGTGAATAAACGTATTATTTGTCGATCATTCTGAGAAAAAATTGTTTTAATCTTGCACAATCAACTCTAAAAATGATTTTCTCATTTATTATATGTTTTGAGGAATTAAATAATTCCTTTCTAGATGTATTATTTTAAACAATTTCTCTAACTTCCAAAACGGCTTCCCTAAAACAAATAAATATACATGCATTATTATTACTGTTCAATAAACTTAATTACTTATTAAAAATATAGAATATTTGTTTACACTTTCAGTAATTATATTATTTGAAATTATATTCCATGTAAAAATTAGATGTTATGAATAATTAATACTTTATTATTTTATTATTAAAGTATCCAAATATATTTATAAAATATTACATTGTATGTTTATTTTAATGCACCAAATGAAAATTTATTAGTTAACAAGAACGAATTTATTTTTAAGTAAAATTTTTTAATTTGAAAACGTGTGTTCATTGTCGGAAACTTAGTGTCGCGTCTACGAAAGCCATGAGGACATCCTTGTATACATGTTTCACTTTCTCAGCTTGCCTTTGAAGGCGACGCTATAACTAGTTCCTCATTGGGTCGAGGGTAACTGACATCATGTTTGGTGTCTGCGCTCGCCACGAGGTATGACCAAATTCTCTGTATATTAATTGCGAATGCTTCGAACTTTCGTAGCTACATATTTTTCGGAGAGATTCACGAATTCCGTAGCGTTCACGCTCTTCATGTGGCACGATCGGAATATTACCTTTTATGAATTTGTTTTGTCTGTTCCTTTACTATCTATAAATACTACTTTTTGTGTTGCTTATTGTACGTAACTATCGTTCATCTTTTTTGTGTTTCTGTATTGTTGGTAAGTGTCATTTGCATTAGTGTTTCGTATTTTTTTAGCAGGTGCCGATAGCACAGAGTGCATATTTAGCATGTTGTCTGTGCAAATTAGCCAGTGGTAATTCCGCATGTCATTGAAAATAAATTACATTGTTATTATTAATAATATTTAATTTCATTTTATTTTTATTTACTTTACTATTTTATTTGCATTTTACGGAGCTCGCGAATGCCAGCATAATGATTGAATTAATTCAAATAGGATTGCACAAAACTATTTAATAATTTCTGAGCGATTTTCTTACTTGTTGAAATTTTTAATTATTGAACTACTTAATTTATTAACAATTATTCAATTTCAACTATCATGAAAAAGTAAAACATAATATATACTTTAAAAATAAACCTAATAAAATTATTTTTTTTTAATGAAGCAAATAAATATTGAAAATACATCTAGACATGACAGCTAAGGTGAGCTACACTTCGTGATTACCACGTTCGAGGATGAAAAAATTCGATGAATCCTGTAAAAAGCCACAAGTAATGGTAACATGTAAGCAAGAAAAGAAAAAGTAATGAAATGCATGAGTAAACAAAAGACAACCGGAATTTTTATTCTTGATGCGAGAAGTGTGGTGTGTTCTTACTACTTATCTCTTATCTTTAAAAAGTTTGAAGACTTATGAGATGCATCACCCGTGATTGAATTTCAAAGTCGTTTTTATGAAAGTATGAAAAGTGTGAAAAACTATAATTGTGTAAAAATCTTTAAAATTTCATTAATACTGACAAAGTAATGAAATGTAACAATTTTATAAATAAAATGAAGAGATCCATAATTTCTCAAAAGAAATTTTATTTTCATTTTAGATAACTAATAAAAAAAATTTTCCCTCTTTATGAGAAGGAAGGAAAGTTCATAACTATGTTTGCATTAATAGTGCGATAAGATCGGCAACAGGGTTTAGAAAAGATAATACAATGTTGACTATGATCCTGATAACGCAGATGATTAGTGTCAAAGGTATGTTTTACATGAAAAAGCTATACAATTAATTATTTTATCTTTCATTTTTCTTATCTTTTCCTACTCTTAAATATCTCTAGTCGGGTATTGCATGCGAATTAATAAGGTCTTTTAAATATTACCTTTTTCGATTTATTACTACTTTAGAAATTCGAAAGAATATTTTAAAAGTTTTTTTTAATAAATGAAATCAAGATGAAATCAAGATTAAATCAGAGGCCAAATCATTTTATACGGCCTTCTACAAATTTTTCTTCTAAAAATATATATTTTATAAGTATCTTTGTTTTAATGGAAACTATATTGATATAATTAAAATCATCGAAGAACCTACCTAATAGAGAATGAGATAAACACCAAATATTTAATAAATGCTTTATGAAAAAATTAACAATTCTTAATCTTTTTATAAAAATCACGATTAATTCAAGTCATTTGAAAATCTGTAATACTACTTTTTGAAATTTTTCATAAAAACTATTAAATTATATCATATATATACATTATTAGAATAATGTAAATGAAAATGTTAACATTTAAAGCAAAAATAAGCAATTAAATCAAACATCTTTTAAAAAAGGCATTTGCACCCCTTCTTACTAAAAGAAATGATCCAAATCAGAGAAAACGAATTATCATTAATATATAATATCTTTATCCTTTAGCAAAGGGTTATGTAACATTTTATTTTGAATGAAATAATTGCCAAAAATAACAATTTGATTTTTATAAAAGCTTATTTTGTTTTCAACAAATTTTTTTTTTTTAAATTAGGCAAATCGACCTACGTCTCACGCATATTAAAAGATCCCTACAGCTTCTTGTACTCACAAAGAGCGTCTGTTTGCAGCGTAATTTGTGTCATTGAAGAGAGTAGACAAAGGAATGCTGCACATGTAAGGAAGTTCTTCAAAATTAGCTACCGTCGTAAAAAGGAGAAGACTTATGATTGAAGTAGCGAAACTTTATCGGAAGATATAAAGGAGTTGTCCTTTGACATAAAAGCAATTAGAAGTATGTAGGTAGGACGGAAGCTTTTTTAAAGTAGTAATCTTGCTATGTATTGCCATCTTTTACTCTGCTGGTTAAAAAATAGAATTGTCTCCTTATTTTTCTTTTCTGATTTCTTTTATAAATAAGAACTTAAAAACTATACTTTTCAGAACGAATTCAATGTAAACAGAGAGAGAGAGAGAGAGAGAGAGAGAGAGAGAGAGAGAGAAGGGAGAAAGATAATTCAGGAAGGCAGATTAAAGTTGAGAATCAGCCATGTATGCATAATATTCATTTGCCAGGTTCGAGAGACTTACTATAGTTTATATATTTATTTTTTAAACCGTAGAGCTTATATATAATCCATATTGTATTTTTCATTTGCTCTATTAAGTCGCAATTTCTATAGATAGTTAAATCGTTATATATAATTTTTCTACTATGTTTTATCCTCCACCTTGTTTTTATATATTCAATATGTCCATTCGTTTTTTCATATATCCATTAAATTTTTGTAGAAAGATTACGATTATATTTGGAGTCGCCATCATCTATATAAATTTATACAATGTTGAGTTTAAATGCTGAAATAAAGAGATAACTTGAGAAATAACTTCAATATCTATTTTTCCTATCTTTGTAAAGAAAACAACACTTCAAATTATATAGTTTTGTTTCAATCTTTCCAATATTTACATAGTTTGTTTAAGTATCCACTTTTATTAAACACATTTCATGCCAAATATTTAATTTTGCTGATGTATTAACAAACAAGTGAAGAAATAATAAAGATTTAATTAATGTCTTGTATTTTATTGAATAATCTTCAAATAAATTTCCATATGTAACTTTTTTTTATGTACTCTTGTTCACATACGACGGTAAATTCACGAAATTTTATACGCTTGCAAGCCAATTTCTAATATTTTTATTGTAAATAAAAAACGATTAAATATTTTTACGAAAGATCTATAAACATACACGAGGAAATAAACTGTATGGAGCAATTTTCACATAATTTGTTGATCTTGGACCCAAATTTACAGATATTTGCTGTTCGAAATTAAATAAATCTATTACCCTTTTCAGATAACATCAAAATTGAAATCGCTATATAGTTTTAAAAATTAAATCATATATTCTATATTGTCTTCAGATACAATAACTTTCTCATCACTCTAATTTTTTTGTAAATATATTTGAAACGCACACTTTAACTTAGTCTTTTATGCGATTCATTATTAATTAATTATTAAGAACCTGAAAAAAGTGTAAGTAATGTGTCAGATAGACTATATATCTACTCTCAATTCGATTCAGAATTTGATGCTAGAAAATGTGTTAACATCGACTTTATATAGAATAAAATCAAATTACTGGATGTCAATGATTACTCATTTAATTACAAATAACTATAAATTATAGATATCATTTTCTTTATTATGGTATAAAAAATGAATAGAATCTAGAAATTTGCATAATTATTCAAAACTGTAACTGATCTTATATTTATTTGCATAATAAATAAACAATTTCACAGTTTAGTTTTGATATGTATACTGAATATAAGAAATATGTATATTACGTTTATTGAAAACAAAACTTCATTGACATTTTATTTACTTTTTATTTCAAATTGCTCGAATTCAATTAAAAAATTTCTTGTTCACTATAATTTGTTAATAGAATTAGACTAAAAGATATAGAACTTTCTAATTATTCTATTAGAAACTTTTAAATAAATATTGAAAATAGTGTGTACAGAATATTCGAAATATTTTATTCGGTATTTTATTTTTCAAAAGAAATTAATGTATAATATTTTCAAATTTACAGAAAATATATTTATTTCAAGAAAATTTTAGCTAGTAAAAAATTTCCAATACAATGCTTGAACTAATTTTTCTTTAATATCGGAAGCAAATTTGTCAGTGTACGTTCATAAATAAAATTAAAATATAGTTTAATAAATATTGTTTTGTTGCACGCTATAAAATGAAGACATTTAAATGCAAAGAAATTATTATAAGCAACATAATTAATAAGTATGCTCTGTATGTTGACACTTAGTGGCTGGTCGCAAACCTTAAAATTAGTGGTGTCTGCTTGGTGGCACACTAAAAATTGTACTTTAGTTAAGATTATAAGTAAAGAAGCATTGAAAGATTTATTGTACTGCCTTTTTGTAGTAAAGTCTATATTTTGTAAACATATATAGATGTGTCGTGTGTGAATGTATTACTTCTTATTAACTTAGCATAAGTAAGTTTTAATTGTATTTAAGTAATTTTCTAACTTGAATTATTTAATAATTTATTATTAATCACTGTTTTTATATACAATTGAAATTTTGTAGGTATTGTCTTTATAGGATCTATATAAGCAAAATTTCATTGTTTTGTGTCGTATCTAATATTTAAATTATTTGATGACTTGTTATTACATTAAAAACTGGTTTATAATATTACATTTTTATACTTATAGAGAATTACTATAAATTCCATTAAATAATTATGTATATACACCAACCAGTTGTATCTAAATTAGCTTCGGTATAACGCACTACAATGTGCGTATGTACAACATGTCATGATAAAAAATAAAGACTTTATAATCTATTAAAAGTTTATTTAATAATGGTATGTCTAAACATATTTATAGATCTAAGATGTAGCAACAAAAACTTTTTTTACTTTTTTCAAAATTTATTTCTTAATACATATTGAATGTAATTTTTAAATTTATATTTTTTATTTGTCAATCTACATATATATGTTCAAATACAAAGATAAATACAAATAAAGTCTGAATAAAGCTTTTTAGATCAAGTAATATAGAATATGAATATATTATACATTAAATTGAATTCGTTTTTACTTAATAAAAATGGAAACAGAGATGAGGAATTAATATTATACATTTTTGCATAAATAATTATTTTTAATTTTTTTAAGAAAAAACCTTACCCCCGTTTGATGTGTTATCTAAAAATGTGAATATGTACGTTAATATTAAAATAATTAAATTATAATATAAAACAAAATTATTCAAGTAGCAATGTACATAGTTTAAATATAATTTAAAAAACAAGACTTATCATTTAATACAATGTAATTTATAAAAGTAGACAAGAAATTTTGTCTTTTGGTTAACTTTATTTAAATTTCCTCTAGTTGTTTCCAATCGTTTCAAATATCTATTGAAGTCTATTACTAAGCACTTGTTTTTAATGTGTAATAAATATATTTAACCAAATAAATACAGCAGTAGCTATATTAACAATCAAGTTAAGCTTTGAAATTTTGCAACCATATATGATACACTATTTTTTGATGAAATACAATTTATATATTTCATTATATTTCATTAAAGCTTGAATTATATCAAATGTTTGACCTTCAATATATCCTTCATAAAATAATTATAAGAACATAAAAATGTTGTTTTTATGTATTATATTACCTCTACTGAAATCTTATACTAATTACATTATTAACAAGATTACTTTAAGTTATTAATAATTACATAAATTATAAGATTGTTTAAAGTTATTAATAGCTTTATATTTTTATTTATGACTAAAGGGAATCTGGTTACTAAATTAATAAAACTTGTATTTTATAATTTGAAGGTACCTGATGAATTTTTATTAATTTAATAAATGAACATTTAATTTATAATATGGTTGACAATTGATAACATTTCTATATAAAAATAATTATATTTTATTATCTTCTAAATAAAAAATAATAATTTTATATGCTTACTTTTAGTTCTAAATATTTTCTTCTAAGTTTAGAATAATTAATTTTAATTTAAAAAATATCTCACCTGATACGAAGATTCAATTATTTGATGCAGGTCAGTATCATTTGAAGATATACGATTAAATGTCGGATTTGAACAATATAGTTGATTTCTATCAACATTAGCTGATGAACTTGACCATGAATTAACATGCTTTTCATTATTAATCATCCAGTTCATATTATCAGTATCACCTCCAGGTCCTATTATTGCTGAATAATTTTTCCATGTTCTTTCAGTACCTATTGGACGTGGTACTTTACGATCTTCGATTTGTATTTGTGATATTTCTTGAGGAATTTGTCCTGTCGAAGATGGTGAAATAGCAGGAGATATTGAACTTCCATTTTCAAGATTAATCATATCCATATTTTCAGCCTGTGCTCTGATGGCTAGATGATCAGAAAAAGTTACTTGTCCTATTATTGAATCTTGATGTGACGAATAACTTGATGAAGGTACAAATGGCCAATGATTTTGACATGTAGGAATATTAATATTAGATTGTCTTTGAGATGGCGCTTCATACTTATTAAAGGCAAAACCACTATGTAACGTAAGACTACCAGACTGAATACCGGCTGATGCAGATTGGGCAGATATCGATGAATAAATGTTTGGATGCAATGGTGTCCCTGTACTGAACATAGTAACTTGGGGTTTACTATTTATGTGTAATGAACTGGAGAAGTCTGGAGCTCGAGGATTCAATCGAGACATACTTATAGTGGTGGTAACATTGGCTGAAGGTGTAACTGTTTGGGGATAATTTTGAATATGTTGATGGATTGGAAGTATAGATTGTGTACTTGTTTGTGCTTCGTGAGAAACAATTTTCAGTAAATTATGATTTATATTCTGATTTTCATAACTAAGATTATTTTCATTGAACATGTTCATGTCCACATTAGCCTGCGATATTGATGAGATATTGCACGTTTTATGATTATTGACTATATTTTGTGAAGCATCTACTTTTCCGTGAAATACTGGTCTTGTAAATGGTGTTATACTGGTCACATTCATATCTCCAATTTTCTGTGTTAGTAGAGGTCTTGCTACCACAACACTCACAGGAGACTTAACAGTTGAATGGTCACTGGTATAAATAATGGAAGATTGAATATGTAAAGGTTGTATAAGGCTATGAGTGTTTGAAGAAACTGCACTAACTGTAGTAGACATATTTGTTGTATTACAAGATTTGCTTGATGTCGGAGAACTCATTGATGTTCCACGGTAACCAGGGGCCTTTGATGCATCAACTTCTAATGGGCTAGCATCTATAAATTTATTTGAAGCTACAGCTGATGTATTTGCAGAAATTCTCGCTCCAGCAATGGTTGCAAAATTAATACTTTTCTGAATTTCATTTTCTTTACTGCCCCACATGGATTGTTGAGTAACTTTGCTGAATGTATCATTAAAAAGAGAATATTCTAGAGGTACATTACTTGACAAACTTTGATATTGATCTAAAACTACAGTTGATACAGGTGTAGAACTACAAAATTGTTGTTGTAAAATTATTGGTTGAGATATTATCGGAGATGAATTAGTTGTATCAATACAGCTTGTCGATACCATTATTGTAGATGTTGAATTAGCTAATGAATTTGAATTACTTTTTGTTGTTAAAATAGCAGGATTATTTTGATAGATAAGTTTTCCTGGATAATGAGAAGATACTATGAGTGGAGTAGAAATCATAGTCACTGTTGGACTAATATCTGATGAATTATTTGTAACAGATTGCTTAGGGGATACTTGAATAGTAGGAACTGAAGAAAACACAGTGGCAATAGTTGGAGACGAAGTTTGTTTCATTATGCTTATAATATTGCTCGAAGTTTGATTGCATTGAATAATACTAGGAGTATTGTTTATTTGTGGTGATGTATACATTTCTGAAAGTTTTGCAGCAAATGTTTGTGACGTGTTTGTAGTTGCAATTTTTGTTGAACGACCAGCAGTCATAATGGCACTGGTATAAGACATAGTCGTTTTTGTATTTGATGAAGTTATCGCTTGGGATGCAAGTCTTTTTTCCGTATTAGAAAGAAGCCTTGGTGCAGTGACTTTAGATAGAGAATTTCCTACAAGTTTGGCATTAGATGTTGATCGAAGAGGTAATATAGGAGTTGTATTGGAGACACTTGAAATATAATTTGATTTGCCAAGTTGTAAATTTGATCCACTAGTCACAAGTCCAAGTGGAAGTTTTGTTGGCGCAATTTTCAGTTTACAGGCCTAAAAAAATTTTTTAAATTATATTTCTAATCACATTTTTAAACGTTCTTTTATTAAATGTAGATAATTTAAATAATTTTTTATTAATTACCATGTTTTAATACATGTATAGGGATAATCTTAAAGCATGCATGTGAAAATAAATGAATTTATTTACTATAGTCAATTTTCCTAGTTTTTAAAATTAAATTTCACCAATTGTTCGTTTATGTTTAAAGAGAATTATAAAAAATAAATTTATAAATATACAGAAATGTTTACAGAATGTAAAATATTGTAAATAAAAAAATTTAAGTTTTTGCTTACTTATATGTAATTCAATTAATATTAATAAAAACTAACAAATTTTTAAAAACGATTTATTAAATGTTTTATTAAATTCGAATGATACTAGTTTTATGTAAATTGACATTATTTGCCTTTATTTATTACTATGCTAGTCCAAAAAATAATAGAATGTGAACTCAAGATTATTCAAGTTCGACTTAAACAGTTTCTGTCAACAAACAAATTATGTTACGATCAAATCAGGAATTAGAATTCTTTTCATAGTCTCAAAGTACCTAAGTACCATACCTTAAACTACAATTGATTTTTTAATCTTTTTTTCTAATAAACAAAATTTCACTTAAATTAATTCCCAAACCTGTAATAGCTCAGTGATTACAAGTTTTGTAATCAACTACTCAACTTTCGATAATTTTCCATTCTTAATTTTTATAGTCTTAATACAGCTCGAGTTTTATTATTAATAAAATCAAAGACTTAACGAAATTATCTCTAATGGCATAATATTAGTAACAAATTACTTAGTCTTAATAATCTTTTTATACTCTTTTAAGCTTTTATACTTTTTTTTCTATATTTGATGCTTCGGATAAGGTTAATTAGAATTTCGTATATTAATTCATTGTTCTTTGCAATAATTCACTAAATACTTATTGTTTACTGCTTAAATTACATATTTTACACAAACTTTAAAGTATCATAATATGTCATAAACCATAGTCTTAGCGATGAAGTTAATCATTATCAAAATGATAATGTGAACTAATTGTTTACTAGGTGACTTTAAGACACTTGAATTATGTAATATCAAAATTTATTCGTCTTTATAATACAAAGAATATCTTATTTAGTTAGGATCAACTACTAATTCTCATTTGTCAATACCGAAAAGGTAACAGTTAATATGCTTAATGAATTTTTCACTTAAATATTTGACTTACCTGACAACATTATGTTGACCAAGATTGATATAATGTTAATCATAAATAAAAAACTAAATAAATTTTAATTTTCATAAAATGCATAAAATTTATTGAAAAATGTTGATAGCTCGAGAGTTCCGAGAATTAAACTAAATTCATTATGCATATATCTTCTCTATTCAAAAATAATTTCTAAAGTTTAGAATCTTTTCAACTTGAGATTTGAAATAAGTTAATATTAAGATTAATTTAAATATAACTCTTAATCTGAAATATGTGTTTCAAAAAATTTACAGATTATTATTCAAGATTAATCAAGATAATAAATATCAATAAAATATATCAAACTCTCCAGTAATTAGTTCATTTATTTTTTATCACTGAACTGCTTACTTAGGATTATAAAAATTTAAGGTGCTTTAAGTACATTTATGGAACATTCAACCCTACATCAACTAAATGACTGTAATATTTCATGCGAAGATAATCAACTAAAGAATCAAATAATTAACTTGTCAATACATAAGATGTTTAAACAAACATCAGATCTTGCCAGACTGACAGATTTTAACAGATACTACGACAATGTTATTTTACGTGGACTACTCAAGTAAATTCCCATTATATAACAGGTATAGATGTCCCATCATTCTCATCTTAATTAACATTGGTTATACGCGTAAGACCTTATCATTTCTAAATCGCTAAGCACCAGAAAAGATTTTACAAGTCTATCCACACTTTCAATTTTTTAGCTTATTTATCAGTGGCACATTATGCCTTCTAATCTGATATCGTGTGAAGGCTGTGGTCATATATCTAGTTGTATGCTTATACCCAATACGCTAAAATATTATCTGTTTTAATATTAAGATTTTTTTCAGCAAGCTAATCATGTCGATATTAGAATTAACAGATTGCTGTTTTAAAAAATAATGTAAACTCTATACCCAAAAAGATAAAATTTGAAAGTGGCATTGACGGATATCTGATTTTTTAACTTTCTTTTTGTTTAGGCAGATTTCGAGTAATTTGAGAAGTCTAGGAAAAGGTCTTATAAAGAATAATGACTGTTGTTTCGACAGAGCCAAGATGAAAATACATTATCGTTATTTGTTATTTATAGTTCTCTTCTTTCCAATTTCTTTGTCTTTTCTCATCCTCAGAATGGAAGAATTATGTCAGAAATGAAAATACATAAATCTAAAGGCTCTTTGAAAACGCTTATTAGAAACCCAAGTATAGAAAATATATTGACTATGCATTGATTATTTACATCAAACGAAGATTCTTACGATGGTCTGGACAATCATTTAAAATCGAAAATCTCACATGATTTTTTTCTTCATAGTAAACTGGACATCTTTACACGAAAGAATCTCATGCTGGTTTTGAATGGATCCTATAAAAAACTCTACAACCTTTACTACAGCGATCAATAAACTTATTTATCTGCTTATCACTGAAACGTTGCTGATGGCGAGTAGACATATCCAAGAAAATTAAACAAGAAATAACGGAATATATCAACTTTTATATTCACATGTCGGTTTGGCTCACCCATACTAAATACAACGTGAATGCGTAAGTATTAACGGTCAAGCATTAATAATTTTGGGTTATCACCGCAAATAGTGTCAACAAGCAATTAGCACTATTGTAATTAAATTCAGTGGGTAAACACATGTGTTCATTCTCAATTCATTCAGTTGCGTAAAGGAATCTCCTCGTGCTAATATGAGACAAGGTGATAATTGAAAAACAGCGACTAATTTAAAGATGATCAAATAACATTCAGTGCATATTTTATTGATTATATAATTCACAACATTGAGAAGATATATTTTTTCTTAATCTTCTTCATCGCTTTGGTATGTGACGATCCGATATGCAAATTGGATAGTGGAGTATTCATTTGTCAAGAGGGATTCAAGACCTAGGTATAAAGTGTGTGATCGAATAATACACGTGATACCTTGTATTCTTGTAAGAGTAAGCATTATTGTTTCTCTTCACCTGAACGCTGTTAATATATAGTTTCTGAATTATTTTGTGCTATTTATTTGCAAATATATCCAATTAAACGTCATTATGACTGTAAATGCTAGTTTGTGCCAAATTCGTGTAGAAAATTACGCACCACTTTACAAGAGAACAAACCTCAAGCTCTTTGTGCTTGAAGTTTTCGCACTAATTGTATGCATGAGTGTAATATCATTCGTACAACAATTCCTATATGCTTGCTGGTATTACTGTAACGTAATTCGGATATCGGACGACTTTTTCAGTTTGAACTTATTCACGTGCGTATTGCGCTACTGCGAATTAAACGTACAATCGTATTTTCTAGATGCACTATATTGAGAGGCTTGAGAACTATTAGAAAAAGTTGTCAAAATTAGAATTCTAATATGATAAAATAATTAGTGTATGCTATGTAAATATTCCTTGTATTTTCATTTACGTTGTACTTTCTGTGTTAATTAAAAAAGTTATTCAACCGCGAAATCCAGATTTCCTTTATGGTACATTCTTTTTCATCGAAAATATATGCGGCCGTTCGCGTTGCATATATCACATAATAATCAAGTTTATTTATCAGCAACTATTTAATAACAAGAACTACATACAATCATCATTTATAGATTTATTGTGAACATTGAACTTCACAAAGTATAATAAAAATTATGTATACTAAATCAATAGTTTTTATAATAATTACCAATATACAAAAAATCATAATATTGTTTTTATTATTATTAAGCCTGCTATATTAATTTGTAAAATTCAACAACATCAGACATATTCTGAACTTTAAAAACAACTTTTTTTGATTAATTTATTTATTTATGTAGTTTAGAACGTACAGTACTATGTTTTGGTATTAACAGTTCCGAAAATGTATAATCACTTTCTTTATATTATGTAGCTTATTTAATACAATATAAAATATCTATATTAAATTTTTAATTCATGCGCAGACAAATAAAGAAATGAGAATATAAAACACAATTTTAATAACAACAATAAAAATTCGGAACTTTAAAATTTTTTAGACAAAGATACTTAATGCAGTTTTAAAAAATATTTAGATGACTGTATTCCAAAATACTATACTATAAAAAGCATAATATGTATTAACAAAAAATAGCCGTTTTTTGTATAAAAAGTAAATTTTACTTTAGTATAATCTCTTTAATTCTAAATTCTAAATTTATGAAAAATGAACTTATTATATAATGTATCATTTGATAACTGAGAAAAAAGTAAGAGAAATTATTATAGTACATTTATGAAATAGAAGCACGTAATGTTTGAACTACAAAAACTGCATTTGTAGACATTTCTTTGCCAACATTTCAACTTTCCCCATTAGCCTGTAAATATACTCTAAGATAAAATATAATTTTTATTCTTTATCTCATCATCAATGGTATTAAAAGTAATTACTGCAACCTGGAACTTCTTGTGAGTCGCTTTTGTGATTACGGTAACGCTAATCGCCGATCGGTTCAACGAGACATAAAATAATACATTTATAAAGAAATTTTGTTTAGTAAAAATTATCCTGTAAAAGAATGTTACTCTATTATTAAAAATAAAATAGACATTGTAAATTTATTGTAAATGATTCCACACAACGAATCATCCGGAAAAAGACTTATAGATTACAATATTATTTTAGAAAAGCAAATTATTTCGTAGCATGAAGAAAGAAGTCAAATAATGAGCAATAGTTAAAGAAGGTAAAAAGTTTATGATTTTTTTGATTTATAATAAATTAAAAAATTTTAATTTAGAAGTACCACTAGTTCAATCATTTTCCATGTCAATAGTGCGTCTTTTTTAATATAAACTTAAAAAAAAATAAATGTTATCAAATGAAATACTTTTTCTAAATTAGTGATTGGAATATTTTTTGGATACATTTTTTATCGGTTTTCAGTTCTCTATAGATTTTTATGTAATGTCTTAATAAATAATAAATAAAAGATTTAAAAAATAAGATTGTTTACTTTGTGACGGGTAAGCACAAGTAATCAGTTACATAGTTATTTGTCCAGATGAATTATAATGCAGAAGCAAATAAAGATGAAAGAGCTTTTATCTTATCTGTTTGACTTTCAAATGTAAAAAGTAATAAAAATAATGTTCCAGAATAATATCCAACATTATTTTAAGTCCTAATTTATAACAATAATTAAATATGAAAAGTTAATTATATACTTTAGCTCAATAATATACCTATTATTTAAAACAACTACGGTCAATTAGTTAATAATGTCTATCATGTATCTTAGACCAACGTAACTTTTTGTTTTACCGAGATTTTCAATACTTCCGAGCACTTTCCTCTCTCTCTTTCTTTCTTTCTCTGCCGTAAACCTTCGTGTTTATCAGTACATGACATGTATTTTTAAATTTCTTTGAAAAACTATTAAAAATTGCAGTTCCAATTGATTTTGCTGATTTTAATAAAATAAATAAAACTATTAGCTATTTTAGTCTGAAATCTGAGCGATGATAACACGGACTAGACTAAAACGAAATATAACACTCTTTATCGCTCATTGTCGGCGATCACTAAAGCCAAGAGGCTTTTGAATGTTCATAATCAGCAATGGTAACACGGTATAGATATAATTGAAGTATAACACCGTTGAATACCTATAGTCGGTAGTCACTAGTGTCAAGATTCCTAATTGTTCGTAGTTGGAGAAATAGTAAGTTATAGTATTAATTAAATAAGTAACACTTTTTGTCGAACGTAGTCGGCGAATCATATATTTATCCCTTTTTTGTTAATGTATCCTAGTTCTACTGCGTTTAGTGTGACATAAACTAAAAAAATTTGCTATTAAATATTTACTTCATACAAAATTAAAAAAAAATATTAATATTTAATAATCCGTTAATACTATCAGTTTTATACCTGCAAGTTATGTATTTAGTAAAGTTTATATATAAGCATTATAATAAATTGTTGTTATGAAGAACTAATTATATTGCTCAAGTATTAAAGTAGAACTATGAACATATTAGAATGGAATGCAATATATAATATCTTTAATTTTTCAATTAAAACACTTTGATGTATAAAAATACATAAACTTCTTTTGAAAGTCAATTGAAATATAATGAATATTGAATTATACAATCGAAAGATACAATCAAGTAATGTATCAAGGTTGATTTGACATAAATATACCATACACCTTGGAATTTAAATATAATATCATTATTATTTTTCAAGCTTTATCATTAATACCTAATAAAACAATCAAATTTTAAAGACAAAACAAACTGTCATAATGATTGTTGTTTATAAGCAAATTAATTACTTTAATTTTTCTTATTGTTTTCAAACATTTTTAATTCAAATTATAAGAAAATATAATCTTACAATGCCAGGTGTAAGTGATTTATCCCACGATGTTGCTGTAACTGACGCTATTTTTGATTTTGGTAACATCTGCAAAATATCAACTTCAGGATCTTTAATTAGAGCTACAATTAAGATATGTGCTTGTTTGGTCGCTTCCATAGATCCTCTAAAAAACAAATACTATTTATAATATCTTAAAATATTAAAAATATTAGAAATAACAGATACTCAAATTATTTTTCATAATCCACGTTTAAAATGATTTAATTTTTTTAATTTTTTTTTAATTCGTACATAAATTAAACTCTGTATCAGATTTGCAACTAAGTGAAACGATGTACTATAACTATTATTTTTATAAATTTGTGATCATATTGATTACCTTAATTAAAGCAATATTTTTTATATATCAATTAATAAGAGTTAAAATAAATACGAAACAATCATAAAATGTTTTTACTTGCTTCCATTATATATTACTAAAATTTAATCCTGTATCTACTTTTTTTTTATAATTTATTATATATATACACCCATTTTCTTAGTCTTAGAATTATTTCAATTTATTATTTTAAAAATTTTTTTTAATGTATTATTTTATTAATATTGATTATAGTTTCAGTTTACCTTTATATAATTTCCTGCTAAATATTTTAGTTATTAATTATTTTATTTGACTAAATATAGGCTATATTTAGGTTAAAATACGTGAGTATAATTTTAAAAACTTTGAAATTTCAATTCAGCGCTTTTATTATACTTTTATTATAATTTTATTTTATTTTTATTATACTTTTATTATAATTTTATTTTTTTAATATATTTTTATTAAAATTTTATTTTATTTTTATTATACTTTTTATTATAATTAAATATTATGATATAAAGACAAAGTACTACATATAAAAGTATGTTTGTTCAAAATATTTTTGACAGTACTAAAAAAGTTTTTCTTCAATTACTTTCACAGACTTACTAATATTGTTAACAATTAAGTTAGTATTTCACAATATTTCTGGCGATTTTTCATTCTTGAACCTACACTTGTATTATAAAAATAAATCGTCTATATTTAAAATATAAAAAATAAATGAACTTCTTAAAATATATTTAGATGCGCAATCTGTGAAACTGCAATGATCATAACCATAATGTATTTTTTACCTTCTCTACTAAATAATTTCATCAATATTAAAGTAAAAATATTTCATATCTATAAAAATTATTTTTGAATCATGATTATCTTTCCTTTCAAGTGCTTATTTTTTTTATACTTACAAAAATGATTTATAATGACATTTGACATTACACAGTTGCTTTAAAAAAAATACATATGTTTTTTTACATTTTATTGTTTTAAATACTCTAAAATATTAAATGTTTTTATAATATATCTCTGACTGCATCGACTTTGATTTTTTTTATCATCCTTTACTATTATTATTATAGTATTGTTTATGTATACTTTATTAAATAATATTACGTTTTTTAATCTTTTTTACTTTCTTTTAACATTTTAAGATGTTATTTCTATTCTACAATAAACAAATCTATAAGGATTCATAATAGAAGCTCCGTAGACTTTACTAAAATAATTGCTATTGTTCTAAATTGTAATACTAAATTCAATTCTCTAACAAGCACAAGTACGAATTGTTTCAAATTGATGACTTCCTATTATAATTATTCAAGAAATTGAAATATAACTGTATACTGTAACAGTAAAAATTTAATATGGGAGTTTCTCGAATATTCTCGAATACGTGTTGAAGGCGGTTGACAAACTCCCAACACAACAAAGTGTACCTCCTTGGCTACAGAGTACTTTTATCCTAGCAAGCATCAGCCGGTGCTTGGCTTTCATGCTATGGATGACTGATCATGAGAGAGAAACAAGACAAACATCGTTCAAGTGCCACCGAATATCGTCTTTAAGAGTCGGGTGGTGTGTTTTTTTAACATGATGGTGAGTGGTTTTATAATTTCTTTTCATTTGCTGCTTTTTTTTATAAATTCCTTTATCTTTTGTACACCGGTCCATTTAGTTGCGGCGTATACCATTCACAAATATCAATTGAGTACTTTTATCATTCAGCAAGTAATATTTATGTCAATTTCGTTCATTCCTTTACGACACTTAAGTTTATTCGAGAAGAGCAGCGCATCCTTAATTATTTAAATAATTATTTACAAATTCTCTCTTGGTTAAAAGTACTGGGTAGCGTCGAGAATATACTTCATTAGGGACATTTACGCATTGATGATACATGAACGTATCGACTCTCCTTCATCACTTCAAATATATAAAATTATAAAAAAATGAAATCAATATTTTTCATCTTACTTACGAAAATTTTACATATTTAATGTATTTACATATTTTAATGGCATCTTTGATTGGATTAATTTAATATTCAAGAAATTTGTAAGTACGAATCTCTGAATTTTAATATTTTACGAAAACTTTATTCGTTAATTAGAATATTGAGTTAAGTATGAACAAAGATAAAATTACCAATAAAAATGTATTAATGTACATTTTTAGTGTTTTCAGAAATTTACAATGTAAGTACTTTTTTATTATTATTTACTGTATAAAAGTAGACATAACATAATTTTTTTGACGATTTAATTATTTTAATTTTTATAAAATAAGTTTAAATATTTATTTTTTAATTTATTTATTTATAAATTAAAAGAGAATGGATATATTGATTTAAAGAGTTATTTGAATATATTTATGGTAGCTTTATACTAAATCTGCATATTTTTTATTTAATGATGTCTTACAAATTAAATAAAAGTTTAAGTGACAAGTCTCAATATAATTCTATATTATGTAATTTGTTCTAAAATATAAATTCTATGTATAAATAATTCTTTTCTTCTTAATTGTTTAACTTTAAATTTTATAGTACTTTTCTATGTTTTCTTAACATGAAAATAATATCGGATTTACTTACTTTATTGTGATAATTCTTTCACCTTGGGATTTGCTTTGCTTTTCTACTTCAATATGAGCACCAGTTGCAGCACGTATTGTATTAATATTACTACCACCCCTACCAATAACTCTACTAATAGCATTTGGAGGTACAGATACTTTTTTAGAACGAAAAAGAGAGTTCATAAATCGTCCTGAATCATCAGCTTGACCTCTAATCAATTTATTAAAACTAAATTTAGTTTATAAAAGAATGTTATAATTTAAATAAAAATAATTTTAAATCTTACTTTCGTACAACTTCTTTCCAACCTTCATCACGTTTTCCAGATTGCTTTGGGCTGGTATTATTGATAAATTTTATAGCATTAGAAGTGGATCCATCCATATCTAGTTGATTATTGTTATGCTTTTTTCCTTTAATAGTAGAATATATTTCATTTCCAGTAGCTTCAAAGTCATCTCTATCAGCTGGATGTCTAAGTAATACAAAAATCGTTTATTTTGCATTAAAGATAAATATAATTTTTTATTTTATTTTAATTACTAGAGAATATTTATCTATGTATTTTAGAATCTGACTTCAATGTTTAATTTGAAAATAAAGAAATTAGATATAAAATATGTGTCTATATCTGATTACATTTAAATCTTTAATTTATATTCTTCTTATATGCTATTTTAATAATTTAAATTAATTAAGAGAATAAGTAAGATATCAAAGTGTAAAGAAGTTTTTGAGTTAATAGGATCTATATAAGTCGTTTCCCTTTACAAAACAGTATTTTTTACATATTGTAACGAATTGCCTTATTAGTAACGATTCATCATATATTATCCAAGATTATAACTTCTTTGCTTCTTCGATTGGAATGTTACTATATGAGAAATGAGAAAATCTTCTGCTATTCCCAAGCCAACCAGGATTCTGTGCCGATGATCCTGGGTTCCAGCACAGATTCATGTTTACTTGGCGTATTGAGTGACTAGTGGCTACTATCCGACAAGACTGCATCAGCGAGATTTTATGAAAAACTTATTTATAAGTGCCCGTCTTGTTACAATCTGAATTATTTGTGTCTATTTCTTTTTGCTTTTCCGCGCATATTTGAATTGCGATAACAAGCTTGTTTACACGGATCGTATCACTCATACCCATTATCTGCACGGTGTCTGGAACACGATTCCATGAAACTTGACGGTTGAAATATAATAGTTTTTTTTAATGGAAGTGAATGTTCGTAACTCATTTTTCCGCTTAATTACTAACGCTATTATTATTATTATATATTTACACACATATACACATATATATATATAAATAATTCTTTGTATTTAAAGATATAACATTGAAGACTTATTTTATAAGTTATATTATGTATTTAACGTTCATTTTTTATTTATACAGAGATTTCAATCATAAAAAATTTGAGCACAATTTATAAAAGAAAAAATACCTTACTAAGTTCTGAGTAGATTCTTACACATATTTTTATTGTAGCAAAAATAAAATGATGAAATGAAATTACTAATAATTAAAAGATTATTAAATAAAATCTTAATCATTTTTAGTAAATTTTTCTTATAAATACATCATTTTTTTTATTGTTAAGTATATTTAATGCAGTTAAAAATTGAATTTCTTAAAATTTCTTTAGTTTAAAAAATTGTCAATTTAACAAAATAGTAATCAGCCACAGTAACAGCGGGCTAGGTACAGGAGTGTCAAAAAGTATATAAAGTCGAAAATATATTTACGTATATATTTTTCACTACATTAACTAAATATACAAATTCATAACGATGCTTATATTGTACAATATAAATACACATAGAAATTTATATAAGTAATTTTGATATAGCTTATCGAATAAAAAAGAAATATAAAAATATTGACAATGTCTTGAATTTCTAAATTAAAAAAATTAACAGTAAAAATCTCTATTCTTACTTTAATTATATTTGTTAATGAAGTGTATACTTTGTGTAAATTTTGATCATTCCGAATAAAATTTTTCATTATAATATACTGAATAGCCTTCAGTAATTACCCTTAAATTATTTAAAAAGAGAGAAAGAAAGTAAATATATAGCCTGGTTAATTAGATCATGAATTGTTGAACATTTTATGCAAATAATATAAGTATAATAAAATAAACATATATACTAAAAGTTTGTAAGCATATATCTTGCAAGGTTATGTTAGGATCATTTTGAAGTAAATTATATTAAACAGACGAGATAAGATTTTTACAATTACCAATCATTAAATTATACATCCAACACCAATGAGACATGAGCTATTAAAATAGCTAATGGATACTTTGGAGCTGTCCAAGAAACATCTCACTGAAAGTCTAATCGACATTAATTTTATGGTATGAGATATACTGAACGGCATTTCTTTATTTTCTTAAATTTCAAAATATGTATCTATTTTATTAGTATGATTCCGCGAAAATTGACGCTTAGGTCAATAAGTATGAACTTTTATTTTTCTATCTACTTTTCAGTTTAAAAAATAACTTAACAACACTTTTAAACTGTTATATAAAATGTTTAAGTTTAAAATTATCAAACAAATATACACTATATAAAGTAGCTAGTTGTAACAAAAATCTTGAAATTATTTAGAAAGATAAAAATATACTAAATACCAATTCAATCACATCAAATTTATAATATAGTAAGAAAATAAATAATAAATTTTTAAATAAATTAATATAAAATTGATAATTGTTTAAATTTATCAATTAAACTTACTTTTCCATGTCTTGAGATTTTGCAGCAATAAGGCATGCTTGTGTAATGTTTGGATTGATAAGAGTAGATTTTGATGTTAAATGAAAAGAATCTTTAACATTCATTACAGAGTTATTGCAAATAATTTTTTTCTTCTTCTTTTCTTTCTTCTTTTCTCTTGATTTTGTATCATTACTACAGTAACTTCCTTGACTATTTGCATCTATTCCACTATCACCTTCTTCTTTATCTATATCTTCTAAGTTTCTATTATGTCTATTTAATTGATCGTGTTCATTGACATTGTTTTCATCGTGGTCACTTTCTTCTTCTTTATAATTTTCTTCTGCTATTTTATTTTCGATTCCAACTTTATCTTCGTAAATAGCTTCATTTTTTTTGTTCTCTTCATATAATTTACGTTTTTCCTCTTTTTTTTCCAATTTCTTTTTTTTTTTCCTCTCACGTCTTCTCGCGGCAGCAGCTTTTTTAGACTCTTCTCTAGTTTTTTCCATATCTAATTCTTCTAACAGAATAGTAGCATTTTTATTTGCTTTTGCCGCTTGAGTTTCTTTAGCTGCTCTAATAATCTTCACACATTCTTGACATCTTTCTAATAATTCCTTATCGCTAACTGTAGCAATATACCTTGTCATTTCTTGGTCGCTCGGAAATTGTGTAACATGATTAACCATCCATTTTACAACTTTAATATGACCCTTACGAAATGCTGCCATCAGGCAAGAAACCTAAAAATATAAATACATAGAGTGGTTTATAAAAAGTCAACAATTAAAAAACAATGACTTAAAACATAATATTTTTTTTTAATGAACGTAGGGTACATCAAACAAAAGTTTATACTAAAGTATTATCATTACTTTTTCCCAGTGATTTTTAATCGAATTTAATGATTTTTAATATCTAGATTAAAAGATTCTCTAAATCTTGTTTCTTAACTTAAATATTTTACTATTTTTTAAATTTTATAAGTTTCTTATATAAAATATCTAGTATTAATGACAATCAAATAGCTTAACTATACAATTATTATATTTAATTGAAAATAATAAATTAATTAAGGAATTACATAACAAGATACTATAATTGAATATTTTTAAATTTTGTATAAAGCTGTTGCAAGATACATGTATACAAAAATTGATTAGAAAATTAACAGAAACTTCAATAAATTCAAAAACGGTATTGTAATTGATGAATATATTGGTAATCTGTCAATAAAAATTGGGTTGAATTAATGAATATTTCATTAACGCATTGCAAACTGCAATGTATCAACTTTCATTGGAAATTAGTTGCTATTGGTTATTATTTTATGATGATCTGCATAGTTTATCACAAATAATTTAAAATAAATTACTTTAAATTATCTTTATTAAGCATATATACATAAAAAAGCTATTATATATAAATATTATATTATTCTTTTAAATTTTATTAAATTCTAATACATTGATCACGTTTGACCTATAGAAATGCTATTTCAGGCATATTGCGTTGCAATTATTTCAAACGACTAATATATTATTTAATAAAAGTGAAAAACGCGATTTTTAAATTATTAATTCAAGCTTCTATTCACTTAATATTATTTAGAAAAATTTTTAAGATTGATACTTAAATTTGGGACAGTAATATTTACAAAAACGGTTCTTCGTGGGTATTGAAATACTACTTTTTAGTTTACCTTCAAAGAAGAGCTTATTGCAAATAATTTTGAAAATTATTTTTTATTCATATATCTTAACTCGTTCTAATAAAAGTCATAACATTTACAAATTCCTTAGTTTAAAAATTGCTTATTAGATAGACATATTAGAATTCGATTTGTTAACCTATCGTATTGTATTAACGTTAAAATATTGTAATAAATGAAAAGCATTCTTATATTGTAAGTTTAAGTATTTTGCAATCTATAAATGTTACAATTAATTATCCCATATAAGAATTCATTTGTATAATTATTAATATCAAGAAAGAATAATCTTAAAATTATAATAAAAAATAAATTGTTTAACTACTATTTCTTGATAATAAAAGTAAAATACTAAAATTAAAAATATTAGAATATTACATAAATATACATATATTTATTTCTTTTATATATAACTAAAAAAAACTTTTTTATAGATATTTATTATGATTTTTGGTTATAATACATTATATAGAGGTTAAAATACTTTTTAGTTTTGTTCTGAATTTTATTACTGATTATGGAATTTTTAATATTATAATTGATACCAAATTTATGATATTATAATTTATTTTTGAATATCAATATTATAATTCATATAAGTAGCCATAACAATACACTTTACATAAGTACATAAATATTACAAAAAATTTCTAATCCTTACTTAAGTAGAATTTGTTCTGGTCAATTACGTTAGAAATCATTACAACGTATAAGAACTCATCATAAATATTTTATTATGCATGAATTGAAGTACAATAACGGTTTATTATAGTCTTTTCTAATAAGCATTGCATTAGGCTTTGAGAAATTCCAACATATTCAACTCGCATAAGATATGACACACTCGTCGTCGTTGAATAGGTATGATCGACCTTAACTAGTTGTTTAGAAGAATTTATTTCTTAAGACTCTAATAAGCGATTGTTGACCGCCATTTTATTATCACTGTAGGAATTACTTCGTCAGTGTTTGGTATTTTTTTTTATTGTTGACACATTATCTACTTTTAGTAAATTATGTTTTCTTTAATACTTAATTGGTTTACTAGAATATTTCTGAGTTCTCTCACAGGTAAGCTCGTTTCTTGGAATTTCCTATTAGAACGTAATCATTACCATACACAAGGATAGATCATTTGAGCTATTAAAAATGGGATGAACTTTAATAGTTAATGCATTATATATTGAAGTTTGAAGGTAAACGAACGATTTATTTTACATGGTGTTTGAGCAATTTCACCATCGCCTTCCATAGGTTTCTGTAACGCAGTGACAGTAAAGCAATAGTCAATATATATTTTTATTATTACAAAACCTTTTATTATACTTAATTTGCCTCAGCTTTGTATAAATCGTATGTATGATTATATTGCTGATATAATACTCTCTACGCAAAATAAATTATTTTGCTATAACAAAAGAAATTATTTCTAGTTATATTAGTAACAAATTAGCATAAAAAAACTAGCCAATTTTTATTAACTTATGCATCGTACTGTCCTATCTAACAGCCAAAATTTCTGATGTAGAACATAGAGTAATTTGGATCTTCATATTATAGTTATCTGATTAGTATTCCCTTATTAATTAAACTATATGATATGTTTTGAGTAGCAGCATTCAATATTGTTATGGAATTTTTAAAACGTTTTCTTGAACTATGTATTTCATATCTAAAAAAGGCGCAAGTGAAAGTAATTTGCTGGTGTTTGTATGTGTATTCTTTGATTATCATATAAATTACTATCTGCGAAAAATTAATTTTAATCGTCTTACTGTAATTTTTTTTGTATTCATTAAGTCAACTGCTGACAAAAAATGTTTGCGTTTCTTTTTATGCACAACGTATGATATTATTACTATGTATCTTTTTTATATTTTAATTTTATTAAATAATATAAATACGTTGATAATTAAGATTTAAATTCAACTAACTTTGGTTCAATATTCTAAGAATATAAGTAAAAGCATTGTAATACGAAATTATGTAGCCGTTAGTTCGTTTGTATAATAAAATTATTTTGTAAGTATAATTATAATACAACTTACAATGGTGATGAGTCAACTAGAAACGAGATAGTTGGACAGATTCATATTGGATAATCCACGAAGCAATCTAAGTTTCACATTTAATTACAATTACTACTTTGTATCATAGTTTTACTTACATTGTTAAATAAATATATTTCATTTTTAATCAATTTAGTGGAAATTTCGTGAATAACTCACTTTCACGTAATATAATAATATATATATATATATAAATTTAGTACGTTAGTATGCCGCTAGTCTGTATGATTTTTTAAACTATTTTGGTCAACTGATCCATAAAATATTCTTTAAGATAGGCGAGTTACTAATATTCTTAAGATTGAAAAGTCACTTATTGGATTTTTTGTGAATAAAAATGGTACCAAACAAACCCTGTTTTCTGTTTGAATTTTGCAATTGACTATGAATTTTAATCGATGAGTCCTGATCCAATAATGGATGTTGTTCATCTATATAGAAGCAAATGTTTTTCAATTCAATATCTTTCTTTTTTTATTTGTTTTTATCAATCTATGAACAATTAGATAATACAAAATTTAAAGTCATAGGAATGTCATTAATTTTAACAAGACACTGAATTTAATACAAAAAATTGGCGGAGTTTTTTCTGTCTTTATTTATAATTCACAGGTGTATGCAAGGTTTAAATATTTCTGTAAGTAATATTTTCTTGCAACGAAAAAATCATACATTGAATTGATTAATTATTTAATATTAAAGTTTGTCTTTTGACGGATATTTTTTTCATTTGATTATTTGCCTTAATCGACTTTTTGTTTTTGTAAGTCCTACATGTTGCGTTTCGTATATAAAATAATTTAATTTAAGAGGCCAAAGGATAAATAATTTTTGTCACTAAATTCTTTTTTTGAACATTTACAAATAATTTTGTTACGCGTTTACTGCATGCATTATTCAGTTAAATCTGTATTCAACTAGTCTGAAAATTTAAAAAAATAATGTGGTTAAGTTTCATTCAGCATCCGATCAATGTAAAATTTCTGGATTATTTAACCTACACGAAAGCTACCAAGATACTCAAAATTTATAACAATCTAATGATCTGTTTGATTATTAATAAGAAGGCTGTATTTAAAATCGTAATTAAATCTTTAACTGACAGTTATAAATGTAATGTACAGTAATTTTTCGAGTGATAACATGACACTTGCATTAACGCTTACTATATTTGAAGATACCTTTAAATCGTCACGCTCTTCTATTAGATTGTTTCCAAAAAACAAAGATAGATTTTTCAATAAATGTAGTTATAGGGTCTTAAACCAGATTTCGATAATCTTAAACAGACTTATTTAAATTTTTAATAACATCACAAAAATAATAGCAAATAATAAATGTATAAATTTTCTTAAATTGAAATAATTTAATTACGAATTTATGATGTATTATTATATAATGTAAGTAAGATAAAAAACCTCCATCTCGTATTAAAATGGCATTTATTACAATGAAAAATATTAATGAATTATAGTTCGGATTACTCTACCATTTTATTTTCGCATAATTCGATTCGAGTAATTACGCGCTGTTTTTCTTTTACAAAATTGACTCAGAAACACAAATTTTAAAAAAATAATGAAGTTCTTATTTTGAAGATGATTATCTTTGGAAAATAGGCAAATCGATATACCGAATTAGCTAATTCTGTTCTTGCAGAAGTTTGGAATTTAATGAACTTACAAGAAACTATCTTATTGTTTTGTTAACCAAATTTAGAACTTAATAATCACTCAATTATTAACGAAATAAACTTTTTATTAAATTGTACTTATACAATAAAATTTTGAAAAGATTAATAAAACTGAATAGATTTCTATTAGTCTATTAAACTTCTAATCAAAATTTAAAATAGATAAATCGATGTTTCATTAAATTCTTAGAATATTAAAAACTATGTAAATAAATTGTATTACCATGTGTTTAAATTACACTCTAAATTATAATAATATACAATATACTCCAATTGACTGGAAATATTGTATATTCAGAAATTTCTTAGGTATGAATAGAAACTTTTTTTCAAATATGATGCTTTTGATTAATCATATAATCAATATAAATACAAGTTTAATTTCAAATGATAAAATATAAATTAAAAATTTTTAAAAAATATTACAAACCTTTCGATTGTCTTGTGAATCAATATCTGCGCCAGCATGATATAATAAATCTACGACATTTAAATGCCCACCATTTGCTGCAAGCCAAAGTGGACTATTTCCTTTTTTATTCTTTACTTCTACTTGAGTGCCTCTAAAAATTTATATTATATTAGTATCATGACTAATGCAGAATTAAATTGACATTTACAAAATTTCTTAATTAAGAAACATAAGTGGCTTTAATTATAAGATTAAATATAAAAAGTTATATTGCTATAGTAACTGAAAGTTAAAAAATAAATTCAATAATTAAATCATTAAAAACTTTTTTGATATAAATCAATACGTTACTATATATGCATATTTACATTATGTAATAAAAAAACTGCTCTAAAAATTTCTTTTAATATCATTAAACAAGCTCTTAGGAAGTATTTTTCTGAAAGTTTATCCATGAAGAAATAAATTTCTTTTTTATTATTGACGTAAATTAATTAAAACGTTTTAATTAAAATATTTTTTTATTGTGATACATAAATCATTAAAAATATCTTGAATTCATAAACATTTTTTAAATGATCATAATTGAATAAAAATATCTTAAAGTAAAATTAATGCGAAAAATGATTCTAAAGTTTATAAATTTATTGACTTTTTTTACTCTTTTCTTTAAGAAATATTATTTTAAATATGCTGTTTAAAATTAAAGTAAATCAAATGATATTTAACAAAAATTTGAGTTCTAACATTATGTAACTCAAACTATAGTCGTAAGCTTTCTGTTACTCTTCAATTTTTTGTTTAATATTGCATATTACTTAGTCTGACCATACGCCTACATATTAAATTATATACTTATTTTTTATGTTATTTAACTCACGAATATATATTACACATAATACTTGTAAGAATATAAATTTATATATCTTTTAATAATTTTAATTATTAAATATTTAATTCATCTTGTACTCATTATGCAAGTTTGTTGATTTAAATGAATGCTATGTATTATGAGATATACCCTTTCCATTGTATCTTGCATATTTTGTTTATGATATTTTTTAAATAATAACGTTTCAATTCTTAACTAAATATTTATTATTTTTATTAAAAATCATGAATATTTAATTAAACATTTCTTTCTGTGTAATACTTCTATTGTTTCGTTTTCATCAATAAATATGCATTCAATATCATAAACAAGCTTTAAAGACTCATCTTTTATTGATAGAAATAGAAGATTACTCAAATAGAAGTAATTAAATAATTACTTAGATAATAGAAGTTCAACAAATCTGCAATGGCCTTTATCAGCTGCAATAGTTAAAGCTGTATCTCTAGATGATGGAACGGGTGTAGCATTTACGTCAGCACCCTTATTTAAAAGTACTCTCCCAACTTCAACATAACCACCACTAGCAGCTTCCATTAAAGGTGTTAATCCCGTCTATAAGATAAATTAACAATATGTATACAGTTATCTTAATATTTTTAATAAATATTTATCAACAGTGGGTTATCATTAAAAATGGCACAATGGTTGAATTTTAAAACATGCATGCATGAAATTACGATAAAGGGTATGAAATAGAAAGATTAATTGCACAAATATTTAATTGCACATAATCTTTTGTCATAATAGTAATTTTATTATTGATCGGAGAATTTGGAGAATTGTATATATCATTTAATATATTAAAATATAATAATTATAAAAGATAAATAAGGTACTGATGAGATTTAATTTAAAAGTACTAAGCCTTGCAATAATTTTTGTAAAAATATTGATAACAATATCCGAGACTATGTAATAAAGCAACATCTTTAGATCTAATTAAAAATTAAAAGACGTTAAAAAAATGTATTTGTGTATGATTTATTTTACAAACTCCAAGCTATAAAAAAACTTGATTTCAAAATGTTAATTAAATACATAGTAGAAATTTTTAACACTTTGAATTTAGAAATTTTGCTTTTTAACTTATTATATAACAATATAAGTCTATAAAATATCGAATAAAATAGTATTTTTCAATAACCAATGTAATATCAATAATTTAAATAGATATTTTAAGAATATTTTGTATATGTTATCAATAATCAATAATCTAACTGAAAAACTACAATATATTTTTATAATCTGCATCTGTAAAATAAAAAAAAACATGTTATCATTAAAAAGTGTCGTTACAACCCTTACGACTATTTGAACGATCAGTGGATTTTTTACACAAAAATTAAAAAATATAAAAATATTTAAGAACAATCTAAATGCCATAATTACATGAAATTCAACTTAATTAGTTGCTCAAAATAAGTCAAATCATTGTACAATGCTTTTGTGAAAAACTTTTAATAGCTAAGTAATATTAATCGTACTAATGAGGCAATATATACATTTTACAATTATTAATTTAACAACTTATAAAACAATTTGATGTATTAACAATAAATGTTGATTTACCTTTGCTCGATGTTCGACGTTAGCTTTACGATCCAACAAAAGACTTACAACTTCATGTCGACCTTGGAAACATGCAAGTGTTAATGCAGTATTTCTATTAGTTTCAATTTGAGCATTTATGTCACTTCCCATATCTAATAGTAATTTGACCGCAGCTATAAAGTACAATCAAATATTGCGTGTATTAAAACTATAAAAACATACATTTTTATTGTCTATGCAAGTTATTGAAATTAATTAAATGTTCTTTTTTATTATTTTTATTATAATTATTTAACGCGAATTAAATATTAAAATTAAGAATAATTAAAAATTTGGCATAATTTTGTAAACATATTTATTTTTTAAATTCAATCGTCAATATGTTAGTTCATTCATACATATATATCTATGTGTATATTTTTCACCTTTGGTTTAGTTTCGATAGTTTGTACCTATTTATAGCTACTCTATACACTGCTATTGAAATTAAGTGATTCATAACGGATCTTTGATAATAAGATTTCTAAAGTTTTCTAAATCAATATGGTACATTCTCGCACAAAATTCTTCTTACGTAAATTTTCATATAGAACATTTCTCACACATTTTATTGATGTCTTTATAATTCGACTATCTTCCTTATTTCCACTTTGCGATCATTCAAAATAATAAAATGGATTTTATTATGCTTTTTGAAACTGATACCTTGAATAGTTGCTATTAGTGTAGTACATATAACGTAATACTTTTCAAGCCATTTGTTCAAATGACAGTATCTTGCCAAAAAGCAATGTTTTATCAACATATTAAAATCTATTTGATATACTTTTACTGTCCTTATTTTCACAAACATAAAGGTAACATCATTTGTACGATCATAAATTGTAAAAAAGATGCCAAGTATTTTTTTTTAAAAGTTGCTTCCAAACTTTTTTAAACTCGTTTTGTTAGTTTTTCAAAGTTTGTATGATTTACTAAAATCATACAGATATTTGGAGGATTTTTTATCATCAAACACAGCACAATTTAAATGTGCATTAATCGAAAACATTATATGCTTGTTAATTCAAATTTTTCTTAACATTTCATTTATTTTTTCATATTTTCGTTAATAATTCATTATAATAACTATGTATTTTCTTTTCTTTGTAATTCTCGTCATCTTTCTTATTAAGATTTTTTTTATTTATATATATACTTATTAATGTTAATTTTAAAACCTACGATAACATGCAATTTTACTTTACTTACGTAATGAATAATTTCGAAGATATGATTGAATAAAATTAAGATTAGCTTTTCAATTTCATCATATAGAACATAACGTAATATAAAATGAAATATTGTTAAAAAATTGATTTATTTCAATTTTCAACTTTTAATTTTGTTATTAGTAAGTTTTATTAATAAGGTATCTATTTGATTATATTTAGTGACGTTAATATTAAGATTAATAACTGAATATAAATTTGAATCAAAATTTCATTCCAGACAAACTTTTTTATCATATTCGATAGGCTATTTTATATATATTATAAATGATTCTGTTTGAGTATTTGTATAAATATATGTATTTAAAAAATGCAGTAGATATTTTTTATTATGATCTTAAAAGAATCACCAGACACTTTATTTTTGTACTAAATTATAAATATCACATGTAGCCGTATCAAAAAAAATGCAGAAAAATGCAAATTTTACATTTTCCTTCAAAAAAAGAGATATTTTTTTGAATAACTTCTACAACACAAATATTCTGGTCCTTGAATTTTTAATAAGGATTTTCAATTTAATGTTATTTAAATGATAATAATAGCTTAACATTACGTCTACCTTATTTTTATTAGTTACATCTATCATTAAGCAAACGCGACTATATAATACTATAAATGAACCATTCAAACAGCATTAAAGAAAATATTTAAATGCTGAAAGTTTGTAATTGTACCTAATTGTATATGATATTTTAAAGCAGATAAACTATTATCTGCTTTAAAATATATTAAAACGTATGATTATCTTATAACGTATTATTTTGTTGCGTGTAACACTAAGCAATGTCAATCACTAAACTTCTTGCAATTTCTTTTTGTTGTTTGAATTGGATGGGGTTGCGAACTTTTGAATATACAAAAATTATTGGATTATTTTTTGATATTTGAGTGTTGGTGAAAAGACGTTCAAATGCATGATAAGATCAGTCAAATTCGACGAAGGCGAGGAGAAGGTGTGAAAATAATTTGAGCAAAGAATTAATAAGCTAGGAATAATGGAGTTTAGAAATCAGTAAACCATCTTATTACACTTGTTATATGGTGGGGTAAGAGTGTAAGACAAATGCAGTATAAGAATACTTGTCTGGAAAAACATTTCTTTTCATTCGAAATGGACTTTACTGTAACTATTTAAGATTTTAAGAGCAAAGGATAGGAAAAAGAAGGTATTTTATATCAAACAGAAACCGCATAATATTATTAAAAAATGTTTCGAAGATTACATAAAGTCTGAAATGACTATTATAAATCAGTAGAATTGTTCTACGAATTAATTTTAATTTATACTATTTAAGAATAAAATAAAATGAGATTATAAAATATTGTAATTGATATTAATTGATTGGTGTAGCCATTTAAAGAATTATACATAAGGCGAAATATAGTATATTATATTCTCTAACAATATTTTATAAATTTGTAAATATCAAGTAGCTATAAATTTATGAATAATTTACAAAAAAGAAATAAAAAATAGATGCAGTTATTAACCCTAAATCCCCTATACATTGTTACACGTTGGTCTAATTGAGAGTAGGGCAGCTTCAGACAGCGTAAATTTAAATCAATATTAAAGTCTGGCTATTGTACAAATGTATCGAAAGCAAGTCTGGAACCCTAGAATTATCCTAGGGGAGTAAGAATTAGACAAAACTATACAATAACACAGTACTATAACTAGTGTCAATATTCATCAAGTCACATTTAAATTTCGAGCGGATAATCAGTATTATTATAACTTACGCTGAAATAACGAGGATTTGAATTTCAATTAAATCAAAGTTTAACGAAGCAAAGTACATCAAGGAACTAGAACAGCAGCATCTATCCTTGGACAGTGCAATTTTTACCCTTAACTCTAATAAAATATATAGCAGGAATCGATCTAGAAACCGGTTGGAAAAATCATACCCATTGCTAGGGTATTTGAAGTACGACATTAACGGATCACTAATTATATCAACTTTATGGTCATGGAGTACAATTTGCTGGACAAATTAAGAACTGTTACTAAGACAAGGGATCGGAAACATGGAAATTTAGACAGCATATGGATTAACTGATGAACAGTATCTAAGAGTTCCAAGGCTTCTCTGTGACGATAACTCTAGTGACATAGAAATACCGAGAACTGACGTTGATGGAAGTGTTATTAAAAGCATCTTTGAGAGTTCTCTTCAACTTTCAGAGAAAAAAGCATATTCAGCATGAAATATTAAACGATATCAAAGACCAAATAAATAAGACCAATAATTTACAGACAATTAAAAACAACGACAAATAAAAAAAGAAGCATAAAAAGGTAACAATGTAACGCCAACTGTTGGAAACTTCAAATAAAAATACTGTTTTTTTTAGAACGTCTTTAAGGCACATTACGACCTTTTTCAAACAACTGAAACTCTCCTTCAATCTCGGAAAAGATTTTTTTTACTGACCACTGGATTCCCTAAGCCAGATTCTGAGTAATAAAAACAATACACTAGTACAAAAAGTACATACAAAAAACGGGAAAAGAAAAAAAATTATAGCAAATTAATTGCTAAGAGCAACTGAGTTATTTGGAAGACAATAGATAATCGAATAGCAAAAAATAAATCTTTAGAATACTTAATACGTATAATACCTATACTTTCAATAACTCCAGTATTCCGTTAGAAAAATTAATATAAGATATATGAAAGTTTCTGAAGGCTGCACAGAATATAGATAAAATTAATCAAAAGTTCATCAACTTTAGCATTTCTGAACTGGAGCAAGAATTTTTTAGAATTTTTTTAGAAAATAATACAAGCTTCCCCGAAAATCTAAATAAACAATGCATCAAAGTTTCTCATTGCTTCATAACATTTTTGACCATCACAGCGACATTGAGAAATTCGAAACAGCTGGAAAATTCGAGGCTACACGTATCTCTGAAAATGACCGAGCATATAAGTTTTGAATTGTATTCGTAATTTACTCTCCTACCCCTCATTTATCGCTTGCCTAACGGAGAAATATCAATGGAAAATAAGCATAGGATTGTTAGAAGACACAAAGATTAGAAAGTTACATGGATAAGTAATTCTTGATTGGAAGAAGCGTACTTGCCTTGAAATTTTATTATATTAATTATTTGTTTTTTCATATTATGCAAATATATCTCAGGGTCCAAATAATACTATCTGACGTCTTCTTGGTGTATCTATTTTATTTGAGACTTACATATTTAAAACTTAAAAAACTCAGAGACAGTACGTATAATAATACAATGTATTATTATACGTACACGCACACATGCATTCACGCACGAATGCACAAATATACAATAAAAAAATTTCTGTAATGAATAATTCATATATTTAAATTAATATGCATACTGATTATTCTATTTATATTTAAATAAATAAAAATTTTATCACAATTATTATTTAATTCAAAAATTACTTACCAGTATGTCCATTCATTGCTGCTAACATAAGCGGAGATATACCTAGTTTTGATCCAGTTCTGGAGTTAATTTCTGCGCCATGACTTAATAAGAGTTTTATAATATTAACATATCCACCACTAGCAGCAAGGCTTAGTGGTGTATAATCAGAAACATTTCGATGTTCTTTATTTGAGCCTCGGTTTAATAAAAGTTCAACGACTTCATATCTGCCCCCACTACAAGCAAGTGAAAGTGGAGTATCTTTCGTCCTTTCTGATTGAGCTTCTATATCAGCGCCATGGTTTAAAAGAATTTCTACTACTTTTTGATGACCAGCTGTAGCAGCTAATATTAAAGGCGTAAAACCTTTCTTATCTCGATGTTCTAAAAAAGAAAAACATTAATTTAGTTAAATTATATTTTAATTAAATTTTCTATTAGCTTACCTATATCGGCACCTCTGCTTAACAGAAGTTCAACAAGTTCTTCATGACCACCAGCACATGCAAGAGTTAATGCAGTGTCATGATTACTATCAGTTTCTGAATCAACATCCATACATGAAAAGGAAGCTGCTGTTGTTTGATTTGAGGTATATATTCCAGTTGTGTTTCCAGTAGTATATTGGCCTGAAACTTTAAAGAATTTTAAATATTGTTTAATACTTTAAAATTTATAAATAATGAAAAATTGAAACAGAAAATATATATCGAAACGGTAATGCTAGTTATCATATTTATACTTGTTAAGGAAACATATTTCAATTAATACGAATATAAATACGTATATAAGCATAAAATGACCCTTTTTAAACTAAAAATTGGTTATATTGAAAAATGAAATCTTTATTAAACTTTAAGAAATTTTTAACTATATACCAAACACATTAGTACAATGTAAAATAAGAAAAATTAGTTTTTATTAAAATACTAAAGTCCTTGTGAAATTAAATTATTAAATACTCAAGTGAAAATAACAAACACATAAAAGGTTGTATAATTACAGAAAAAAAAAAGAAAATGCAAAACAAGATTATATAAATACTGAATTTCACTAAAAATTATGTTTGTTATGTACCATATATATATATATATATATATATATATATATATATATTATATAATTTGAAGTTATTAAAATATGTATTTTACGTTTATATATAAATATAGGGATACACAAAAGCCTTTTCATTATATTACAAGCGTATTGATAAATAAAACGAAAACAATAGAAATGTATAAAAAAAAAAATTTTATATATATATATAACATTTAAAACTAAATAAGATATTTCGTTAAGGATGAAGAAAAATATTATTATTAAAAAGAATTTCAACATACGAACAATAAATTCGTTAAACTTTACGAAAAGTACGTGTTTTTCGGTATTGATCTCCTAGCGTAATTCGTCACTGATTACTTTAATAATGTAAACACTTTACATCGATATTTTAAATTAGATTGAAATAATGACATTATAAATGAGACAAAAAAATAACGTAAGAAAAGAATTCTAGTTATTAAGTTACAGAAGATCAAAGTTAAAAAAGTTTAGAAAGACCATTAATTTTTCATTATTAATAAAACTAATCTTAAAACCAACAAGGAACAATAAAAGATACCAAATTCTTAAACTAAAGTTATTAGATTCACTTTGGAATGAGTCTATTATGGTTTAATTGTTTTTTTATAGGTAATAACAAATTTAGAAATTTTTCACTTAATGTGTTTTATTGTTTTTAATCAATCAATTCAAGTTCTTCACAACTAGTTTTTTGTTAAAATTGAAACATTGTACAAAATTTAAATTCATTTACAAGAGTTTTTGACTACAAGGATAATTCTGAAAGTATTATAATTAATAAAAGAGACATAAGATTTAAGTTGTAGTATTTTCCTTCTTTACTCAAGAAATAACCGATGTAGGAGCTTACTATCGTTAAAAATTCAAAAGTAAAGTTCATGTGGAAAGAGAGGATATCTAGGAGATGATTACCATTCCATACATACAAGTGTACCAGTACATTGAGTGATTCATGGTTATTATAGATAATTATAAAGTAAACTGCAAGAGTTTGTGCGCAAAAATGCATTTAGCATGCTTTGAACGCATATTATTGTTTTCTTTTAGTTAATGATGATATATATACGAATTTACAACTCGCATACATTAGCAGATAGAGATAAAAATTAAAAATATAAAAATACAAGCACTCAAACACATAAACGGACACACACACATACACATAAAAATTATTTTACTTGATGAAGGATCCAGTTCGTAGTTTTGTGATGAAAAATTTGATGCTGTTTGTTGAGAACTTTGAGTTGAAGACTGCTGCAGTGATGTTTGTTGCTGAGTAAGCAAATATCTAGTCTTTTTTCCTTTAATGCTAGTAGATGTAGTACAAATAGATTTCTTTTCTGGTGTTAAAATAGTGGTATTAACAGGTACAGGGGATTGTGTTTGCGTAGCTACTTGCACTTGATTTGCATTGCATAAAGATAATTGTGCGTCATCATTTTCTGATGCCTGTAACATTTCTATTGTATTCGCAGCAGTAGTAGATGATGCTGACGGACCTGTAAAACATAATATTAGAATCAAATTATTGTAATGCTATTTATGAGTTCAAGTAATATCTAAAAAAATTTCATAAATTATATTTTAAATTAAAAAAATATAATTTATTAAAAAAATACAAATTATTTAATAATAGATTGGTCTAATAATTTTTTAAAAATATAATACTATCTTAAAAGATGCTGCTCCGACTGTGTAAGATTTGATTTTAAGATTTACTAATTCATCTGTCAATCATAATTATAATAATTTATTAACAGTATTGTTCTATATATGTTTTTTTTTTAATCATAATAATTTGACTTCCTCTATTTCTAAGAGTGAACGTGTTCAAACATATTTACTTATTTATTGAATAAATTAAATCTAGTTCAACGTTTTTAACAATAAAATAGCAATCTTCTATCAAAAAATTATAAAAAAATCGATTTTATGTTTTAAACGTAGTGTGAATAAAAGCAGTAGTACAATTACTTTATTATGTTTTAATACAAAATTACTATTTACAACAATGTTATTATATTTTTATCATTTGTGAATCCGATCGATTTAGAAACTATTATGAAATGTTAGGTTTTTATTAAAAAAAAAAATAATATTTAAAATATCGCATTATATTGTAATGCTTACCAAGCTGATTTGACTGTAAGAGTAATTGAGCTTGAAAATTATCATTACTAATTCTGCTTTGAATACCTAAACTTAAACCCGCTTCGAATGCATTTAACATTTGCTTTTGCAATGGCTGCGATGCAGGTGACTGTACAGGCGACTCCATTTGATTTTCAGAACAAGTATTTGTTAGTTGCGAAAGACTTGGTAAACTAGAAGTAGACGAGACTGGTACAGCAAAATATTCTCTAATTGGTTCGGAACAATTGTTAATAGTAGAAATTACTTGATGCACTTGTGGAAATTGCTCTTTATTTGTAAAATTGTCAATTCTCTTTGTCTCAAGTTTTTCTGTATCAACTAAAAAGAAAATAATTTTAAATACGTTTAAAAACTATATTTTTAATTTATTAATAAACAATAAAATTGCAATATTCTTGTAGATTAATTTATTATATTATCTAAAGTTATACATAAATCGAACTATCTTATTTTTATAATACATTAAAAGTCAAAATAGTTTAAGGAAATTATTAAAAAGATCGTAATATTGTTTTGCGTGCATTTAGGTTAGCCATAAAAAGCCAGGCACTTAATTCATTTATAATTTTAAGACTCTATCTAATTTTTATCTAATTTGTTCGATTCTAGTGTATCAGTGTATTTTGTCTCCCGTGTTTTATGTGAAAAGCAGTAATATTTTCAAATTATTTTATGATTTCTAACATGTAATAATACTAGAGTTTTATTTCTTTCTTCCTGTGGGTGATTTTTGTAAGGGAAATTTAGTACAGACAATATAGAAATGTTAATTCTTGAAAATATGAAGTTCCAATGTTTTGGACTTGTATAGAACGGCGAACGTCACGAAAATAAATATTTGTAATTTATAAATTATAAATTTTTGCTCATAAATTACTTATGATGTAGAGATTATTTTTTAATTAAACTTTATCATTATATTGATAAACTATTTTAATGAGTTTAAATGAATTAATAGCATTTTATTTTAATACAACAAAACATTATAATCGGATTAATATTTTTCTAATACATTTAGATTTCATTGTATTTAATTATATTTAACTCAATTTTTAAGTTAATATCAGTTAATTTGATTATGTGTCATATTATTTTTGTGTTCAATGTTAATGTATGTTTTTTGTTATATTGATCGCAATGTATTTTATACGTTGCGACGAATAAATTCGTCGCGAAAGGACGACAGTGTCGCGGATCAAGGGCCAGCAGAAAAACGAAGAGGTCTAGCTCCTGCACCAGTCGCAAACAGTGAAAAAAGATTCCGAGTGATAGTTGTGTAGTTGTAGTGCGGACGCTTGTGCAACGGAGTGTGTGTGGAGCAGACGCCAGTGCGTTAGTGCAAGTACGAGTGCGAGTGAGTATGCGCGGTATAGCTTTGGCCGTAAGAGTGAGTACGCGGTCCGGAATGCGTGCGAGAAAGAATGCTGAGTGAGTGAGTAAGAGTGAGCATGGGTCCAAGAAGGAGAGCCTTGCCTATCCTACAAGCGCAATACTAGATTAAGTGCGAGAAAGCGCGACGCGCTTGTCACCGCCGCCGGCTTTGCCCACATAAGGGTAATGGTTAGACTAAGCGACCCCTTCATGAGGCCCGAAAGTACGATAGCGTCAGGGGAAGCGTCCGCGAAGTATATAAAAAGGGCGCGTTCTCACAGAATCGTGAGTTGGAGGTAGAGTTCAAGATACGAAGGTCTTCCGGTCATGCTGATATTTGGCGTATTCCCAGAGAACGATGACGTTTGGCGCGTTCCTGTTCATGTCGACATTTGGCACACTTCCAAGGAACGTTGATATTTGGCGCATGGCCTCAGGTAGATATAAGTCCGCGGCCGAGCCCCGGAGACACAGCCTCTGGGCTAGATTCTCCACACCGTCTCCCGCCGAGATACAAAGCGAGTAAAGTCCAGCCGAATAAATCCGCAATTATTTACCGTCGCCGTTCGATAAATGTTATAATTCCGCCGTCTAGTGTATAAAAAAGCGCCACATTTACCATGTACCGTCGTCATTCGATCATTATTATAAAAAGATTGACTAAAACTACCGCCGTATTCTTTTAGAATTTATATAAAATTATAATCACCGCGAAACCATTGTAAAATATTCGCCGATGGCGTATAAACGACCACCGTAACCAACAAGAAATAGTGAAGTTTTGTAAACGGTAAGCGTCCCGTAAAATAAATACCCTTATAAGTTTAATTTGAATTAAATAGTTTTAAATTTAATACTCAATAAAAAACGCCTTATTTATTTCGCTCCAGTCTCTCGCGCCTCCTTCCGCTACGAACCCGGTCCGACATCGAGCCATCCGAGAGGGGACAGCCAGGGTCCACGAGGAACTAAACCGCCGCTACCACCAGAAAGACGAATAAGCAGAAGATCAACGAACAAAAAGAACATACATATGTCCGAGCCTCCCATCCTCCTACCTACCCAACTTTCTACAAGCTCACTTAACATTACAATGTATGAATTGTTATGTCATCTAAACTAACAAATAGTTTATTAAATAATTGATTTATTGCCCTAATACAGTCTTCCAGTTACATCAAAAGCGTGCAATCAATATTAGTTTATTTTGATATAAAAAGTCCTTTTACTTCGATGCTTGCGATAGCATGATAAAAACTAAAATTATACAAGTAAACACTAATTTCTTATGCGTCTAATTAAAAGAATTAAATAAAAAAAAACGGTCCTCCAATTAATAATTAGTATTTTATAGTACAAAAAAGCACACCAACATTCAGATTAAACGGTTAAATAGTAAAAAATTTTTGTCACCGAATTTGAAATTCAATTTGTAACTTAAGCGACTAAAGTTGACAAGTGTTATATAAGAGTTCATTTACAATTTATGTGGAAGCATCTACTTACACCAGATACTTTTAAAATATGATATAACCAAAATGTTATACTTTAAAGTAATAAAAAATATTGAAACAGGATTTAAGCACAATAATTATAATTAATATGCTAATTTAAAAAACAAATTATAATTAAAAAATATCAAATACATTAAAATAGAGCATTAATAAACATTATGGAGATAATAAGTTAAAAAATGTTATCGAAAAATGAATCAAAATTTAACAAGAAATTTTAAACTTGCTATTTTACTATTGAACTTAGATATCCATAAAAATACTAATCATTAAAAAAATGGATAACGAAGATGAGTATATAAAGAAAAGAATAAGTATATTAAATAATTAGAAGATAAAACGATTTTTAATAATTGAATATTTAAAATAATATAATATATACACAATAATACTTACCGTTGTTAATATCATCGAAACTAATCGATTCAAAAATATTAACTGCTTCATCAATAGGAATTTGCGTACCATCTTCTAATTTAAGAACTTCTTCCTCATTTGATAACATTTTAGTTCGTGTTGTAGTAAAGAATGGACAACCTCCTTCTCGATGAATCCTTGTTAAATCTGAATCAACTTGATCTAAAGTCGGTTGTGAAGATTGCTATGAAAAAGTATATACTTAAATAATGTATTTTAGATGTATTTTAATTCTGGTTTTCGTGATTGAACTATTTGTAATTAGATATTTAAAAGCAGTTAGTTTTTAGTATTATCATTATTAAGAGCGATGTATTTTAAAATCTTATTTTAAATTCTGATAAGTTACTATTATTTATATTCGGTAATTTTCATACGAGATGCTTTTTGAAAACTAAATTGTAGAAAGATTAGTCTAAGATGAAACATTTTTCTTGAACACAAACCAATTTCAATAATGTTTTGTTTTATTTTTCTACAATCTATTTAAAAATTATTAAGTAATGTAAATAACTCACTTTGAATTGATACTTAATAAAACCTGGTAGTATTTTAAGTAATGTAAGATAAATATAAAAAAAATATTTATAATAGCTATATAGATTACTAAAGGAATGTTCTGTAGTTTTAGAATATATATAATAGTATTTTATAACCAGATATTTAAAAGAATAGACATAGGACACATGTAAAACTTAATTTCTAACAGAATACATAATCAAGAAATTTAATTATTAATAAATAAAATAATGATATTTAGAAAGCTCAGTAAAAATCAAAATGCTTTAAACAAAAAATAAATCGACAAATAATTAATACTGGAAAATCAAGTTTTTTTATAGCTACATATGAACTTAATAGAAATTAAATAAATCAAAATGATACATTGGAACAAAAAAAATATTTTACAAATTTCCGTGTAGAGTTTATATCCATTTTGAACACAAATTATAAAGTTATCCAGTACATTTGTAGAAGATAAATTTTGTTCTTAAGACAATTTTAAGAGAAATCATAAAATTAATATATACTTCATAAAATATTTATGTAATTTTCTTTTCTAAGACAACTAATGAATTAAAAAAACACTACACGTTACTTCCTATTTCAATATTAAAAAAAACCTTATTAAAATAAATATTACTCGAATCAACTTCGTATTTTAAAAAGTTAAAAAAAAAAAAAAAAATTTTTCCGTATTAATATCATAATTTTCGTATCAAACATATGCCTACTAATCAAAATAATTCAAATTAAAGATAATTGTTGATCAATGAAAAGTTAAGAAGCTTTATAATAGGTCTTAACACCATGCTAGAGAAGAATAAAAAAAGCTTTATAAATGTTCAAAAAGAATTTAAAATGAAAAAAAGAAAGATGAAACTGTTTAATTTTAAATTTCACTGTCTGGTGACCTAACAGGTTTTCAATCATGATTTATAATCTACAAAATGTATTATTTATAAATTTGATGGGCCTCAACACAATAAGCTAGGAATTAAAGAGTTATTATTAGTTAAATTCATTTATGCTTAAGCAAATGACAAAATTATTAAATATGTATGTCAGGCATGTTTCAGGAAGATCCGAAAAACCACTTTGTTAGAAAATCCATTAATGGAGAGAAGTCAATCAGGATATACGTAAAAAATTAACGGGTACGTCTAAAAGATAATTCTAAGGTGTTATTCTACAATAACGATCAGTGTTTACAATCTGCTGATTAGCCTACATTAGAGTAGTATGTTATCTTCTAATATTAATGAATGAGAATGATTAAAATGTGATGACTAATGTAATGCAGCAAGTTATCGTCTTATTGAATGCATGGCGTTGTACTCACTTTAGATCAATCCAAGGTAGAAATAATTTTTTTATGACAAACTGCAAAAATAAACTAATGCAAGATTTTCGTTTAAGCAGATAATTGATCAAATAAGTAAACAAGGCTAAATATTTGGCTAATTAAATCAACAGAATATTAAAACAAAACAAGCACCTCAAATGACGTGTAAAAGAATCCTTAATATTATTTGAGCTTATAAAAAAAAACCTTAAAACTTCTGAAGATTAATATTGTTATATAGAAAAGAGATGCAATGCACTAAATATGAGATCTTACAAAAGGTGTTCAAACCTATCTAAGCAAATCAACATATAAAATGTTTAAAAATGACTATAAAATAATCATTTTAACTTGAAAATTAAGCGATTAAAGCCCATTGCTTAATGGTAGAAAAGTAGTTTAATTTACAAACATATTTAAAAACTAAAATGAGCATGTATACAGGTGTTTGGGAATGTTTGGGAAACAACTTTAATGAAATTATTTCTATTTTAAATTCCTTAGCCACTGTATTTTAGAAGATCAAGGCAATCAATCGAGCATAATACTGATTCTGACCCAGATCATCAAATAAAGTAGTATTATCATTTACTCTGATAACAAAGCTGCTTTATTGTCCTTTGAAAAGATTAGAATATACTTCCAAGAAATTTTGTAATATAGGGATTATCTCGATCGTTTATGGTTTCCGGTGTTTAGTAGTATTATGGGTAATAAGTAAGTAGATAGTCAGAAACTTCTATTGAACTGCCTTCAGCTCAGAAATAGAAATCTAAAATATGAATGTTCATGATATAAAAATTCCTGCGCAGGCTTGTGCAAACTAATGTATTAGTTTAAATTTTGTAATTAAATAACCGATTTATATTGTGAAAAAAGAAATTATATCGATATTAAAAAATAAAATTTAGATTTAGACATATTTCTGGTTACATTTCTGGTATAATAGTTAATACTTTATATTAAAATTTTCAACTACAAATTAAGTTTCTAAACATTTAAATAAATATTAGATCACAAAAAATTATTCTCCAATGACACATAGTAATTAATTGAGTAAATTAACTGCATATGATAAAATAAGCGATTGAAACATATATGAACTCTGTATAAGTCACATTGCTTAAAATATATGAATTAACCACAAAATATAATCAATAAATAACAGACTACTTTTAATAATGTTAAGGATTATTAATTACAATATCATAATTGTTTAACTGATTAATTGAGTATAATATAAACACAAATTGATAGTACTGTTTTTGATTCGGTGGATGATGCGTATAGTAAGACAATGATATTTATAAATAGACTTGTAACTAGTAATGTAAAATATGTTTAATAGCAACTGTATAATTATTTCTTAAACATGAGTGTTTGAATATTATAAAAATTAACAGTAAACATACCTGCACCTGATCAAGTTGCAGTTGTAATTGTTGATTTAGCTGCTGTAATTGATGAACTTGTTGAACACAGTGTGGCCGTGTTTTCTCTAAAAATTTTTGGAAGTCTGAAGAAGAAAGACCAGCCATTAAAGCCATATGTTGCTGTTGCAGTTTACTCATTACCATACCATGAACTGTTTTACGAACATTTTTATTATCTTTTTTGGAAACTGCTTTCACTTTAGGGCGATCACTAATAGCTGTATTTTGACTAACATCATTACTCGTGAGAGCTGGTTGTGAAGTTAATGTATTACTAATTTCATTAGTCGATGATAGAGAGTTTGAGCAAGTAAAATTAATAGCTGTATTATTAATAGAAACACAAGTACTATTTGATACTGCAGCAGTAGGGGCAGGTACAGTTATAACAGAAACTGAAGAATTGTTCGAAAAATTACTTGCAATAGAAAATTTTTCAATCACAGATGATGATAATGGCAGTGGTAGTTGAGTTTCTTGTAAACATCGCACTTCTTTTAATATACGTCGCTTTTCAATTTTTATACCTTCTCTAAAACCTTCTAGATAGTGTCTATTAGCCTGAAAACCTTTGTATAAAGAAAGTGCAGAACTAACATTATTATTCCCTTGATGAATCATCAAGTCGTTAGGTGCATCACTTGAGCAGTTAGTAGTAGAACCTGAAAAATATAAATTTTAATAAATAAATGAATGAAAAAGAATTCTACAAAGCTGAATTTAAGCAACTACTTAGAAAATAGATACCATGAGCAGATAAAACAGATTGCGAAATCTGATCTATATTTACAACATTAGTTATATCTGGTGAACTCATAGTTTGCTCTGCTTGATCTATGTGAAGAGAATCTACAGAATCTACATTTATTCCCGAAGATCCTAAAAATAAATGACCAGCACCTTTTATCTGAAGTTCTCGTTCAACTCTCTGTAAGATAAAAATGAACACAATGAATAAATATAAATATTTATATTTATTGGTTAATCAATGCTGACTATAAAAAGCTAAATTCACCAAATAACCAGTTGATTATAATAAAATTGAACTACTACTTATATATAAAATAATAGTTTCAATGATGTAAGGAAAAGCAAGTCAAGGGTATATGAAAAGCTTTTTGAAATTTTGAATTCAACGCTTGAAAAAGAATTTTGAATACGGGAACGACGGACAAAAAAAATATATGTATCGGGTCGATGTTAAAGACAAAGAAAAAAAAAGGAAATTTGATACAACCGAATAATAGTTTCAAAAATATGCACTAAACTATGAAATAAATATACCCATAATTAAATTGCTGAATTATTATAAAACTATTAACATATTACATAATTTTATTAAAAAATATCAAACTAAATTAAAAATATTTATTCATAATTTTACAAAAAATTAAAAATCAAACTTTTTTTATTTTTCAAAAATTATAATTATAAATAAATATATTATTTTCTAAAAGAAAACATTATGAAATTAACTGTATACAAGTTATAAAATAATTACTATTACGTATATTAATATTTTTAGTTGCTTACTGAGAATACTATATAATTTGAGTAACCCTTATACCAAAATATAGCATGATAAAAAAATATTAAATAAAATTCAAAGCATTTATTAGCATCAGTTGATGTCATTTTTGTATCAGAATTATTGTCAAAAATTTATTTGTTATTTCGAAATTTATTATAAGTACTATGCTATTATTTTATACATATAAAATTTAAAAAGTACATTTACTGATCATTTTGAAGTGTTAACTTCAAAATTAAATTAATCTAATCTAAATATCTTATCAAATTGGATAACAAGTTTGCATTGATTAATTCCTCTCAAATTTTCGTAAATATTAAAATGCATTATGATGTAGGTGCTACTCTATATTAAATTTTGTTATTATAAAATCATTAAATAAATGTATTCTTTTTTATTTAATAAAAAGGCTTCTGTTAAAATAGTATAATAACAAATGTTATTTGTTAAAATTATACCTGTAATTCTTCCAATATTTGTTGCTTATGTAAAATCTGCTCATGTCTAGTACTTTTTCGACATTCACTGTTTATTGAAGAATTTAGAACGGATGAGTTCAGACTTACATTGGGTTCTGAAAGAATAGAATAATTTCCATGACCTTTGTCAAGAATGTTGGTGTCCTCATTTAAATTAATAATAGAACTTCGAGATGGCTGATTACGGACTTGCTGTACTTCTGCCGATGTGAGTGTAAGATCTGATACATTCGTTACTGACCTATTTTTTCTTAATAGAGACTTTTGACTGTTATGTTTAGAAGGAATTATTTGACCAGGATTTAATTCCAGATTTTGTTGATGTTGTACATTGTGTTGCTGCGAATGCTGTGTTGATATTTGATTTGTTTGCTGTGTAGTTTGTAGTTGAGTTAGTAATATTGAAGCTGTTGAATTATGGGGAGGATTCATCATAATACTATGAGGATAATCAAGTAAGAGTTGAACAACGCTTGTGTGACCTCCTTTTGCTGCTTCAATAAGCATTGTAGAATTATCCTGAAATATTCAACACATAAATATATATCTTAATAAGTAAACATTTATCTTAAATTTAATAAAGATTTACCTTCAGTTTATGGAATGGATCGGCAGATTGTGCTAATAGAAGTTCAACTACCGAAAGATGTCCTCCAGCACATGCTAATGAAAGTGGAGTATGATCATTATTAGTCGTTTGACGATTAACATCTGCATGTTTTGATATAAGAAATTGCACTGTGCAAAGATGACCAGCTCTACAAGCTTTCATTAGAGGCGTTCTACCTCCTTCCGATTCGTGTTCCTATTAAAAAATTGTTCATAGAATTACTAATAAAATATATGAAAATAGCTTGAGCATGAATTTGGAAAATGGTAAGATTAAATATTTTAAAGCAACTTTAAAAATGTATATTATGATGTGTAGAAATATATTCATTACAATGTATACACGTATATTACTTTTTTTAGTTTGTTTAAAAAGTGTAAATCTTAAATTATAAATACTTACTGTAAGAAACGTTATATAAATCTAATGAATTTTTTTGTTTATATGAAATAGTAACAAATATTTTGATCTGAGCAAGTTTTACTTTTTCTTAAGTTGAAATATTATTCATTTATTCATTTAATATTGTATTATTTATTTATAAATACAATACCTATCAAAATAGTATTTTTAAATTATGCACCTTTAAAAATATGTTATATATTCTGATAGTATTTTATTATATAAATGCTTCAACCTTCAATAAATAAACAATAGACAAATAACATAAATTTTTATTTTCTTTTATGATTGTAGTTTTATTATATTAATATAGCATAAAACTAGAAAATATGCTATGATCTTTACAAAATATGTATACTTTTTACCAAAATATATAATGAAATTTTTACATATTTTATATACATGTATTCCATTTTTTCTGAATTCATACTCGATTGAATCTTGATTATTATAAGACGTAAAATATACTTAAAATTAGTTTTAAACATTGCCAAAAATAGTGTATGAATTTCAAGGTAAGAAATCAGAAAAACTAGATCATGCATATAAATGTTTTAAATAATAGTCTTTCAAAATTTATCCTAGAAAGATTTAACATAAACCATCTAATTTAACTTTTACTTACACGTTTAGTGTACATTTATAATCAAAGCAAGTTATTAATAGAAGTTTTGCTATTGCACCGACATGGTACTTCTGAAGCTGTATTAAACGCACCTGAAGTACTATTGTGCAAAATTCCGTAGCAAGCGCATGATTGTATTAGACATTGAAAAGATCCCTGCTCATATTTTGCAATATCATCGAGCATGAGTAACAGTAAGGAAGGTGAAAGAAGATATACTTGACCGTGGGGTTATTATCGGATTAGGTCAGTCGTTACAAATTTATAACATGTATATAGTGTTGACATACATTGCTTATGTTTCAATACGTAAAAATAACTGCCAACTCACGTGATAACAACAATTAAATAGATTATGATACAGTATGGACAAGATTGCCCGTGAATACATTCTCTCGAAAAGAGTGAGAAAGAAAGAGAGGGAGAAGTGATCCTGACAGATGTAAGAAAGCTCTTACAGTTTCTTACGCAAGGGACGTGGTTGGTTTACTCCCGCTGTAACCCGTGATTGGTCTGCCTGAGCTCAATGTTGATTGGACCCAGTAACAACGAAGAGCGTTGCGCTCCAATTGGAGCTGCGCTGCTTCGGGCGAAAGCCTAAGAGGATATGTTCGCTGCTGGAGAAATTCAGGGAGATAGAAGGATGACTCTTTTTGCATTGTCTGGCAATTGTGAGGTTATGAGGCATTCTTGGACAAATGTGAGGAATACTTCACGTAAACTGTAATCCAGAAAGTTTGCATGGTGTCCCGGGTCTTACAAGACGTAACTCACTCATAATCATTGAACAATAATTTGCAGGGTACTCAAAGTAAATTGAAGGAAATATTACTTCACAAGTACAACAACCCAGGATTACTGGCCAGCCTGATGGTCCAATTGAATGAGCCTTCTACTAAAGGAGAAAAAACACAGGAGTATCATTCCAGATGCTCTATTCCTCCATAAAGAAACTACTTTGAAGCTTCTAAATACTGAAGCAATACGCAACTAACTTTTTACACAATAGATACGTCACAGAAATAAACGGAGAGCTGAAATAATGCTGACATCTCACGTAACAACTTATAGGGGAAGCTTTTTTTCGAAATGCCGATTGTTAGGAAATACACTGGCACCGGGACTGTTTACGAAGAGAAATTCTTCGATTTAGTAAAGAAATATCGTTATCATCCACGAGCATGCAGTGACCGCTCTGATCGACTCAGGTAGGTAAAAAAACATCGCTCACCCACAGCTCGTTCGATATGCCTCATAGAGTTAGAAAATGACTGAAACCAAAGCTATATTATCGAGACGCAACGCCGAAATAAATCTGTAAGGTTTTATCATGCTGATAGAGATACAGGAACCACTCCAGCAGATAGTTTTTGTGCTGATGACAGCCCTCCGCTATAATGCGATTTTGGAACGACATTGTTTGAAGAAAACAGCATGCTCTACGACCACGGATTAGACAGCATCTATTGCAATAAGCAGTCTCAGAAACTAATTTTCCTTGCTTTCACAAGCTTCCCCGTCCAGTGGACACGAAATCTGAATGAGAATACACCAAAAATTTCTGGATGATGTGAAAACTTCTTTTAAAAATGATTGCAGAGAAACGCTGATTTATACTACAACTGGAAACCATTAAGTTAGTCGCGATTTACCAAACACGACATTGTGTTGACAGACCATCGTTCCTTTAAGGTGCCTGCATATCGCCACAAAGAAAGAAGCGATCTAGGATTTTGTAAAGAAAATGTCTTTGACAGACAAAATGATTCACTATAATGTTTAACGCTTTATCTGCTCTTTTGCCACATCGCACACCATTGAAGTGACGCTCATAGAATAGCAATTTTGATAACATCAAATAATTATTTCGGAGCCAATTGATGTTTTACCAGCCCGAACTCCAGAAAAGCTATTTTTATGGACGGATGTCTATAAGGGCAGAATAGAAGCAAATCTCCTTCAGTTTGGGGACATCGAAGAAAGGAAGATGGGATTCTGTGCCTTTGCAAAATTTTGCAGAAAAGAATTATTACAGTAATGTCTGGCAGTACTTTAAGCCTATGATCACACGTTTACACTTTGCACGAATAACGCTGTCCTGACTTGGTAAAACCAGATTCTGGACGAAAAGAAATAACTATCAAGGTGGGCAATGCTCTTCAAAGGATTCAGTTTCGATGTGAAACATGTACTGGACAAGAGCAATGAGCTCCCCGATGCGTTCTCTCGCTATCCTAGGAGGAGGAGACATATTGTCAGAAGCTGCATGATTTGGATGCTTTATTTGCTCTGGCAAATAGGAATGTCTCCGTGGAAGATTTTCGGCTTGAATTTGATGAGACCCTATCCGCGTACTCTAAGTGGTAAGCGCTACATCCTCGTAGTAACTAACATGTTTTCCAAGTGAATGGAAACCTTTCCAATCCCCAACGCCACTATTGGAACCATGATACTACTCCTGAAGAGACATGTATTGAAGATTCCACTTTTTCTATAGACCTATAAGTATAAGGAGTTTTACAACAAAATTGACGAATCACAATAAAAAGAGAAAATATGAATATGGAATTCAATTCTATTAGTTTACTTCAGAAAAGAAAAAGACGATTAACCTGCTATTAAAAAAAGAATACTCCTTCAAGTTTTATGGTGATTTTATGACCAACGTTGTTATTACTATTTGTCAAAGCAATATTCGATTATTCAGGATAAAAATCTTAAACCAGGTTGTAAGATCTTACATAAAATGTTTTTGTTATAGCGAAATCATTCAGATGCAGAACTACTCACAGGCCTATACTAGACTTTCTAGATCCATTACTCACATTCGTAATTAATAAGATGATCTCATCTGAAATATAACCTATAATTATAAGGGCAATCACATTTTCGAAAGATATTTAATTTGTAAAAAACTGCATTCTTAATTTGACCAATGATTATAATGTTCTGCCTTTCTCACTATCGTTTGCCATTTTATCTTCAGTGTACACGTAATCACATTTCTAGAAATGGAAAGTTTTAAAATTTTTTGTAGCTATATCGGCTATAACTAAAGAACCTATCATTTATTGCGAACAACAATTTAACGTGGTCGTATCTTTTTTGCTTTATTTTAATAATCTGTAGAAACTAATTCAAAATTCGTCAACAATCATCTAAATAAACTGATCGGACAAATTAATTTAACCTAGGAAAAGTTCGAGACAACTTAATCAAATCGAAATTAGCTAAAATTCCTAGTTAGATAATTAATTAGTAGGTCTCTAATTAGAACTCTCTTTGTAACCTTTTGGAATCACTTGTAGAATGTAATTAACCGGCTTAAATTTAATACAGAATACTAGTCTGTACATATTGGTTTGTAAGTTTTTTCAAATGCGAACCTATTTTGTTATTCTTATTTCCAGACCTAGTCGCAGGAGTTGATGTGCACGTGGAAAGCAACAAAGCGATTAAGTTGATGTACATGGTATTCAATGTTTTGTAAAGATGATGGTTCAGTTCAGAACATGACTCACAGTTTACGAGTACAATAACCATTTCTTTTCCTATAAGTAAGCAGGTTTTTGATTATAATGATATAAGTTGTAAAATCAAGACTATAATACTGTTTTTAAAGGTAGTGCAACACAAGTCACTAAGGCTTGTATTAATTGATAGCATGTCACTAAAATTTAAAGATTTGATGATTAATAAACAGCCTACGAGTTTTTAAGCTAGCAACAATATACATAATTAAAAGCTCTTCTTAAATATTTATTAAAGCTCGTACAAACATATATATTATCTTCAAAATATTTATATAATCAATTTTTAAAAAACACATAAATTATTTCAAATTATCTTTATACGCAATATAATTGATACAATAAAGGGGAAGTTTTTTTAATTCCTATGTCGTATAAAAAATTTAAATATATTATAAACAGTACATAATAAATAAACTGTTATAATTCTGTTAAACATAATATTAATAAAAGTAACAGAATACTCTTGGCGTTTCTTCATTCTATTTTTACACATTAATTATATTAAAATAACTTTTAATTTTTAAATTATTTTATTAATGGTATTAGTATTCACAAATTTAGAAAGGTACAAACTTATTACTAGCATTAATATATTCTACTATTTTTTAAAAATTAAGATTATTTGAAAAACAACATTCAAATTACTTACTAAATAAGCTCCAAATTGTAATAATAGATCAGCTACATCTGTATGACCATTTTCACAAGCGTATGTTAATGCTGTGTCACCTGTCTGCGTTTGGGCATGTACATTCGCACGTGTTTCTAATAAATAACGAACAAGATCTAAATGACCTTCTTGTGCAGCTTCCATCAGAGGTGTTGAGGCACCTAATTCGATATCAGCACCAGCTTTAATAAGGAAATCAGTAACATCAAGGAAACCTCCACAACAAGCTAAAGTGAGTGCTGTTTCTTGAGTCTCTTCCGTCTGCGCATTAATATTTGCTCCTAAAATAAATAAGAGTACAATAAAAAACGAACGAATCAAATAAATATGTTAATAAAAATATAAGTTACAGATAAAGAATATTTTTACACAATTCTATTTATAATTAATCTCATTTTTATAAAATTAAAAAAAATAAAAACAATTTAATTCCAATAATTAATATTTTGAATTATAATTCTTCAGAATCCTGTAACGTACAAATTTTATTATATTAAGTTAAAAAGATTCAAACGTGAATTCTATTTATTTCACTCATATAAAAAATTAAATTCTCATCTACATTAATGAATCTTTTTTATAATAGATATCTGTTTACGCGCTTATAGTAAAAATAGATTTATTTGTTTCACTAAATTATTTCTAGATACTTTAAATAGTCTTATATTATGTTTAATTAATTGTTTTAGCTCTTCATGTTTTATAAATTATTAAGGTTTGTTAATTTTTATATTGGGAACCTAATTTATTACTTAATACCTTTGTGGAAGAAGCTGCAGAATAAAATTTATAATTATATTTTATGATCGTATTTTAAAATAATAATTTACTTAATACTGTAATTTATATTTAATTGTTACTTAAAAGTACAAACATAATTAGATGCTGATACTCAAGTTCACACAGCTAATATAAGATAATTACGGAAGACAAGATACTTGAATAAATTATAGACACTTAATGAATATATTAAAAAAATAGAATCAAATAAATTATGAACGAATTCACTTCGACTTTTTAAGACAAAAAGTGAATCATAATTTCATATTTGGTATGATGAATAATACGTGATAAGTTCAAAAGATTAAATAGTAAGCATGCTCTGAATATTATGAAACGAAATTATAACTCAAAAAACTAAATCATAGTTCGACGCGATCTAAATTCAATCAAATAACAATTATTATAAACGTGTAAGTAACAACTATAATTAACACGATATTTTATATTTAGTTTCTAGAAATATTCTTCTCTATAATAAATATTGTACTTCAATACTTCATATAAATTCAGCATATTTTAATTCATTACAAATTTAAATATATTAACATCCAGTTAATATAATGAATCAGACTTTTAATTCCTTTTATAAAAACTTTTTAGGTGCTAAAAGCTAATAATCGTAACGTCCAGCCATATGAACGAGAGATAAGTCTATACAACAACTAGTAGAGGGAGATAGAATGTCAAGTAAAAGCGAACTACGTTTAGATATCGCTTTTGTTCAACTACATTCCTAGAGGCAAAGAACACATTGCGGCCATCAACCTCACTAAGCCTAATAAATGCATAGCATTCCGATTATCAATTAACATATACCAAGCGTGAAACCTGAGCTGCTGGTTGACCCTGACAAACGCACGTAATACGAGTTTTTAAATATTACAGCATTAACAGCGTATTTTATTAAGTATTAATAACTATCAACTATTAAAAGAAAAATGTTGAAATATTAAAATGTACATGTAGAACTTCATGTGGAATAACATACAAAAAATGTTAGTTAAGATAAAGCGTGTATAGTTGATTATAAGTTTCTCTTATTAGATATTGAATAAACTTTTGATCATTCATTAGTTTCAAATTTAATATTCATAGTTATAGTGTATACATATACATTATAGGAGTTATTAAGGATATAAGTAAACGTAGCAAAAAATTCTAATACTTGCATTATTGACTTAAGAGCATTATAATCTCATTATACTATATAAATACTATATTTAATGAACATTTTGAACAAAGATATTAATATTTAAAGTAGATACAAACAATTAAGTAAAATATCTCTTTGGAAAAAATTCTTTGTTATTTTCACTTGAAAATAAATAATCTGTAGTAGACAAGACAAAAAGAATATTTTATATATAATTTTTTTTTATATAAAAAAATTTGAAAGCAATTGTAGTTGATCAAAGAAAAAATTCAGAAAATATTATTCAGAAGATTAAATTCTTTGATATAGAGGAAGTTATTAAATTTTTTCGTTATAGTGATTTCATAGTTTAATCTAAGTTTCTATAACCCGTTTTCGAATGTTGGTATTAATTATAAATACATATTTCAGTGCTTGAGCAGCTACATTTACGGCTTTTCATTATGTGGTTCTTAATACATACAAAGGTGTTTTACTCATTTCCGAATCTATTTTAAAAACACTTAACATATATTGTCGTAAAACCACTTTTAAAAATAAACATTTAAAGTTGCAAATAACTTCATTAACACTAAAATATTTATTTAATAAAAGATATTTACTCGTAGCCAAACTGAATGAATTTGAAATATTCATTTATTTTTTCCATCATATAGTTGGCAGAGCATTATCTTATGTAAAGTTACTTTTTTATCATGAAATATTATAATTATTATCTTTTTTTTAAGTAATGAATGTAATTACACTAAATGTACCTAAAAAAAGCAGTAACATTGTGTTGCTGTAGAAAAAATGTCTTCAATCTTAATCCATTGTTTTGATTAATGTTTTATATCCAGAATACAGTGATGGATCCACATCATATTATCAGTCATAAGTTGATGCAAAACTTCTCTTTGATATTAATTTGAATTTGAATCTAAACCAAACTAATGTGACACATTCTCTTGACGTACCTTTAATCTTTGTTAACTCTCTTACTTTCATTCATCGATTTAATAAAATAAGTTTTCGCAATAATTTCTATAATAGTTACTTGAACTATTGAAATATTCATCTCGTTATTCAACACGAGCATGATAGAATTATTTTCAATTTTAAAACTCAACGTTTAATTCTTCTATTTGATGAAGTTTTTTAAAATTGTATAGTTCTCTTTTTAATCCGTGCTCAAGAAACACTTCAGAACAGTTACCACTTTTTCAGTGTGCAAATTTTTCAAGTTGATATATGTTAAACTTGGAATTTTAATGTAAAGGTTATGTTTATACAATGCTTTCAACTTTTCAAACTACCAAAATGTAGGATAATGTAGACTTTCACTTAATTTGTTAATTACACAATTTTAACAACGCTACATGAAAGAAACGTGAAATTTATGTTTTCGTAGAACTTTCGCAGTATACCATACGAGAGCAAATAATAAATGGAGTCTTAAACTAAATTTAGACTTGAATCATTGCACTTGTAAATTAATGATAATTAATTTTTAAATAACAGTCAGAATTTTAGTTACTATTCAGATAATAGAACAAGGCCTAGAGAAGCTTAATTTCAGATTAAGAAATAATTTTAATTATTTTTAGACCAGAAAGAGCTTAGTTACATTTTTGAATTGTTATAACTCTGCGGTAATTCTTTTAATAAAAATATTTAAAGTATACTTAAAATTTTTAAATAATCAAAAATAATAAATCTTTTCCTTTGTCTATTGAAATAATGGTCGCATTAAAAGTTCAATTGGTTCTTTGCCTTTATCAGTAGTATCTGACAAAAATTAATTTTTTTAAATGTCAAAAAATGATTAAAAAGCAATTTAGATGTTCTTCATTAGCTTCATGTTAGAAGTATATATTTTCATCTTATGCCGTCATTCATGTTTATGAAAGTTAAATTGTTTAAATGTATGATTAGTGGGAGGTTTGTGATTCAATAGAAGCACACTTACTTATTTAATGTGTTGGTGATAATGGTCTTCTCGATTAAAGTTGATATTAAGATTTCTTTCTCATGTTCTTGTTCCATCCTCTAATAAATAAATGTTTTAAATTTCAAATTTCATATTAACGTTAATATACAATTATACAAATTTATTTGATATTTATATAGAACTTAATAATATATTATATTGTGTATCTATAAAAATATCAAAAAACATCACTTTTTCATGTTTTTTTTTTGTTCATAGATATTATTACATAATTTAAGAATTTTATAACCATTTTATTTTCTGATAAAAATTGAAATGTTTGAAAAAATATATATAGAAATGTAATTATATATTACATCACTCAGCATACATAGGCAATAATCTATTGTTTGTGTTTAACCAATATTGTGAATAGAACCTACTGCACTAAAGAATTCGTTCTATTACTTTTTCATATATTTAGTTAAAAATCTTATTTACAAATATCTGTACATTTAACTATTATTATTGTAAATGCTTTGTTTACAATTATAACACAAATTTTGCATTATATAATTTGTAATTATTATTTCATTTTATGATAATTATAAATTAAATTATGTACTGTCAACTTTTATCTTTCAAGCTTTGTCTGAAAGCATATTTTTAGCACTTTATTTCAATTTCTTCTAAATTTTATGTGACGTGAAAACTTAGATTAGGTATTTTTATAATTTTATATGTTTTATGATAAATTTCATGAATTTTATTCTAGAAATATTAAGTATCAAATTATAAAATACTGTGATATTTTGATACTGTCATATTGTGAACGCTTTCTAAAAAGCGCAAGCTTTAGTGCGATGATGTCTATTATTTTACATGATTTATGATCAAGTAGAAATAACTTTTTATGAGGACGATGATTTTTTTGATTAGACTTACGATCGCGTAATTTGCTCAGATAGCGGATGCTCGAGAAGAAAACGTCAGGCTTGAATCAAGTATGATCGAAAGTTGAAATCTTCGTACAATCTTTTTACACAAGATACGTTATATTAATAATATTTTTTTTTAAATATAATTATTATTTTTAATTTAATTATTGATATTATTTTTGCTTTAGTTCATCAACACGCGAGATTTTTAATTAAGTCACTTTTCACACTTTTGTAAAAAACCGTAATTCGAGAATGTCACTTATCCTATAAAAAATTTTTAGTAATAAAAAGCTCAGTATAGAAGCCACTAGAGCACTAAGTTCCTAGCCCTTGTCGTCAAAGATATTAAATAGGGTAAATGCTTTCGTTTATAATACTTGTCTTAAACAAAGATACTGATAAATTTTTATTAAAAAAACATAATGTCAGAATAAATAAAAAAGTTTAGTAAACTTTTAAATTTATATAATGTTAACGGTTTAAAAAATGTACATCAGTAATTTACGATTAAAGTTTACATATAACTTAAAAAAAATTAATTTGACTTTGATCTGTAATAAATCAGGATCAAAATCATTTTTGTTACATTGCATAAACTAAATTGAATCTGATTTCTAGGAAACACTTGTTTTACGTAAAAATGTAAAAACACATGTTAATAGATAATGTTTATATTAACGAAGAAGTTATTTATGATGAATATACAAAAGCCTAAATTTTTCCAAAGTATTTTCTTATCCAAGAAAATGTTTGTCTTTTTATGTCCTTGAGAGATATGAATTATTATTATTTTAGTCAAATCTTGTAATTAAATATAAACAATAAATATTGCTGCCATGTTTTTATTTTTACTATTTTAATTACTTTTAGTAGAACGAAATATCTTTCATTAAGTGCGCACTTCTAAAAACTAGCAGAGAAGAACATCTTTAGATAATTTATTGATTTTGTAATCTAAAGTAACGGGATGCTTATATTCTAATAGTTAAAATAGCATATTTCACCTTTCTTTGAATAACTAAAATACAAATTTTTTACTTTTTAAATGAAAACATTAACTAGCAACCCTTTTCTCCTAATTTTATAAATATTTTTGTTTCTGTCATGTGCTCATACATTTTCACCCATATACGATACACTGAAGAAGACGCAACTTGGTCGGAGGGACAGTAATTTTAATTAAACTTTTAGAGACCACTTACAACTACTGTTTATTACTTACAGTTCATTGCATATGAATGTATTTTTATTCTTTTCTGAGCGTATAAGCATCTCTTCCACTGAATAATATTATGCCGGTGGAACTCATATAATTGATAGAAGATTGTTATTCTTTTGATTTCCGCCTATCGCGTTTTATTTCTTCTACTTTGTGAAGTACAAGAATGGCAATAATTTCCTTTAATTTGAAAATCAAGAATTTTTATATTAGAATAACCAATAAAAGTAATTATTATATAATGTAAATGGAAGGCGCGTTTCTTCTACAAAGCATTGTCTGATACTTTTAAATTATTCAAAGATATCTTATATTGCATAGTTAATAGTTATTCTTTTTTAATAGTTTTTTACACATTTATCAAACATTACCTGATCCGCTTCGTAAATGTGAGATATAAAGAGCCAATAGCCATCAATCCGTAACTTATCAATCACCTTTACCTACGGCTAGAAGTTTCATTACGAATACTACTCTGCCATTTACTTATATCGAGCAATTGCCAACGGCAATCGTTAAGACTGAATTAACGAAGTACCATGACAATATATTGTTACTCAATATTCAAATCAGCGACGCCCAGTTTCATTTATTGTCACTTTCTATAGTACTTTTTATGACAGGTAACTCAGATACTATATTAAAAACAGTAAAGAAATTTAATTACTTGATAAGCAATTATCTTATTGATTTCGATATTTTTAATTTATTGTCAATAGATAAAACTATTTATCCACTTTTTACAAAGATACGAATTGTCTAATTCAACACCTCATTTTCTTTTCTACATACATATTTCTTTGAAATTGTTTTTGTCTTCAGGGTATATTGACAATTAATATGTTATTTACTAAAGAAAATTTCGAATTAAATCAACAAAGATCAAGTAGAAATATAGTAGCTCCGTCTATTCGCCATGGTTTAGATGAGCATCTATATACAAATATATATATATACATATATGCCTATGCAATTACATTTAAATTGTAGTCAGATAAAAGAAATTCAGTTAATTTGATGCAACATACAGTTTTAGGATTTAAACTTTTATTGCATTCTGTTTCTAAAACTTGCGTGATGTTTTAGAAAAATATTACTATTGATTAAATTAATTTAAAAATTCGATTTTTATACCCGATAATTAGCACTTCTTCCTTAAATAAATCGAATTTGTTTACCTAAAAAATGTAATGAAAACGATATTTTTATATAAAAACTTGATAAGTAAAAATTAAGAAGAAATATTCATGTACTTATAGAAATCTATGCTATTATTAGTAGTTATGTTGGAGTGTACAGTGTATTATAAGTTATATTTGTAATGACATTAATATACATTATTAAATGTTATAATATTAATTATAATAATTATTACAAGAATTATAGTAATGTTACGAGATACTCTTTTAAAATGTTTTAGGAATCTTAAGAATTTTTAAAATTTGTGTATATATGTAAATTAAATTTTAGTATTATTGTAAAGATAAAAAATGCCTCTAGTTTAATATTAAACATACCTTGACTTAAAAGTAAAGCAATCATTTCTTCGTGACCTTCTCTTGCAGCTTCCATTAAAGGAGTGTAACCTTCGTCATTGACTTCTTCAATATTTGCACCCCTTTCAATAAGAAGCATTGCAAGGTCAACATGACCACCACAGGCAGCAAGAGTTAATGGAGATTCAAAACTGTCTGTGGGCATATTAACTTGAGCTCCAGAATCCAATAATAAACGGGCTACCTCCACATGTCCATCCATCGAAGCTTCCATAAGAGCAGTATGCATTTCGTCAGTTTTATGTTCCTATATGTTTACACACGTACATACAGACAATCATATATATGTAGCAAAAAATTGTAATGATAAAATTAAAATTAGCGTTTATACTTCTTAAGAAATTTTTTACAATAGACAAAAATGAATTTGACTATACATCTTATACGTCAAATGGTCTTCGTTAAGTCTAAAAATAATAATCAAATGAGCTTTAAAACTTTAACAATGTTTTAAAAAATTTAGTTTAGAAAATTTTCCGCAATCAATTTTTAAATGATATATAAAGAGCTTAATATAAGATGATATATAAATTACTGATATTTTTGTCATTCAATATTTTACCTTACAATTATTCTTTAATAGCTAACACAAACTAATAGTTAATTTAAGGTTACAACTTTTAATTAAACTTAAAATATGAAAATTAATCTAATCATAAAAATGAATGTACACAATTGCTTAATGAACCATATTTATTAATATAACATAATAATTACCCGATCAGCACCAGCTTCTAGTAAGAATTTTACCATCTCTAAATGTCCTTTGTAACATGCTAATGTAAGCGCTGATTCTTTAAATTCGTTGGAATGAGTATTAATGCCTGCACCATGTTCTAATAATATTTTTGCGACCGATACGTGACCAGCACTAGCAGCTTCCATTAAGGGTGTATGACCATTGTCATTATGATCTTCCACATTAGCTCCCGCTTCTAAAAGCACTCGAACGACTTCTTCATGGCCACCAGCACAGGCATACATTAAAGGTGTATTACCTAATAAAAAAAATTATATATATATACTACAATGAAAGTGGATATTGATTCTAATTCTTTTAAGTTTGATAATACAGATACTTTTCTTACATGTTCTTATATTTCTATTCAAAAATAATATTGATATAAATGTACAATCAACATCTAAAGGTAATAAGTTATAAGTTGTGATAAATTATTATATTCAAAATATTATCTCAGAATTAATATAAAAATGAATAAAATGTACAATTTGTTATTGAAATATAGTGTAATTCAAGATTGTATATACATACATATAGACGTTTATCGGGGGATTCAAAACCGACATATAAATAATGATGCCTCGCGCATATTGGTTGGAACGTGTTTTTGCGGGTTTGTACAGGCAGAATGTTGCTGCTAAGAAAAATGACTGAGATTTTGATAGAGAAGAGGCAGCGCAATACCAGTGGAGTTGAGTGTTAGGCACAGCCTAACCCACGCAGAAGTTCCATTTCCTCCACTACAAGGGGAAGTCCCACTCGCAAGAATGAACTTTATTACAGTTGTATTTACAGTCTTCTACGACCTTCACAGAACAGGGATATCGCTTTTGTTGGGGCAAAAAATGAAAAATGGACCACATCAATACAAGTAGTCCTTTTTAGAACGAAGATATTAAGCTCATCGTATACGGAATGCGTCAAGTCATAAAAGAAAACTCTTCATCTCTGAAGATCTGTCTAGACTGCATATTAAGAGGCTGCGCCATTTAGAATCATACGACTCTTCAATATATATAATTTTGTACGAGTGGTAACCATAGCAAAAGTTTAACTATAATGTTAATAACTTTTTAGCCTACAGAGATTGAAGTCGTACTAGGTTTCTTTCTCTAGGAGTTCGAATCATTATAAATATTGTAGAGTAGACGTGTTTTGGAATCTCAATAAAAAATAAACCATGTATTTTGAAAGTATATACAACAGTCCAATCCAGATGTTTTTAGAGGTGCCCGTCGTTTGATAACGCTGCAAAGCAAAAAAAAGCTACGAAATTATAATAATAAATTGTTAGTATTTGCATAGTATTCACAAAAATAAATAAATATATATATATATATCCAATAGAGCATCATGGTCTCACACGTGACATTCAATGCTCAGAGTCGGAGAAGACAAGGAAAAATTTTAAGAACATGGTGAAACTCGTCGTTCTCGGGAGCAGTTTCGGAGACACGGTAATACCATCGTCTCAAATAGGAAGCAATTAGTAAAGACTTGACAAGTCTGATAAATTGGACGATCGACCACGATTGAGAGCGTGTAAACTCTTTCTTCTGCAACGGTTGTTCACACTTGCTCAGTTTTGCACGATTCGACTTACACCTGTTTTCTTATTTGCAATGAGTAGCAGTTTTTTTAGGAATAGCTGTGATAATTGATTAGTCACTATAGTTCACACTTATTTCGCTTTATGCTTTTTTCGGTGTGTTAATTTACTTATGTACACATATGCGTCGCTTACACACTGCTACTACCGCATAAGTATTGCAATTCTTATAATCAATCACGGTGTATGTTACATTTGTCAACACAAGACGCAATAAAGTGTCTTGTTGCAAAACAAAGCATAAATGCTTACAAATTGGCTTGATTAGCGATTTCATTTTAACTTGTGAATTTAATATTAATTCGTAAATCAAAAATCACCAGAGTACAAATACGCAAGAAATGGATTTTCTTAAAATCAGTGAAGAAAAGCAATCGTTGATTTAATGAGTGAGAACGCTGACAATTGATGAATTATCAACTCGCAGAAAAAATAATATTGACGGACTCATAAAATAAAAGATTTTTAAGGCAATGAGTAAAAATAAAATCAGTTCTGAAAAAATTATTTTTTTAAACGTTAAATTCATATTTGTACATATAATTTTCAATTAAAATATTCTTTACAAAATATTGATTCATTTTAAACGGTACACACGTTATTTATTAAAACGAATACAATTTTTCTATAAACGCATGTAAATAAATTATCAAATTTAATAATTCATATAATGAAACTAAACGTGAATAATATCTGATAATTTTACCTGAATTAGAGTGTGCATTAACGTCGGCTCCATGTGCTATAAGAAGACTGACAATGTCTACATGTCCAGCACTAGCTGCTTCCATCAAAGGAGTGCAATCTCCCTTGATACCTCTGTCTTCTATATTAGCATTCATTGCTATTAGTACCTGTAAATAATATTATACATTTTTTAAACAAAAAAAGATCCTTACATCGAAGCCTTACAATTCAGAAATGACTGCACATCTTTCCCTTAAATATCATTCAATACTAGTTTTAATTTAATAGGCTTGTTTTTTTCTTTACAAAATTTGTTTTAATTCATTTAAAAAAATGTTTCCTTTTCAAGTTATATAACCTATATATATATTTTTTATGAGTTAGCTATTTTGGAGAAAGAAGATAAAAAGAGAGACAGTAGATAGAAAAGCATTATATATCGCGATAATTCTTTTTATTATTGAATTATTTGTTCTATTTCTTGTCAAAGTTAATTAAATTTATAAGAATAGATTTAAAAAATAACATAATTTCATAACTAGTCAAGAATTTAATTTCTAAATATTATTCATTTAATGATATTGTTACGTATTTTTTAAATACTTAAAAATTTAAGAAGTGGATTCACCTCAAGGCATTAATATAGATCGTTTAAAAGGAATAATGGAAGGTTGATTAAAATTATAAAGAATTTTTATTATAGTCTTGATATACTGTTTATCCTATGCTACAATCGACGTTTGACTCTGATAATCATGCATTGTCTAAATAATGGTATCATCTGAATTTATCTAGATATCCAAGTTTCCGTTCACTAAGCTTGCTTAATGAATTACACTTTTTCTATCAGTAATTTATAAATACTCTTGATATTTTCATGAATTATTACATATGGTCAATTAATTATTCATGTATGATACTCATTGTTAATCTTCTTGAATATTACTGTTGCCAACTTTTACCTTTCACAGCAAGTTTTTTCTGCGTGCTGTTAGGTATCCATGACATGAAGAGTTTCGAAAATATACGTGACAATATTCAAAACTTGGATATAATTTTATAAAAAATATCTAGATTTGAATATTAGTGTCAGTAATGCTAGTATTATAAATAATATTCTTGATGTTAAAATTTAAAATGAGACTACGTAATATTATTACATCATGAAAGTTATATTTTAATTGTTTAGAATACATTTTTTCCAAAAAATAGAAATCATTGATGCTATACACAATATATTCCTTAATTAGTATGCACTATTAATTATACGCTTATAAATCATACATTCGAAATTTTTATTATGTTATGAATCCTTAAACACAAATTGATCTTAATTCACCTTTCAATACAGTTTTTAAATAAAAAAATATATGCATTAAATACAGATATCAGTAAATAGTAAATTTAAATAATTAAAATAATTTTTTTATTAATTATTTCTGATGAAAAACTTACGTATTTAATAAAAAATTTAAATAGTGTTCTTTTAAAAAATAGTTTATTCTTGAAGTACATTAATAAGATTCTGCGTTCTAGTTTTCAAATGTGATATCCTAAATTTTTTTACAAATCTAACTTAAAGAGCTTTTAAATAAAAATTAAATAATTTATCAATAATTTATTAAATATAAATAATTTGCTTAATCAATAATTGAGTAATAAATCTGATTTGAAATTCACTTGTAACTATTTTGATAAGTCTATATAATGGTATATAACTGAGATAGTGTGATTTATTTTTATATACTTATTAATTTATCATTACATATAACATATTAGAATAAATATCAATAAAACATGAATTTAAAAATCCAACCTGAGCAAGTTCGTAATAACCAGCAGAACACGCGAGGGACAAAAGACTTTCTCCTTCTTCAGTAGTTTCATGCACGCTTCTGCCTTCTGTTAAAAGCTTTTTAACAGTTCCAACGTCACCGTCAGAACAGGCTTCAATTAATGACCGTTTTTCATTGTGTGTCCGGGATATGTTATCGGTACGCATACGTGTTAATGCTGCAGCTGCTTCATCAATAGCACAAGATACACTAGATGTCAAGCGTCGGAGTACTTCATGATCAGGGAGATGATTTCCGTCACTAGATGATAACTTTCCAATTCCTGCAGCTTCGAGAAGAGCTTCTAAACGCGCTTGTGTCTCTGGATCAACAGAATGTTCGCAACTATCAGATGGCAATAAAAATTTCGAATTTTCTACTTCTTTCTCCTGATCAACATCTGCTTCATGTACAGCAAAACACTCCACCTAAAAAAATATAATTATAAAATATTTCTATATCTAAATCAATAATAAATATAATAATAAAAACTAAACTACAGTTTAAATACAAAAATATTTGCTTAAAAAAAATGTATAAAGTTACAAAAAAAGGTGAAAGAAGGAATAATACAAGACGAGAAACAAATCACAGCATCTTTTATATATAAGATCCGAAAATGCTCACCCTACTATTGTAAAACCCTACATTACATAGCTTATTGGTAATTCTTTATTATAGACTATTGTTAATAATAATACTCAAAAGATATGAACGTCTACAACTGGATTCCTGAAGTGGCTGAATTCAATATCTAAATGATGACTTTTAACTTATTCTTTGAGTATTCCATCTCATCTTTGTTTTTCTTGAAACTTCAGCAACTAAATTATTTTGCATAAATGATCCCTTTATATCTTAGTATGAATCACCAGTTATTTTTATAGATTAAAAAAATTTGTTTATCAAGAGAACCAAACGAAGTAGCCTGTATCTCAAAGCTTGGATATTTGATTTAACTGAATTGGTAATATTTCTGATAATTATAGGTGATTAAAGCTTCTGAAATAATTAAAATTAATACGAAGCTGTTTTTCCTTTTAGATTGATGAGTTTTTTATGTTTTTTTTATAGGCTATTAGTTTTTGTAGATGTCAAAAAAGTCTAATGACACTAATGAAAACATATATATAATCGGTGCCATAAATAAAGTAAATTAGAACTATAATAAGTCAAAACCATGTAAAATCATGCTCTGAGGGCTTTGAAATCAAGACTGAAGGCTATGAAATACATATGATTTGAAAGTAAAAAGTGCATTTGATCATCATTTTATGATTTTGTATCTGTAACTGTTATTTCTAAAATAATTGTGTATGCAATATCAGGAACTAATATTACTTACTAAACCGATAATCGCAACTTATTTAACTCACTTTTATTTATTTATACTTAATATTGTTTCTAAATACAACTTAACAAGACTGAAATTTGTAAAATAGATGTAATATAGATCTACAATATCATGTGAATTACGATAAATTTTTCACTAACGATAAATCGCAGTAAGAGAATAATCTCCTCGGCACAAACTTGTGATGTATTGACAGTAGGTCAATACATTATTTGCTTTTTAAAAATCTAACAGACTGTGATCTACTGAATTCTTTTTTTGCATGCTGTACTTAATGCAAGCTTTAACATGACAGCCTAGAAGCTGCTGTTTTTCGATGGTCATCGTGAGACATGTGCAACTTCTGAATATTTGTATCCTTACTATTGAATCAACATGATAAGCATGATAAGATCCTTAAATTTTTAATAAAGATGTAGTCTTATACCCTCATGTGATAGCAAACAATTTATATATCTTTTTTTTTTAATGAAGTGAAATTGAAATGGAAACAAATACTGCAATTAAAGGTGGTTAACATTTTTAACTATTGGTACTGTCAATCGTAAAGATATTCTTATATTTTGAGCCTTAACACTTTGGCCTAATTGCCGAACAAATTGGTAAAACGCTATATGACAGCAATTTATATTGTACATTATTATTTATGCAGTATAATTGTAATAATTAGCATAATTGAGATGATGATATCACTCACAAATAAAACTTTTATAACTATTGCACAGAAATTTATCAATTATAGATAAAACAGGCAGAAAGAAGTCGCACTTGTCTTTCAAATTGTTTCGAAAAAAAAATATATATATATATATATATATATATATATTCCAACAAAAGGATAGTTAATTGGTAAATATATTAAAAAATATTAATAATATACTTTTAATTGATATTAAATAATGAATACATACATTATAATTAATACTAAACATTTTTTTGATAAAATAATTTTTTAAATACACTCAATTTGCTGCTTAGAAGTACATAACCTTTGATAATCCTGTTATACTTAAGAACTTACATAAAAAATTTCCTGAAAAAATAAACGTAAAAATTTATCAACATAGTAAAACAATAATTACAGTAAAATTATATTAACTACTTACCTTTGTTATCATAGTATTTTTTATACATCATAATAAACTTAATTTATTAATTCGTTACATTTTGATAGAAAATTTATCTAATAAAAATTATAAGTATTATTTTTTAATAGCTTTTCTGTAATTAATTTCCTTTTAGTTGAGTTTAATTAAATAAACAAATTTTAAATACTAAATTTGTTATCAAAGTACATTTAGAAAAATTGTGTCATTATTCTTGAAATTCAATTGAATTCAATTGAATGACATATTCAATCTTAACTTAGTGTACAAAATTATTTTACATCAAATCATTAAAATTAAAACGAAAATTTTAGTACTTTAGTAATTGTTATTTTTTAAAGCTTCAATAATTGCTTTCTTTTTATTTCTGTTACCAATAATTTTAGTAAAAAAATTTTGTATTTATCAAACCATAGACTGCCTCAATTAAATGTAAAATTCTTCATAAAAAGAAAAAAGAAACTTAGAAAGTCATCACTAAAATATATTAAAATTATATACACCATTTAAAAATTGTTAAATTTCACCCTAGAAAAATTTTTGTTCTGTATATAATTTCTAATAAATTTTTAATCTATTCCAGCCTTAATAAGCATTCAGTGTCTTTTAAAACATTTACTGAAGTACATAGAGTACACCACCTATATAAGTATAGATTTGTGTTTAAAATTGTCTATTTTAACTATTTATTACTTTCATTATTATTAATTCTTTACAAAATTAATATTAACAAATGGGTACAATAGCATTCAGTTTTTTATTCTATTTTTATATAAAATACAAATCCTAAATAATATTTAACAAAATATTTAATCACTATATCCATATCAAAAGAACTTAATACTCTTTTATTTCTGATTTCTTATGACCTTAATAGCAATTATTTTTTTAATTTTTCCTAGGGAAAAATACCTTAATGCGAAGAAAAAATTTTCTTTGCAATTTTTCCCTTACTAAGAGTTTGACTTTATGCAGATTTACTTTTATTCAGTACTAAATGGTTTACACATTTCCAAGGTCATTTATTATGATCGTTGACTCGATCTTTGATCTAATGTCTAAATAAAAAATATATGACAAAAATTTGATAAATATCAACAGTCATGAAATCTTTTATTTTTTCTTTTTAGGTAAGCAATGTTCAATTTTGTTCAATTTTGGAATTGGATTGTTGGCATATTTGCAGAAAACTTTATAAAAACTAATCCTAAACCATAGATTTATCAATTAATTAAAAAAAAAGATTCTATTTTTTTATAAGAACGATCATCAATATTTCAAATTTAATGTTATTTAATAGCCTAGAAGTACATCTGAAATTACTTATATCAATTTATTTGTAAAATTTAATTTAAGATTAGCATACACGATAGCATATGAGACTGTCTTATATGCCTTCTTTTATTCTTCATTAATTGTATTATAAATGTTATGTACAACATCTATAGAATAAATCTAATGTACTGTAGAATGTGATTAAGCTAGTACATTTATAATAAAAACAACAGTACTACTATTAAGTTTTAATAGGTAATTTTTCATCATTTAATTCATTTACTTAAATTTATTTTTCACAGATTATGTATTTAGGAACTTGACAAATTTAAATAAAAAAATACAAAAACAAAATCTACATTGTATCAAAACTTTCTCCAAATGCCTAACTTTTAGAGCAAATCAGAATGCTTTCCAATTCTGATTTTTATGTCACAAATATCAATTTTCTTTTATTGTTAGATCGTCCAAATAATCTTATTTTTATCATTTACATTATTTAAATTTAATTATAATTAAATACTTAAATTTGAGTATCAAATTATTAATAAAACATTATATTATTATAACATTAAATTACTATTACACATATTACATTCATGGCTGACATAATACATTCAATGAAAATTGAAAAACATATAATAATAAATGCAAACAGAAAAAGAGATTTTCTTCGTTATATTAATTACAATAAACGTTCATTTTTCTTTGCAAAAGTCAAAATAAAACTTTATCATTTAAAACTATTCTTTTAATCAATATTATTAACTAATTTGACTTTCAAAAATTTAATCATACTTTATTTATGTAAGTAATAAATGGTTCAAATTGCTTTTTGAACAAATTTATAATTTTAAATTAATTTTTAAACCCGAACTTTTTATGAAAACAACTAACCAAAGTTATGTACTATTACAAAATCACATGAATTTGGAACGCAATTTAAACTTAAATAAAACATTTTCTAAATCAATTAATTCTAAACACTTCAATATAAGAGATTATATATTTTTATTATGGGTATGCACTTAGAAACCATATTTTGGTACTCATTTATATTTATAGATAATAAACAAAAATAATGCTACCATTAAATGATTTAGTTATTCAAAATATCTTAACCATTTACTTATTATTTTTTTACTAAAGCAACATATGATAATATTTGTGTGTGTGTGTGTGTGTGTGTGTGTGTGTGTGTGTGTGTGTGTGTGTGTGTGTGTGTGTAACTGAAAAAAAAAAAGAAATAATTGACAGATTGAAGTAATAAATGAAGAAAAAAATATTACTGATACAGTAAACTATATATTTAATAAAATTAATTAAGATTACAAAATAAAATGTAGTATAAAAATTTGTAATTAGTAGTAAACATATATACATGCACACCATGCAACTGAAACAGTCAATAAAAGGTGTAATAAAATATAAAACAAGCTTAATATATAATATAATTACAGCAAAAAATTATTTAACTAAAAAATAATAAAAATAACTAATTCACAAACATATAAGGGAGATGTAAATATTAATATTAGAAAATGTTAGTAATTTAATTATGCATTAATGGAATCTCAAATTCTCAAAATAGTTAAAAATCAAAATTAAAATAACTCTAACTTAATAATAATAAGTAGTAACATAAAGATAATAAATAAATACTTTAGACATTTGCTTAACCAAACAATAATAATTGATTGTTAGATTTCACGTATAAAACTAAAAAGAGCCAATGTAATAATCAAGAAATATAGAAAAACACTAGATTGATTACTATATTTAAAAATTATAACGATGTTTAAAAAAATTAATAACCTCATAGAAGCAATACATTAACTACCTTTTTATTTAGTTAAAATAAGATAGTTTCAAAACCATCTTTTACACAGAAATATATGAAGTTAATATCAATGAAAAATAATTTTAAATAAAAATAATGATCAAATAATTTTAAGTAAAGAAAACCATGGTATTTGTATATAGGACACAATAAATCATTTAAATAAAAAATTAACTTGATCGATTCTTCAAATAGAACATATGATTAAACTGAAAAAGAAAATAAATAAGCATAAAGAAAGAACAAAAGGCATTACTCTTAACCTATAATGTAAACAAAAAATGAACATCCAATAGTTAAAAATTAATATAATATATTAAATAATATAATGTTAATTATAATTTTTATGCTTTTTGTATTGTACCTGGTAGCTTTTGTTATAAAAATTATAAAAGTTATAAAAAGATATTATTTAAGATAAGGTATGCTTTTTATTAATTTGAATTATGTTCCTGAACATTCAAATATTTTAAAAATTATTCGATAAATTAAATTCTACAAACTTCACATTAAATTCTGTTATATATATTTTCGAATTTTATGATATATTATTCATACTTATATAAAAGTTGTAAGCAACTTTTCCTAATTTTAAAAGCAAGTATCTAAATATTTATATTTACATATAAGTTTTAAAATTTAAATGTAAATTTATAACTGAAGAAGTATATATATTAGTTGAATTTTAATAACTTTTTATCTATAGCAATATAGTTAACATTAATACAGCAAATTTAATTTTTATTTTATGTTCTTTCAAAAATTTCTTAATTATTAGTTTTAAATGTGTATTAAAACTTTTAAAAATATATGTTTTCTATAGAATAACTGTATTTTATGCTTATTGACAAAAATTGAATAGATCAGATCTGCATCTTACATGATAGATCATTTTTTTAATGTATATTACTTTTATAGATAAAGCATTGATCAATTGAAAATATTGAAGATCAAATATCATATCTGGAAAATATTCTTCTTTGAATAAATAAAAATAAAAATCAATAACTGTATTTCAATAATTTAAGTTGATTTTCTTAAAGAAAGAAGACTATGTAATTTATCCTATAATTTTGATTTTTATTAGTCTTAAAATAAATAAGAATTTATTTTATTCTATATTTATTTTATATAAATCAAGAATTTTTATTTGTAAAGTTTCTATCATGAAAATAGATTATTGACAAGTATACATAAAAATTTTATTTTACAACATTTTGTCTTACAACACTTATGAGTGATTTCAAATTATATTAAATTAAAAACAAATAATAGATTTATCAATCCAGATGTAAATGAAGTCTATAAAAAAATAATCACCTTTAAAAGTAAGTATAGCCGTATATATAAAAATTATAAATAAAATGTATACAAATTTAATCTTAATATTTTGTATTCAGCAAAATTATTAATACTTTTAAATTAAGACAAATAATGATGAAATTTTATATATAATTTCTATTGTTTCTAAATTAATAAAAGACTTTATTTTTATAAAGCAAACAGTGTCCAAATTTTATTTTTGTAGCCTTTTTTGTAAAATGTAAGTTTCTGATATATTAATAAAAATTCATAGTTAGTATCGATATATTAAATATCAATTTGACTAAGCATTAATAAAAATAACAACATTTAATTGTAATCTAAATTACCAAATGAAATTTATACTTTGTTTTGTTAAATATTACATAATAATTTTAATTATGATCATAAACTTTAATCAATTTTATGGTACTAAATAAAAATATCATTTATTTTATACAAAATCAACTTTGAATCTATATTTTTATGAAACATGAACAAATATATTCATAATATTTAGTTTTATATTAAACTATATTAACTTATATTAAACTATAATTTGATATATTTTTACATAGTTAATAATAAATCAATAATTTTACTTGAAAATTAATTAATTATATAATTACATAATAAAAATAAGTAATTTATAAACTATTTTTTGGAAACAACAAAAATCGTAAAGATACAATACTTAATATCATTAATGGTTAAATGATATGCAGATGCTAAAAAGTACGTTATAAGGTTAAGTTTACTGTTTTGCAATTTCATAGTTTCTTTTAATAATAGTATATACATAACTTTGATAAATTTTATGATACATGAATTACATTTTATATAAGAATTTTTTACATTAATTTATTTAATCATTCAAAAATTATATATATGACCTCTAATTAAATTATAATAATTTATAAAAAATAGTGAAAAATATTTTTTTATTTAAACTGAGGTACATATGCATGTGTATATGTATGTCGCATGTATTAACTTGTGTGTGTTGTACGTACATATATAGATTTATGTTTAATTACAGGCATGTTAAATTTATACAATAAAAAGAAATAAATTGGATTATTTGAGTCATACAAATAATATTTTTATTTATATGTTCTCTTTTCATTCTACCATATATTGAATTTTAAATTTAATTTCACATAATTTTTGTAATTATAACACCACTTTACTATGCTTTTATGTTCCAATTACTCATATTTATTTTTAAATAGTTCATATATTTATTAATTACTTAACGAAATCAATATGTAGAATTCCATTTTATTATGTACTACTCAATTCTTTATTAACTAATGCTTAAAAATAATAGTACCTATATGAAGGTTGCTGAGTGAAATAAAAATGTTCTTTTAAACAGTTTCTTTACATATACTTGCATTTATAATAAATGTCAATATATAAAACGTAATTAAATATATTATTTAATGTACAATATGAAATGCACATCATAATTTTACATATAATAATAAAAAGAACATACTACTTACACAATGAAATAGTACATTTTCATAATTCTCGTCTAAACAGTTAAGTAAAAACTGCCGAACTACTAAATATAACCATAGAATATAAAATATTGTAGATGAACTACATTATGACTTATAAAATTTCAAATAAATCTAGTATATAGAATGGAACGTGAAATACTCCTATTAAGGCTAAAATCACAATATTAAAAAAAGATATTTTCCTATATATATTTGAAATAGCGATTCAAAATTTGTTTCATTTTGATATAATCCATATTAGTCATTCCACACAATTTCACAGTGGAGAACTTAAATTAGAATAACGGAATAGATTACACATGGTAAAAATAAATTATAAACTGATCTAATTAACATTGTAGTCAACTTATAAATATAGTAAGTATAGATTAGCACATTCTTCAGAAAAAATAAACATGCACCCTAGATAAGTAATTACCAATTAATACAATGAGGTCAAAACAAATCTAAATTATACAACTTACATCGTACTACAAGATTTTTATATATCATGAGGAATGAAATTTCATATAAAAAAAGTTACATTTCTTAACAATTTACAATAATATGCATTTGTAATATTAAAAAATTCTTTAGGCAACACATATATTATATTATTAGATCATATATTAAAAATAAATGTATATTTATTTTTTAAAAATTAATAAATTATAAAAAAGTGAAACATTGCATAGCTCAAAATTTTGTTAATAAATACAAAATAAATATGTTTATACAAATTAAAGTTTATATAACATTGCTCTTTATTTTTTTTATTTACAAGAATTTGATTTGAATAAGTAACAAATACCATTATTTTTATATTGTAAAAAAAGCGATTAATGATAACTGACAAAAATTATTTACTTTAATAAAAAAGATGATGGAATTCTCTGAATATTTAAAAATAAATAATTTTATTTAATTATTCAATTTTTTTAACTTATTTCTAAACTTTTCAAGAAAAGTTGTATATAACCGTGTAAATAACCGTGAAACTCTTACCATCTGCATAATATCGATTATAAAAGTGTTAATCTCATAACTGAAATAATATTTCATCTCAGATACACCAAATATACAAGAAATTACTACTGATACTGTTCTATCTTTAGCAAACCACCACGATAATTTAAAAAAAATCAAATTTCAGAATGTCATTTTAATAAGCACCAAACGAATTGGTTCAAATTGAATTTGAACCCTAGTGAATTTAAACCATCTGGTTTAAAATAATTTATCCAATAAGGTTTCCAGATCATCGTATTAATAAGATTGAATATCAGTATTGACATTAAACAAATAGAAGTAAATTATGTACTGAAATTAAAGATACTAACAATTTTGTAGAACTTTACTAGCATTAATCGAAATTGAAATATGGTTCTTTTATAACTAAACTGTAATCATCTCTTCTTAAAAAACTTCACTAATAAATCTTTTCTACACGAAATATATCGCGTAATTCAGATTATATGAACCCGTATAATCGAATTAACCGTCTTTCTGGTTTCTGAAATTGAAAATTTTTATTAGAATTTCTTTTAGAAAGACTCATGACGCTATAAAAATTTTTATACTATATATATGATATAATATAAAGAATTTGAATTATTTTATTTCTATTAAACTCTGAAAATTTTCTAAACAATTGTTGAATTAAAATTTTTTAATTTTTCTGTTAACAATTTTTAAAGCTTTAAATTTGAATAATTACATCTTTTATGAAATCAATTCTCTAGAGGTTCTTATTATTTAGTACAGTATATCATCAATATACATTATAGTTAATAGCTTTATTTAATAAAATGATTTTAAATATACGAATCTTAAAAGTATATAAATTATCGTATGGACTTTATTAAGAGAAATATTTTAAAGTTATAAAAGAAATTTACAATCGAAATTTTTTGTTATGCAATATTTTCGTATTGCATAACAATTATTTGTACAACAAATTGCAAAAAATTATTTTCAAAGTATGAAAATAATTTTGTTAAATAGGGTTCTATTATTTTATAAAAATCTAAAAATAAATAGAAATATATATATAATTTTATTCAATTAATGGCAATAACAAAAATTCCATGGACTCATATGATACGAGAATGTTTTAATACTACAGACTTTGATGTTGAGAATCACCATTGAACTCCTTATAAGTCATTGATTTTCAAATTTAGAATATTAGTACGATATTGGTGATGACAACTATGGTGAATAATCGTTTTCAGTCTTACTTAGCCACCTTGGTACAGCAATAAATATCACGTGTACTCTCTAAGGCAATATCCTTAATATTTATTGAGTCTATGACTTTTATTAAACTAAAATGGTGTTTCTCAATTCTAATAATTTATGGCAGTAAATATTTTGATCTATTTGATATTGTACAGACGTAATGCAATCCTTGCAATTTTTAACAACTTTCTGTGATTGTTAAAGTGCTTTTATGATGAAGCATGATGTTCATGAAAATTATAGTCCAAAGTTATCATCAATCATGATTATACCAAAATATATTATAAACTCTTTGAAGTAGAAACTGTAGTTCTATGGTACTTATTAAGTCAATAATTAATCATATATTTTTTTCAAGGTGTATGATGTAATTGTGTGATAATTTTCATTGCGTAATTGAATTATGATTTTAGAGAATACCCAACTAATAATAGCTAACACAAAAAATCATTTTATAAAATATAAAATACCTACTCTGCATATTTCTGTTTGGGTTTTTTTACAAGCATGAAATTTCTTATTTATCCAGTTAATTTCTCATAACAATGTGATATTTCTTATCTAAAACTTTTAGACCACTAATTAGATGCCAAAAAATAATATTATTGAAGTATTCTTACAATTGATTAATAATATTTAATATCAGTATTTAGTACAAGCAGATTAGAGTCTTTCTTTAATTCCAGTCATTAATATTAATTTATCATGCTATGCTTAATATCTTTCGTGGTTGAAAAAGAATCACTGCTTTAACTAGATTATAAAAAAGAAGAAATGTTCTTCAGCTCATTTATATGGTGCTATTCTTAATCAGCTGAAGAACAAATATCTTTCAGTTTCTGATAATTCATCAGGCAATGTGTTTAGTCCCTCATGTATAGAATATGAATAACCTAGTCTACCAGAATGAAAACATAAGTATCAATGCTTATATTTACCAGAAGAAAAATTATATAATTTTTTAGTAATATAGGATTTACTTGTCTCTTTTTATTATTTGGAAACACTTATGTGCCATCTATTCATTTTTCTCTTGTCATTTTCATCATTTATTCTTGGTATTTAAGTTCACTTTATACATCATTGTTAAAAATAATAAGTACTTTATAATAAAAATAAAAAATCTACTAAAAAATATCATATTTTTAATGTTTTAAATTTATGAAGTTCCAGTTAGTACAAGAACTTAACTGAACTTTTGTTTTGAAGCAGAAGCAATGTTTCTATTTGGTTATGAATTATATAAAAAATAACTTAGTTTAGAATTGTCATATAATGTACAACAAAAAAATGTTTATTTCTTATAATCATAAAAACATCTTGATATTATATAATTCACTTATAACTCTAAAAAATTCTTCTTAATGGACGTTTTATTTGCTACGATTAAGCGAAATCGAGTTCATGCACCATTCCAAATTTGTCAAACCAATAGTTTTGACAATTTTTATATAAGCTAAATTACATTATACTCAGTAAGAATTCTGCGAACAATACAATAACATTAAATTGATTTTGCATTTACTTAGTACGTTACTATGGGTTTCATTATAATGATGCTACTATATTTTGATAATCTGAATCATTATCCAGATTCAGACTTTTCTCTTTTAATAAGGTTACTTAAAATTAGCTACACCAGTACTTGTACTTCAACCATATTTTTTAAAATGTTACATTTATATAATTTATTCAAGAAGCTATTATCAGCTCAGGTTATTAATCATAATATATTTTAAAGTAAGGAGAGTTACTTTTTTTCTTTAAGACATGCTAACAAATATAAAAAAGTATTATTTTGAAGGAATTCATAACAGTTAAAACCATGATTCTGAATTTTTTTCAAAAGTACTCTATTATATTTTATACTTTATAATTACTATAATATTATAATATAGTTAATTTTATTTAGTAAAAATGATTAAATAATATTATCACTTGAAGAAGACTAAGTGGTGATCGGGTTCATTTAAAGACTTACTATTTTCGAGATTACTGATTATAATTTTTGTTATTGATTTAAATCGTTAATTGCACCTTCGTAATACATTTTTACTGCATAGATCTTGTATATAATTTTTAAGTTGTTTGAATATCTGCAGGTTATCATTGATAATTATATTATAATTATGAATTACTTTTCAGTGACTGCCTTTTTCTACCGGTAAGAACACTATTGCCTTTGAGGCAGTTATTGTGTTTTAGACCTTTGATCTCTTAAACTGTAAAGATTAAATGTAACTAATATAGCGATTTTCATACATTTATTTATTATTTAAAGTTTTTTTCCACTCAGTTTGCCTTTTTCTCCAAATCACTTTGCTTCTTCTTGTAAACGTGCATCCATTATGACTATCCATAATGATGACTATACATTGTTATATTGTAATCTTTATTTTATATTATTGAAATTTACTAAACCATATTTTTTGAGTGAACTTTTAAAAAGTTAACATTGAAACTCTCACTATTATTTTGAGTAATTCCTTTTACGCATTTATTTAAAACTGTTTTTTACTCAATTTAATCGGACACCTAGGTATTAATAAATTTATTTCAAATAAAGAACTTTTCATAAAGTTATAAGGATTGCCTGATAAATTTCATGTAATTTAATTTTTAATATAGCCTTAGCTGATTCTATTCAATGTGTACACTATGTTCTTATCTTCCATGTAGTGATAGTGTAGCAGTAGTGTAGACATATATAACTTATACTTTATGACATGTATTATGAAACTAACAGAAATAAACTTACTAGAAAACCATGTTTAAATATATATACATTTTGAATATGTAATGAGAATGTATTTCAAAATGTAATATAAAGTATTTCATTTCTTAAAGGTAAGGCTTTCCCTTTTAACATAGTATTCTGCTTTATATATGAATACAATAACAAATACTATACTCCACACATGTTTATGATGATTAGCGATTTGTTTGATATCCATTTGTTTTATGCTTAACTATTTTATATCAAGAATTGGCTGTTATTGTTCTTCAACATTCTCACTCCCTGGTCTTTTACACATCTAATAATCTTATCCTTTTTTTTTTGCAATTTTTATTTACAGTTTGCAGTTAATGACACTTGGAATTAGCATATAAGACATACATAATTAAATAATATAATTTAAATATTAATTTAATAATATGTCATAAAACTTATGAGATGATAATATGTGTACATTACACTTATTACATTAATAATAAATGTCTTATTACGATTTTAAGTCTTGATTTAAATTTTGATTAGTTAATAAAAAAAATGATCTGCTAATACAGAATAAGTATTTATAAATATAATAAAAGTTTTATGTTTAAAAATAATATAATGATTTAATTTTTACTAATTAAAATGAAATTGAAACATTGCTTTCGATTTCATTATACTTGAACATGTTGAAAAAAATTATATATAATTCAAAAGATTATGACAATGGTTGAAGCAAAATCTACCATTAAAACTGGACATAATATGCAAATATTAAATTCAATTTATGATACTATTACAATGAATAAACAAATCAAGGATAATTATAACTTTAATATATTAAACAAATAAAGAATCATTATGAAATTGACTGTATAATATGTACATATAATAAGATAGTTTTAAGTTCTTGTTTATCAAATAATATGCTTATCGGTATTGCTATGTTCTTTTAGAACATGTTTTTATTATATATTTAAAGAAAACTAAAAGTAAATATTTTATTAATATTTTTTTAAGGAAATATAGTTTATCAACCCACACTGGATAACTTAATTATAGATATTTCATCAGTATTGATTAAAAATGAATAGAAAATTGGTATTTATAACAAATTTCAATTCATTAATATACAAGTTCATCCAAATCATATTTTTGGATGAAAATTCAGGTCCTAGATTTTAATACTCAAACAGAAAGTTAATTGAAATTCTCCAACAACTTTTTATAATTATATGTTAAGTCTTATCTAAATCATGTTAATATGGTCACTTTAAAATTATTGTATTGATTGTACTAATTAAATTTTAATTTATATATCATTATCCAACATCTAGGTTGTTACATAGGTTACATACATATATGACGGAACCAAATCTATTCAGTCAATGTTATTATAAAATATCATTTTATAATTATATAATTAACAACTTTAACCTTTAATTTTAATCTTAAATATATTCCTTCCATAAGAATAAATATAAATATTAATTTAAAGTCAAGTAAGCAATCAAGTTTTAAAAAATTTCTTTTTGAAACTAGTTTATTATTTTTATTCATTAATATAATAATTGATTACATGATTTAAGTAAATTACTAGTTTAAAATATTTATAAAATCAAATAGGAAGATATGAAACTTTTATTTTAATTTTAATTATCGATATCTATTTTAGAATACATTTGTGTATAATTAATTTTAATTACATAAAATATGACACAATTATTTTTATATAATAAATTTAAAAGACATATTTTATCTATAAATAATGATATTACAAAATAAAATTATTATTCAAGTATATATCAACTTATTACCTCTGAAACACTATCTTCATCACTGTCAGATGAATCTGTCATGAAACGTGGCTGTAAATCAGTTAATGTTTTGATTTCAGACTTTACAGCATTTAAATTTTTAAAATAAGGTGGCAGATTAAGTGATGTTGTAACAACAATACAAGAGTCTTGATTTAATGATTTGAAATTGTAATCTAACTGTGCATGTACAGTTGAATATTTTTCAGGTATAAAAGGAACTTTTGATATAAGTGTTGCTTGATTTTCTCTGTTTTCCTGATGATTATTTGAGGTTGACTGTTCTTCAACATTCTGCATCTTCGCAATTAATTAAATTCATCGAAATATAGAAATGGGAAATATATTAATAAACACGTTTACATTGCAAAATTACTTAAAACATCTATACTAATTAAATTTTCAACTATTCCATTAAAAGAATAAAATTAAGACATTATTTCAACCAATAATCACACAATCAAAATATAATACCATTTACCATCATTCACGTAAGCAACTAATCTTTCATATTTACTTAACATACTGCTACAAAGTACCAGGAAATAACTGTAGATGTCCCTTGAATAGTTTTCTTGTAGTTATATTTACAATGCGTTGGCAATTATCAGTTGTCTGCATTGATGAATACGTATTTAATGATATGGCATTAATAGCATTTATAATTTTTTCTGAACATGGTGTGAAAAATACCGAATCACTTCTATATATAAATCTTAACTAAATATCAATACAGTGTGAGGTACCCGAAAATTGTTCACTTTTAAACAATGATTAAACAACCGAGTTATGAAACTCTCTTACTACGGCACCCATGACATAAGATATTTGTAACATAATAATAAAGAAACAGAAATCGCCTCTAATCACATTACGTAAATAATTACGCACGCGCACATAAAAATAGATCGAGAACTGGATTATTAGCATTTATTTAGAAACTAAAATTATCATAAATTTTAAGCAAAAAACGCGATTGTAAATTTCATGTAAAGGAAGCAGGTTGACATATACGGATAATAAAAAGAAACCGTTGACCAATTTCAACGAATTTAATAAAAAGCATAATATTAATTCGTAGAATTACCAAATTCTCATACAATACCAGCATTATACATATCATTGTACATTTTAAGAACACGCATAAAACTCCAAGCCAAACATGAAAAATCCATATCAACATCCTGGAGAAAGAATATGACGCCAAGTAGATTTAAAGGAAGACATGATAATGACCTTTCAGCTAATCAAGACAGCGATCAGAATAAGACTATGTAAATGAACAGCAGAAGTAATTGCGGCCCACGACATTCTCGAAAATGGTTTCTTTAAACACCGTTCGATTTATAAAATATTTGTAACTTAATAACGCCACTCTAATAAATATATATTTATATTCAAATTCAATTCTCAAATTTAATTAATAATCCGTCAAATCCAAATCTTTTTAAATTCAAATAAAAGTCAAAGTTCCGTGTAGTAAATATTATCTCAAGACATCAAAATCAAGAACCATTGAGGGACTCCTTAGAACCCTACCAACTAAACTTGATATGGTGACAACATCTGCCAAGTCGAGAAAACCGCCTACAAACCCGCAACGCCCAATTGTACGATAAAATCGCATCAAAGCTACATAAAAATCTTTCATTTTATTAACGAATTGATAAAACAGAAATAACGGAATTCACTAATAACGAGGCATACCAGCCTACGGCCTATTTGAATACAAAAATTAATTAGAAGAGATTTTAATTGAAATCTCTACGCGTAAATTATTATTGAGACATTACAATAGTTGTGACGTCTCACTAATTTTGTACACGTTCATTTTCATGAGTTCAATCGAATGTGTACGAATGAACTTTTATAGGTTGGCCGGATAGACTAGTGTGCCTTACATTGGTTAGTTTCATTAGTCCCATTTCGGTATTCTATTCGTTATTGTAAATAAAAGATTTTATTCTTAACTGGCTTGATGACCAAAAGGCAATGTGGGCAATGAACGGCTATATCTAAGTTGTTTGAGGCAGTTACTGTCACCACTCCAGGAATTTGTCGTCAGAACTTTGAAGAATTCCTGGATAAATGTTGATATGAGATCAGAAAACTCAATTAAATTGACAGTGTATTTGTAGATGGAATATGAATTGAATTTAACTCAATTTTAAATATGATATATAAATTTATTCACAATTAAAATACAGTAAGCGGTGTTACAAATACTTTAATTATATATTGCAAACGAGTTTAAATTGTTCTCGCGAAAAGACGCGGGCCGCTAATTAACAATCGGTATTGAACTGTGTAATCAAATAAGTCTGAGCATTTGCACTAGCATTTCTTGTTGCGGGCATCTGTCTTTATATACCCTTGATATTGTTGCTACTTCAATTCTGATTGGGTGGTCGTAATCTGTTTTTCTTCAGTGGCGTTTTGTTTCTCATGGGATGTTTATTTGATGCACAGTTTCATTTCGTATGGCGGCGTTATTTGATGCGTAGTTTCATATGGCGGTATTTATTTGATGCGCAGTTTCTTTTCGTATAGCGAAGTTTTATCTTTTATAAGTTATTTATTTGAGACACATTTTCATTTCTTACAATGGTTCGTCTTATGAGACGACTCGAGATTACAGTCGGTTTACATTTTCTTATATGTTTCGTATTACAGTGGCTTCTTTATTTGATTTTGAAATAGAATTATTACATTACATATTTTCTTAGAAGAAGCTTTGCATACGCTAGTAGTTATAATTCCTTCTTTGTTTAATTGTTCTCAAGTATTTTCTTAAGGTTTAGATATTACGCGCATGGTTATAATTATAGATTTGTTTGGTTACATAATCGTTCTTAGAATATATTTCGGGTATCTGTGTTTTTATTATTTTGAAGGTTAAACTCATTTACACGTGTCAGTATTTCTTACAGTATAATCGCTTAAGGTTAAACTCGTTTACACTCGTCGGAATTTCTTACAGCATGAGCTTTATACATTTTATTGTCTCTTCAGAATTCTCACTTCGATTAAAAATATTATATATTTGGTTTGACGTAATATTATTTTTAGGAAAAGGCTTGATTTGTGTTGACTTTATAATACTAGTATAATACAAGTATCATACGTGGTTTGATAAAAACAAGTTGAAGGTCTCCATGTGTTGGCCTATTTCCTGTACATATGTTTCATGTTTATTCATTTTTAGATAAGCGTTGATAATCCAGTTTTTTTATCTATTACGCAGTATTTTCATATGTGTACATTAATATTACTTATCTCTTATTGCACAATATAATCGGAGGCGATTTCTGTTTCTTTATTTCATTATTATTATATTAGATAATGTCTAAAGTCATGATGTCGTAATTGTCAAGTTTTGTGATTTGGTAAATTGTGTCATTGATGTGAAGTAAAACATTACAGTGACGTCACCTCCGCTCCTGTTAAGTTCAAAACCGGTGTGTTTTACGAATTTGAAATTTTGATTGTACTGAGTTTTTTTTCAAGTATTCCGCAAATTCTAGCATGCGGCTGTTCGGTTATTACGCGAGGTGATACTTCAGGTGGTTTCTCGGGTAGTGCCATTATGGCAGCTTCTGATTATTTAGTTTCTGTCGATTTTTGTTCATTTTTATTTGTATGTTTTTTCAGGTTTCCTTAACTAAAATGAATTAAAATATTGGCATATAAATCATACAATGTGACGTCGTAATTTTTTATTTCACATTAATGACGCAATTTACCAAATCACGAAACTTGACAATAACTACATCATGATAAAATTAAAAAGTAAATTTCAACTCGCATGTGTAATGCATATTTTATAGATAAGAAAAGCTATTTAGAAAATAACAAATATTAAGATTATTTATGACAAAAAAAAATTATACGTAATTTTTCAGAAATCTTATGAATCTTTATAAAAATATTAAGGTACAATAGTCGTAAGAAGATTTGATACTTAAAGAAATTTTTTCAGTATTAAAATCAGTTTTATACAAAAAACTATTGATTTTCTTCAATGCAAAGGATATGCAGAAGCAGCATGTGTCTACAATTTCTTTGCCTTCAACGTACGACTGCAAAACATCATACCAATGATCTGCTGTTTATTTTCTAATTCTAAATTTAAAGTATGTTCGTAGAAAAATAAATTTTAATGTACATTTATTGGCTATTTAAGAGCAAAATAATGTGCAAATTTATAAATTATTAACTTACTTGCATAATAAAGTAATTTAGTAATAACCTAAAGTGAACAAATTATTCACTTTATTTTTTATAGTTATAATAAAAATGAAAGATTAGCATCTTTTTCGAAATAAATCAAAAACTGCTACAAACAATTTTTATCCAAATATATTTGTCTAAAGCATTTTAATTTTAAGAAAATATTATTGAAGTGCCAAGTTAACTATGTAATGATTTATTATTTATGATTACTGATTCAATAATAAATATTTTTATAGTACTTTTAATACAAATATTCTGCAGTCCATACAATCTTTAATATACTTGTCGTTTAATAAAATTTTTGTTCTAAAAAATCGATCTTGGAACTTATAAGTAATCAAGAACTATATTTAAATTTAGTATTTTATATAAATAAATTTATATACATATAATACACCAAATAAAATAAAGATTCTCAAGGAGTATATTTTATCAATACAAAAATTAAGATTATAAGCTTCCTATTATTTGTATAAACGTATGATAGGAGAAATATTTCAAATAAATTGATTATATAGAAGAATACTTCATGTGTCTAACTAGACAACTTCATTTTTACTGACTCTGTTTGAAACACACAGTACAATCTAATACTTAGATTGTACATACGATGAAAAAGTATCTTATATCTCGTCACAGTGTTAGCATGATTTTTAAAAAGTACCAATTTTGAAATGTCCCAAAGCAAAGTCTATAAAATTTTGTCCAATATTCACGAGATACATTGCTTATCTAAAAACAATAGAATAAGCACAAACCCAATAATTTAATAAAAATTACGACACATTTACTTCATCTAAAGCAACAATTTATCAATAGTTTAATAAATTTAAATATAATTATACAAGCCCTGATGATGCTACATGTTCTAGATATTTAAAATATCTTCATTTAGCCGTTCGGAAATTTTCAAGCACTTTCTTAAAATTCAAATTTAAATTCCGCGTCAAAACGTGGAGATGCCGTAATTCCAAAAACACACTTATTTCAAAAGAAGCAAAATTTCAAGAACAAAAGTGCTTATTCATTTTATCTGAGCTTATATTATTCTCATCTTTCAAAGGGATAAAAATAAAATTATGTACAAATAAATAATTTATGAATAAATACATAACCATCATTATTTTTATTTATTAAACAATGTATTTGTGCTTTTCTGTTATTATCTCAAAGTTTTATATTTTAGAAAATTACGGTCCTTTTCATGATTGTATATTCGTTCTTTTTCAAAATCAGTTTTTTCTAATTCTACGTAGTCGAAAGGAAACAGGCATTAACAATGATAGGCACATAATATGAATAGTCTTATTAAATTACGCACAATACAAAATTAAAATTTTGTAGGATCGTTCGAAATATTAATGAAATTGTGCTATTAGAAGAGTATTTTTGTATTACTATTCAACATTTGTGATTTATTAAATTAAAAAATATTTTGTTGAGGTTTAGCCAATCAGACAACAATATAAACAGAATATTATTGTGAATTGATACGTAAAACCGATGAAAATGTATTAAATTCAAAATAATATACTTTTAAATATTAATATAATGTTTTTAATTATAATTTTATTTTTGTGCTTTTTAATTAATTTTTTCCTTTAATGTGTTTCATTTTATCATTTAATGAATAATCTTCTGATTAATAATATGTCAGTTCTTAAATTTTATAATTCCTAAAAAACGAAATTTCACATTAATACGATTATAATCCCAACGGGGCAGATATTCTTACAAATATTATGTACGGTGCTTTTCTCGAATATGCCTAGATACCTGAGCATGAACGGAAAAGTTTCTTTGGACAAAGGTTAATACTGAAAAAATAAAATTATGTAGTGGCATAGAGCTAGAGAGCTTTAATTTTTTGATAGACTTTCGTTTCTTTGGTGTTTGCTGCTTTATCTTCCTCAGGAAGCCAGTTGGGTGCGACTGAGATTTTTTTTAGCTTCAACGAAAACTCCTTCGACTATTAAGAAGGATGAAATCATTTGTTCTTCAAAATCAACCTGACAAGGGCGAAGTTGTTTGTTTCTTGATTCACCCTTACAAGGGAGTTTTAGTACACAGCTTCGTCAGTGTCAAAGTTTGACTGGAATAGAAGAAAAAGCTAAGTCTTTCGCGTTCTTTGACAATCAAGCATGTCAGCATTCGTGTTGCGAGTGAGTCGCCGTCGGTACAGTTACTGGGTGAGAGAGGAGAAGATAAAGTCTTGCTTAACGGTGGCAGCTCTATTTCTCCGTTTTCAAGTCTTCTTGTTCCTTTGCATCCATCTTTACCCTTTTCGAAACTGTGCTGTATCCATATGGAATAAGAGCTGCGTATTTTTGGTTGACATAGGTCGACTCTAGTAGGGTACACGGCAAATGCTAGATGCGCCCGTCGCATGATAACATGAAATAATATACCAGATGTTAGGATTGAAACTGTATTGATACATCTGTATATTTACTAATTATTTTATATTATTAGTAATATGCTTTTATTAATTATATTTGTTACATAAAGATTTAAATTAATTCTTAATTGTATACATTTTCTTCATAAGTTTCTATTATATAAGTTTAGCCTCAATGACAATTAATTCATATATATAACTCAGCTTTGTGTTTACACACTATCGCAAGATAATCAGTTTTTAGTGTGACTAGTTTTGTTAACCATCTACGTTAAATGAAATATGACAACCAATTTAGTTAAATACAAATGTAGACCAAAGGATCATGTTAATGTTATATTATTTGATTAATCATGTTAACTAATTTATTGTAGTTATTTATGTAAATTTTTTAAAAATTTAAATATTGCAATATTCAATTTAATTAATTTTTTTAATCGATTAATAAAAATATAAAGATAACCTTAATTTTTAAACTAATTCTCGTAGCTTGAAAAGTACACTAATTTTCTTATTAAAAAATTGTTGATATGGTAAAATAAAAATTTATTTTCTATAATGTTATTTTTATTATAAGTCGTGTATACAAATAACATGTTTTATAAAATTACAGAAAAAACTTTATAGATTTTACTATAATAAAAATTTAAAATTTGCATTGCCATTTATAATATTTATCGTTGGAGGCTCACTAGGTCTACAGAAATTCACATTGTTAAGGTTTGCTTTCATTTTATTATATAAAATTCTATTATCTTGTATTTACTAGATCAATGATTTTATACAGTATTTTCAGTATATTTATATAATCAGAATTTAATTCAATTATAAATATTTATAAGAACAATAAATAATTATGTGTACATTTATAATGAAAAAAAGAATGTAAAGTCTATATAAATGCAATTGTGAATGTATTTTATGTTGTTTGATTCATAAAAAGCATATTTTTACATATATTTTTAATTGCTAATCTATGATTAATTGAAGTGAATATCTAAAGTTTCTTTTTAATTACATTTATCTTCTAAACTAATTGAATAATTGAATAGGTCATGCTATAATTTAATATTGTGTAATTATAGAAAATATGTTTAGTACACTTTAGTTGTTAAAGTTTATTATTATCAATATTTGGAAACAAATTAAAAGATATTTAAAATAAAAAATAAAATCTACGATAATTATTGAGACTTGATATATTTCACAATTGTATGCATTAATTTTAATTATTTGATGTAATATATACATGACATATTACATGATTTTGTCGAGACCTTCATGTACATTTTAAATTTGTAACATTTGTTAAAATATGTATTTATAATATTTATACTATTTACATGAATATTGTTATACAATTTCTGACTAACTTTAAATTACTATTATTTAAAGAATTATAGAATAATATTATAAAAAGATAGTAATTTAAGTGAACTTTACTCCATTTAAATGGAGTAAGTATATAAAACTTACATAAAACTATAAAGATATAAAAATTGTCTTGCAATAAGATCACAATGATGATATTAAAAATATTATGAATCATATAGGATTGTACATATATAATTTGTGTTCTGTGAACAAAGATAAAAATAATACATTTTCTTCAAATATATAGTCTTTTAATACTTATCTTATAATTCATTACAAAACATTCTTTTACTACCATAATAATTGAAATAATTTTAAGATGTAAAAAAATAATGTTTTATCTAGAACAGATTAGTTGTATATAAGCTCTGTTCATTCGGAAATGAAGACAAATTTTTAAAAAATTATAAAAATAATATATTTTTGAAATTGACTTTATTTTAAGCACATGTCTGGTACGTGTTTTTTCATAAAATGCTAAATTTAAAAAAAATGCAAGTCTGAATTTTGTCAAGTCTTAAACATAGGCATTGCTTTGTCTTTATTAATTATGATATCTCAAATAAAGTGTTCAGTAATATTTTTTAAGGTTGAATAACCATCTGGTATTGTTTTAGGAAAATATTGTAATTTTATTAAATTTTTTCGATTTTTTTTCATGAATTGATACCTTCATGTGGTTAGTTAAATTCTTTGCTATGCTAATACAATCATTACTATAATTAATAAATTATAATAGTCTACAATATGTAAGTTAATATTTTATTTATTACATTAATCATACTTTTCCTTTTACAAATTTAAAAAGATGCATATACTTTGATTTTAATGATGAATCTGCTATAAATACATGTTTTTGTGAATTATCATAAATATTATCAATCGCATATTTCATAACTTAATATATTTATTTGGCTTTTAAGATATTTTAGTAACACTGTTAAATTGGTTTAAATTTATTTATTATTCATATTTGATTTGTATTTAAGATTTTTATTTTTTTATACCTTTGGAACGCAATTTTTATAGGGATTACCCAAACTGTTCTGAGATGAGTAAAATAGCCAGTTGAGATTTTTAAGTTGACTTCTCTGCCGAACTTGAGAACGCAGCTCTTAAATGTTTTACTAAATTATTTATATCTTTTTGTTATTGCAATATCGTAATGTAAGAATTGCACACGTAGCTCGACGGCATTATATTAGGTGTTCGAAAAATAGTTTTCCTCCTATAAATTTACGTTATGCAAACAAGTTGATGTAATGGCGCAAAAAAGTGTTGATTGAGGTTCAAGCACTTCTTAGGCAATTGTATTCTTCCGACCCCCTCTGTGATCATGACAGAGAACTGATTAACTGAGAAGTCTGTTAAGAACGCGCTGTTATAAAAATCTAATGGTTAACTCAGAAGATTTGGCAAGTATTCTCTTAAATATCTGTGTTGCATATTCCACCTTTTCTATAGTATAATAATTAAGCTTACTGTAGCTTAAAAACATATCAGCTGTTTTTGGCCTCTTAACTGGCTTAGCCTGTTAATAAAAGCCAACATGGAGTAATTGTTAAAACTTTTACTTTATTTGTACGAATTAGGTAACTATAATAAGATTAGTTATCTTTAGTTCTGTGAATTTTAGTTTTAAGAAAGATAAAATTACCTTTAAAACATGTTTTTTAATTTGTTCATTAAGATTCATTAAGTTTCTATTTGCAATAGCAACTACAACATCTATTTATAATTATTTATGTCTGAATCGATTTCAAATTTATTTGTTTAAAATACTATTATCAGAAATATAAATTTAATATTAATTATTTATATTATAATATTTTCAAATTAATTTTTTTCTTGTGTTTGGTTAATATTTTGAAACAAATTTTTTTTAGTAATAAAATTATACTTTATATTTATCTAAAAAAAGTATATTAATTACATAATGAATGATGTCATAAATTTTAGAATGTCTCTACATACTTTTTTAAAAATATATCTAATAATTTCAAAGACATTAATTACTGTATTTATAAAACTTATTTCTCGAATTATAATTTTGTTTGTTTACCTTGTAATAATATTAATAATACCTAGCTGGCTATAAATACTATTTCTTTTTACTTTACTTTTTATTGCTTGACTTTACCTTTATTTTTCCCGGCGTTTGTAGCGTCGTTACAGTCCTTTTCGTTTACCTAGGTATCTCAGCCTGGAAAGTTCGAGATCGGACCGGGTTTTTTTGGGAAGGAGAAACGAGAAGAGACGTGTCAAAGGAAAGAAGTGAGGTGATTTTAAGTTTAAATGTATGGGTTTAATTTATTCATTTAGTTTAACAGTTCGGTTTAATTTTTGTACGAGTGGGCAGTCTTAACATATGTACAATTATTAATTAAAGACGGTTTCTACGCAGCGAGTGTTCCATATACAATTATAATTATTTATAGTGGCAGTTTTTGTGCAATGGATCTTAACATATACAACGTAATGTAGTTACATTTAATAGACGCACGGCTTTTGCGATTTTTACATTATCTACAAGTTGTACGGGCAGTTTTTATCGGCGGAAAGGATGGGAACGGCGAGTCAAAGGCTACGTTGAAGAACACGAGTGTTTGGAAAAGGCGACCGAATGGTGAGCCGTAAGGCTACATTAAGAGGCATATTGAGACACAGGAGAAATCGTACAATTAATCGATGGGATATACGGACGCATTGTAAGACCACATTATAACAATCGCAGTTTGGCAGCCCCAGGAATAGTGGATCTAATAACTCCACTAGAAAAGACGAGCGCTTAAAAACAACTCGAAGTCGGGTGAGTTGAGCGATTACACCCGCTGCAGCAAATGCCTATTAGCATCCGAAGACTGGGTGAGTCAAAAGGCTACACTTTGGAGGACAAGCGCCTAAAGTCAGCTCGAAATCAGGTAAGTCAAATGATTACACTCGCTACAGCTAGCACTAAATATAGCCCAAGAATCCCTAGCACATATGGTCAAAAGACCATTTATCCGTCAACTGTGTCAATCCATGCCTTTCTGCTCATTTTATATGCTTGGGAAGGCTTCGGCACTCGCGCTTTACATTCTCGAGGCTTGATGTAGGGGCGACCTTTCTTTGTCTTAGTCCTTACACAGCTTCGGTAAAGTAGTGAGTTCGGTGATAGAGATTAGCAGCGGTGGCAGCGTGATCGCATCGTCGATCTCACTTAGGCACTTATTCTTACGTACACTATCTTATATTCATACACTATGTCTCACCCTCCATGACGTGACGTGCATTCGCTCTCATCCATGCGTTCATTCTTACGTTTTCTATACTACTTTAAGGTGGCTCGCCGTACTACATTTATGCTTCTGTGTTCCGGAGCCACGAGAAACTGCACACTACGCCACCCTCGCGTAGAAGGTGGCCTGCTTTTTTTGCTGTTCGATACACGGCGACCTACGCAAGGTAAAAGTTTCGGATCAAATTATTGTTTTTACCACCAATTGCATCGTTTAGTAGAAATCTTCCAGTTTTTGTATTTTAATTATTCTATTTACTTGCGAGCGCCAAAGGCAGTCCAAGATAAGTGAGCCGCGTTGGTGGGTGCGTCTCTGCTATTGTTGCAGGAGCCCTAGACATATGACAGCTTTGTTTCTGGTTTTGTTTTACCCAACAGAGTCGTCACAGATTCAGTCCCGGGGAAAAACCTTGGGCTTGCGTGGTAGTTACAGTGCGCCATATCGACGTGGTTGTTTTTTGTCACCTTAGTTCCCCTTATTGTATTTGTACATATGGGCTGTCGACAGTATTGTCGACATGGGCTGGCGCTTTCTACGCTCGTAGATTTAATAACTGCGTACTTTCCACCTTCACAGCCCATCGAGAGGTATATGAGACACTAGGAGAGGGTGCGTGGTGAGATCGGCTCGTCCAGCGTGGTTCTCACGATTGATGTTAATGCCGAATCGCTGTTATGGGAATATAATGTAACTAATGCTAGGGGACAAGTTTTTTGAGATTTTATAGCATCGTCTGACTAGGTTGTCTATAAGCTCGGAAATCCGTTAATTTTTCGTCGACGAATGGCCGGAGCTTTATTGGTGTCACCTTAGTTGAATTGGCTGTCCTCTCATCGATTATAGACTGATGAGTACAAACTGGACGGGCAGTGATCACCACGTTATCGAAGTGGAAATACTTCTAGGAATATTCCAGTAAAAAGTGATTCTGTTTTAGTACAAAACGTGTAATCTGGCTAAGTTTTATAATAATTTTGTTAATACGCTAAGTATTCTCAACCTTGTTTCAACCTGATATTGAGATTTTTAAAAAAGAGCTTCGCATGCCCTTTGGAGCATGTCAGGGCGTTATATTTCCAAAGCACTACTTTCAGCGGTCAGTACCATGGTAGAATCCGACTCTGCCTTGATGGAGAAGAAAGTGAAACATGCTCACCATGAGCGTTGACTTCATCCCGCAAGAAAGAACTTTCTCAGGTGGCAGTATGGTAGTGTCAGAAAAGAGTATAGGCATCATGTAGATAAAGCAAGGAATCGGAACTGGAGAAAGTTCGTCACCACAAAGGCAATGAAGACATCTAGGTCATTGTTTATAAAGCTGTTAGGCACCGTGTTATCACGGAGACGGTCTTATTCAGTCTCCGGTTGGATGCAGATTCCTTCAGTAATAACTGGCAAGACACTTTTAGAGCGCTGCTTGGGGTGTTTGCCCCTGATTACTATGGAGATGAGCTTGTAGATGTCAAACAACTAATTAAAACCGCTGTCACGCAAAGTTACTCGGCTCTACATTGGACGATCGCGGAGGTGGCATACGTTTTGATAACTTTCCGACTAGAAAAACTCCCGGATGGAACAGAGTTAAGACACCAATGTTAAAGTATTTATGGATAACTTTTAATTTATTATATTTCAGACTTACTTGTTTAACAGTTGTCTTAAGATAGGGGTATTTTCGGAGCAACGGAATCTAAGGGTTATAAGAATATTCTTTAAATCTCTCGACAAGGATCCGGTCAACCCTGGGTCATACAGACCAACTTGTTTTCTGTTCTTCTTTGGTAAGATGTTGGAAACTTTAATTAAGTTAAGGTTGAGGAAGATTTGGGATCATCCAGATTTTCAACCTAATGTCGCTTTTCACCAGTTGTCGGCTACTTTTAAACGGATCTGTCAAAGTTGCCAACACGTATTGAGGTATTACCTTTAGACCATGAGGGCATTTTACCAGGGAATTTTTTTGGCCATCATGTGCTAAGGGGTTTACTCGTGGGCTGATATAATACGAGCGCGGTACGCATGCTTGCTCAATAGAATACAGAGGTTTGCTCCCCTTCGTCTAACCAGGGCCTATCGGGTGGTTTTCACTGATACTTTACATGTAATTGCTAGGGCACTTCCGCTGAGCCTTGAGCTGAGGAAGAAAAAGCTTCTGTACATGATACGCAAATATTTAGTTCTGAAGTATGGATGGTTTAGGTACCACGCAGGCTCGTACTGTTGGCAGATAGATATGGAGCTACGCTAGGCTCACGCACGTGAGTGGAAGCTTCGCTGGAAATTCTCCGATGAAGGACGTATAACTCACGAGTACCTGTTAGACGTTCGCATCGCCTTGAAATGGGTTGGTTTTCGCCTGAACGCTATGTGTCTCATGATAAGACATGGTAACTTTAAATGTAACTTAATACGGTTTGGTCTCGTGAGCTCCGATCTTTGTGATTTCAGTGAACAGCGGAAAATGTGTTCTTTTGTGTACAAAAGGTACGAGAGGTTTCGCTCTGCGTTTGTGGAAGCACTTTCTGCTGTCGATCTTGGCTGGCTGCTGAAATACAATTTATACTCAAACAGTACCATCTATCCGTTGTTTTCGCGCAATGTCATCGGGCTGCTGAGAACTATAGAATAGAGTTACACCGGTATGATGGTCTTGCTCTTCGGAGCGGCGACATCATCTTCTCGTGGACTTTCCTGGGCAAAATCAGATCCTACCTAGGCATCTTTTTACTCTGGTAAGATCTCGCAACTAAGTCGATTCCTGAAGAGACCTACTCACCCGTACTCGTCGAGAGGGTGGGGTTTTTCCAAGCACATCCTTTCTTTGTCGGTAGATGGGTTAGAATTAATTTTACAATCGGTAATGTAGGGACTGTACTCAGAAATTCACACATTGATTACTGCCTGCTTGACGGTGTTTCGGAGCCGATAGTACTCTTTTATAAGTCTGGGGTCTAATAGGCATATTTCGTAGTTAATTAAATGTGTTGGCGTTTTGAAATATGCAGAAAGTCGCTTTTCTTCATGAATAACTTGTGATTTTTACGCTGGTCGTCTTCGAGCGTTGTGAATCCTAGTGGGTGAGGGATGGTTGTTGACAAAAAGATCACTTCCCCGGCGAAGATTAGCTGGAATGCGATACTGTTTAGCGTATCTAATGCCTCGTAGTCGAGAGTATCAAAGACGAGGACTGTTACTGTACATTGTAGTCCTTATTGTTAATGCCGCAGGTGATTATTTTGTACATATCTTGTGCCATCGGCTAGTGTGACGATGTAATGACTGGAATTAACTTCGTAGCCTTGCTGGAGGCACCAGTTGGCTGTACTATTCCCTTCAAATGAGTTGATGACCCTGGTGTTAATGAAGGCCTAGCTTGTTCAACTGCCTTCTATGAGTTGGAAGAATTCCCTTCAATGACAAACTGTTAGCTGATGTTCGCTACTAGCTAAGATAGAAAATTGAGGCTCCAGACAATTATTTGAAAATTTCGCATATAATATAATTTTAGTTACGCAGAGCCGTGCGGTCTTTTCATGCGATCGGCGACAATTTATGCGGCTTACACGGAATCGTAAAGATTTTATGAAAGTTCTGCGACTTTCATGTTTACAAGCGTAGAAACATGAAGTCGAAAAGACATACTTATGTACCTCGATATGGCATAAAGTAGATAGTTGAGCGAACGGTTTGACGATGGAATAGGGTGGGAGTAGTCGACATGTTTACTGTGAATGGCAGACCATGGAAGGGCGAGCTGAAAGGCTGCGTTTACTATTGTGGGCCTTGAGTCGAAGTACTGCGCAAACTGGCTAGAGTGGTAAAGATCGTCGCTCAAATGCAGTTTATGCGATAACTGCCCCAAACTACGTTTTCTCGTCCTTTAGCAGAGATTCCCTACTAGATTTTTCACTAGCGACCCTAGTGGAAGGGCGAGTACGCCTAGTCTTTGCCTTTACGTTTCAGTTGCACAGCAGCGGTGGTGACTGTGACGGGAGAGACCGCAATGATACCATGCTTAATTTACCCTTTCTACTTATTGTATCTAGACGTAGAGCCTAGCCTAGTGTATAGCCTAGTTAAGCTTTTCTCCACAGCCTCCTCACTCTTTCTCTCTTGGACACTACTTTCTCCTCACAACATAAGCTCTACACTTTCTTATGCACTTTCTCGGTAACACCTTATTACAGTTAAGTTATAGTTCGGCACTCCAGATACTCCGCCTGTGTCCTGAGCCGCAAAATAGGGCATATTTACGCCACTGAAACATTAATGGTGGTCTTTTTCCGCCATCTATAGCTTTGCGTTCTTGCATTGTCTTGAGATCGTCGCGACGGATGCATCTGTCGCAAATTCTACTTTCGCTCAACGTTCTAAAAAGTATTTTTTTGTATTAAGAATTTAGTTCAAATTAAATTCACATTTTTTTAAATACAATTCTTACCAAGTATTCTGAAGTATCATTCAAATGAAGAATTCGTAAAACTATTACGTGATAACTTATTTCTTTTTCTATACAAAATAATTGTGTCTTTAAATAAATATTTCTTTGCATTAGATTAAAATACCATGATTTGTTCCTTTCGGAATATACTCTTTTAAACAGTATTCGATTTGTAATAATGGTTTGAACTATCAATATCAATTATAAAAATATTATAAAATAATGCTTGTTGCCTCATGTTAATAAAGTAATTTGACAACAAATTTACAAGTGAATAAGAAATAATGTTCGTTGCATAAGAATTCAATTTTTTGAATTAACATACAGTAATCAAACTTTTTTATCTGTAACTCAGGATTAATTCATATTTATTTAATAAAATAATAATTTTTATTATATCTGATCTGAAATCTAGTATTTTTTACCTTCTGTAAAGAAAGTTAGCTTAATCCATCGACATGGACTGAATTCTAGTTATAGCTAAATACTATAATATTTAAAGTAATTGAATCTTTTCAATCTAATAAGAACAAAAACTATCAAAAACATGTTTATTCATAAGTAGACAAATAGGCATTTAATTTCGGCTTTTTTCGAATATTAATACATGGACACTATTATTGTAACGTAAACGTAGTAATATGATATCGTCGTTGTTTATACAATCGATGAGTTCGGTTAACGACAGGTGAAGTACGTCTTACATTGTTTCTCCTTGACTGCAATCAGTTTTCCACTATTGGTTCGAGTCAGGCTGAGTTTTAGTGTGAGAAAGGGATTGTGAGGAAAATTGGCGCATTGAAGAGTAATAGATTTGAAATAAAAGAAACATCTTCATTTATTCCCGATAGTCTGAAGAAGCTTACAGAGAAAACGTAACGTATAGCGTTGATATTCAAATAATAAAAAATACAAAGAAAATTAGTGAGTCTAAATGAGTTGAAAGAAGTGCTGCCCAGTGCGACGTGTAATTACGTATGATAAGATTTACATAAATGTACACAACAAAAACTTAAACTAAATACGTGCTTAAACTAAATATATGCTTATTTATTTTTACAAATGTGTAGAAAGGTGCCTCTGAGTACGGCATATAATCGCTCCGGGTTGTTATTATTTGTTATTATCCTTGCTAGCCTTGATCGAACATTTAACGTTACCTAAAAATCAACAGCATTGTTACGTGTTGCCATGCTAGGTTAATTCATGAATTAATTTATGTTTAATTATTCTTTTTCATTAACATCTTTGTACTTAATTTTCACCTTCCAAAGCAGTATTCCTATGTGATATTGTTTTCTATTCAAGACAAACTTTTTTACTGTAGTGAATTCGATTCGTGTATATTTAGCATAATGGTTCAGATCCAAAATTAAAATTTCAATATATGCAAAAGCAATTTAATATTTCTTTATGTTTTAATAATTTACAATAATACAGCTATTGCCTGACAGAAATAGACAATTGATGCAAAAAGCGAAAAGCAGCAGAAAATAGGAATTTGAATATTTTTAAGGCCCTCAGTATCTTTAAGGATCATAATGCTTAAAGTGATGTAGGTAATATTTTAAGATTTAACAGCTGTCAATTTCTTAAAAGCGGAACAGGAATATTAAAAATCTTTATACTTTGTTATTTCATACTTTGGTCAAAATATATCTATTCAGAAGTAGAAATTGTTAAATAGTTCACTTATTTTACTGCAGGTTCGTACTAATGTTAACTTTTCTGAATATTATCACTATCACAAGTACAGTTAAATGATGAAAGCAGCGTTTTTATTTGGCTGCAAAAAAGAGAAAATAGTGACAAGAAATGAAAAATATTGTCTAAACTAAAAAAAGGCTTCAAAAAAGAGATATCTTGTATAGACAATGGCAACATAGTGATAAGTAAAATAATTTAAAACATTTTCAAGAACTTAAATTTATCTCAAAATTTATTTAACTAATTAATTTACTATTTTCCAAACATTGTTAAAAGTTGTTTTAACAATTGCTGCATGAATTAAGTTCATTTTTTTATAATTCTTATAGTACATAAAGCCACAAAAAAGTCATAAAATAATGTTTCAAATTCAATGTTACGTCCATGATGTAAATGCCCCTTTTAGGCCTATACTGTTAAGTATGCTAGCCTGGGATAGGCCTCGGTCCTATTTAACACAGTGTTTATTCGGTTATTTCATAATATTTTAGATAAACGGTATATTGATATTAGGATCTACTCAATAATAAAGAAAAGAGATGCTAGTATAGATACTCCATATCGCAACGTAGACTTTCATCACGCCCGTTAATATGGAAAAAATTAATAGGAATCCCATATCGCGGCGTAGACTTTTGTCACGCCCGTTAATATGGAAAAAGGGAGTAGGAAAGGATTTCAGGATAAAGAATCGGGAAAAGGGTAGGGGGTCGAATCCCCCTTAAAAGAAATACTACATATTTTAATTTTTAAAAGAAAGATATTTATTACTTACTTCTTTAATACAAGTCAGTAGGTCAGCTGCCAGGTACAATATTTGAAGGTGAATTCTGATTTTGCATGGAGAAATGCGCCCTTTTTATACAAAATTTAAAGCACAGGCGGTATAGGCAAAGAGGAGATTTTTATGGCTTTTTCCGAAAAAGTCTACAGCCTATATACAATTTTCATTTTTATTAATTTATTAGCATTTATATTTAATTAATTACTTAACTGCTTATAAAATTCGGATCGAAATTTCCTTTGCCATAATTGTACAGTTTTTAATTTATAAATTTATTAATATTTATCTTGTTTTTACTGAAATTAGTTAAATTAATAATAATTTCTGGTTACATTTAAATTTTTGTGGATTTTGTAGTAGTTATTATTTTTGTTATATTGATTTTTACTAATTTTTATATTAGCATTATTATTATTATTATTACTATTTTCTTTGTTTACTGTTGTATTCTCTTTGTATAGAAAACGTTATTAATATTGAATTTTTTTATTTATGTAAATATTTATTTATTTCAATTTTTATTTTCCTCCCCTTTTTCTATTCTACTCTCCCTTTTTTATATTTATACATAAATATAACAAAAATAATCAGTGAGAAAATGATAATAATTGTGGCATTTAGTTTAGCCTTATAATATTACTTATATTTGCTTAAATAATAATTAGAAAAATTCCATGTTATTAATTATATTAGGTTTATTTAATAATTATGTTATAGTTATTTATTATGACTATAATTTTACAATTTTGTTTTGTTTTTCGTTCTTTTTGATTATGTAAATTTTACTTTAATTAATTATGTAATAAAAATTAAATTAATATATGTGAAAAATACATTTCCCTTTTTTAATACAATTGTACAGTCGCAGAATGTACATGTATGCATGTGTGGACGCACAGCTGTTCGCAGGTACAAGTACGCATTGGAAAAAATGTCGTTGTGTGTATATGTAAATGGCGTTCGGCTACTTGCGAGTGTAACCGCTTATACGCGTGTGTGAGTGTAGGCTTCTGGATGTCTCAAAAAAATGCTAGTATAGTCATAAACATGTCATGGTTATGACTTTTCGCCCTGAGATTCCAGACCTAGGTGTCGAATATAGAATATTTAAAATTTTTTTATTAAAAGAGAGAGAGAGAGAGAGAAAGAAAAAATATTTCTTTTACGAAAAAAAAAATTTCTTTTTATTTTCGATAATTTTAGTGAGACGATGTCATTACATCAGTTAATCTCGATCATAAAATACTTATTATAAATTAGATGATAATCACAAATATATTAACATTTTTTTCAGGTCGCTACTTTGAAATCTTAATACTATATATTTGAAATATTAACTTAAATATTAAATTTTTTTTGATAATGCAGAAAAACGTTTTTTTATTAATGTTGTTGTATTTTCTTCAAAAACTTCCCTAAAAAGAGTATGACAGACTATCTGTAACATTCAAATAGCTCCTTCAATCAAAATAAATAAAATCTTCATGTATTATAAATTTGACAATTATTATTTTAATCTAAGAATTGTTTCAGTCTGGATTTGTATATGTTCAAAATGATATTTCAAGTGGATATTATAATTTAATTTTTTTTTTAAATAGTCAATTAAATTAATAAGTTGTATTTATTTTAGATATAAGTATAGATCTGTAGATACTTATAATCTTAGAGAAGAAGCTAAAAAACTTGGAATAAATATTAAAAGAAAAGAAGACATAACTTTAGAAATCCAAAATGCAGAACTACAAAAGGTAATATAATATTTAGCAGAAGAATGTATATATTTAGTTTATTAATAATAATAAAATGTAATTATTTTTATCACTAGATCTATTCTAGCTTTGTAAAAGAAAAGAGTGATCTTTACTTAAGCAAAGTGCATAATTTCATTTGTAGTTTATTTATGTTACATATTGTTTTGTAATGTTATTTCTTATTTTTCCCTCTGTCGAATGTTCTATCAGTATTATTCTGCTTGCCGTCGACGTGAATATGACGAGATTTTCATATTTTTTTTAAATTCCTGAATGTCCCAGCCTTGACAGCTCGAGGTCAAACAGGGTTCGTTACGAGAGGAGTGTGAAGAGATGAAAAGTAAATAGAAAACAACTTCATTCAGATTAAAATAAAAAAAATATGTTCTACTATGGGTCTTATTAGTATTAAAGCGATTCTTCTATAATAAAGCTAATAAAAACGCTTTATAGTTTTGTTTATGTGATTTACTCATGGCGGTGAAATGTACATATTCGTCGACGATTAATTTGATCAATAACGGTGTTCGTGTGGCAAAAAGTTGCTGCGCTTTTTTATGAATAGATTGAATTCTAACGATGGGTTCTTCACGGTGCAGATCACTAAATGATGGATCTTGTCGCGATGAGGAAACGATCTCGGTGCAGTGTCCCTCCTCATAGTGAGTGTGCGTGCCCTGAGCGTATTCGGGTGCAAGTATATCAAACAACCGTACCCGCTGCAATAAACCACTTAAACACATAGATGAGTAAATTCGCAATCAGATGTGTCAAACGGTCTTACTTGCCATAATGAGCCAATCTGAGTTTAAGGGCAAGCCGAAAAGCTGACATTGTGGGGCTGAAACCTTCAAGATTTTCTTAACGCTTGGATAGCTCAAAGACTACCATGACCGTATAGTCCATTTAAAGGCTGCTCTGGTATATTGATAGAACGCCAAATTCCGATCGGTTCTGATTCTTGTGCTCTCACCCTTCTTGACTACTAAGGAAGCCTTTCTTTTTTGCACTTTTCCTCACGCCGCCTAGCAGAGGAAATATTTCTCCTCCGCACAAGTTTAGGCCAGCGCATGTTCATTGACGGTGGAGGGACGAACGCTTCGGGTTTAGTCGCACTAAGCCTTAGCCTTAATATGTAGCTAGATCGCACATTCATGCCATACTCGCATTCATACCAGCTCCGCGGTATTGACGGTAGCTCGCGACGGACTTTTCCGTCGCAATTTTGTAATATTAGTATTTATGAAATATGATTTTTAATCACTTTAATCCAGTATAATAGATTACAAAAAATTATAATATCAATAATCAAGTCACATATAGGAAAGGTTAGTAAGATATCCAGTTTAAAGACTTTAATAGCTAGGTAATGAACCAATAAATTATCTAAATAAAACCACATTGCTGCTTCACTTCTTTTTCAATATGGATGGAAATTAGGATATAAAGAATGTGAAAATTGAAAAAGTATTGATATCGATACCAAAGTATTGATAAAGTAAGTGTACTATTCTTCAATTTTTTTCAAAATTAAACTTTTATCCCTAAATTATCTAGTACACAAAGAATTATCAGTGTTTACAAATCAATAAATTTCTAATTTACATAGTTTTATGTTCAAGTACAAATGGACGTAAGAAATAGTTTTTTAAATTTTCAATGTTTCCACATATTTATATGAACTTAATACTCCCTAATAGTTTTTACAACATCATTTCCCAGGATGACGACGTAAGAAAAAATCTTGATTTTACTAAATTAAATATTTACGTTGCATTTTTTATATCATTTGCAACTTCGCTAAATATTGTTTTCTTTGTTCAATAAATGTACTTGTTCTTTTTTTTTTCTTACATCACTTAATTTTATAACTTATAGCGTTATAAAATTAATTTATTTCCAAAAGCTCTAAACCAACTCCTACTAAGCAGTATGTGATTGCTTGAAAATGCTGACTTGCGTTCGTTCTATGTAGCTAAATCTTAAATTCAGATAAAGGTCAAATTAGAGTCGGTGAAATGTACAGTTGATTGCAATGCGTATGGTCAGCTGTGTTAACGTTGATTCAGTCGACCTAGGGTGTTAAATTTTTTGAGAGAATGGAAACTTTAATTACTTATATATATATAACATACAAAATACTTATACGCAAGGTAATTGTAGATGGCAAATTAATCAGAAAAATAAACTTGATTGCGATAAGTAACGACACAAATCTAGCCTGCACAATATGTTTTATGATCGTTTCTGAAGCAATGGTGCCTCAGGAACCATGCTTTATTACCGTGTCAGCGATTCATCTTGGTACTATCCATCAATGAAGTACGAGAGGAAGTATAATTCCGCACCTGCTTACCCATGCAAGAGTGAGAACTATGAAATTTAATGCGAAATACTTGTACAGTTACATTACGTAATGATTTTTCAAAAAGTCGACTACATATTTTATTATTAGTTTGCTGAGTCTTAATTTGATACAGTTCTCATATTTTATACTATTAAGAATTTGATAATTCTATTATAAAATTGCCGTACATCTTTTTTTGTAGACGTAGTATAATCAACCATCACTGTATTCAGCTACAGATGAATAATTTTTTTCACTAAATATTGGTACGCTTCTTTATAGAAGGATAAAATTCAAAGCCGTTGAATCAACCGATGGAAGCATCTCTGTTATATTTTGGTTATCTTCACATTTACTACAGCTTTATTTTCTTTATGTTTAAGAAATTATGTTAAAGAAATGCTAATAGTATAAATAAATTATATAAAAGACGAATTAATGACGAATTTTAGCTTGATTTATGATAAATGAATCTTTATGACATATAAAAAATCTATAAGAGTATACACCGATAATCTCTCGGCGTAAAATACCGATATTGACCTAATGAGTATTTGAATCTATGCTTTAGTCGATTTAACTAAAAATTCTAATTAGATTGACTAATTGAAACTGAATGTTTTTAATAGTGTGGTTTTAGAAAATTAAAACACAATATCGATTTTTTAAAATCATGATTATTCTTTTCCTCTTACTGTAAAGTTGTAAATGATCTGTAAATTTTATATTATCACTATTCTATATTATAGCATTTGTTGGTAAACACTAAAAAATGAGCACAATTAAATTTGTAAGGTACAAGAATAGAAATACAGCACGTATTCACGTTCAATCTTTGTTACAAACAAATAGGCTACAAAATACATAAATTTCAGATATTATAACTACTTATCCTGAATACGATTTTTTTTACAGCTTTTAAATTATACATACAGTAAAATAACATAATCTTTTTCGAAAAGATTAATTCACTATATTATCTCCAAAATGTTGTTCTAATGATTATACGTTGTTTGTAGAAACCATTATGTTATTAAATATTTAATCTAAAGTCAAGATTTAATTTTGAGATTAGCAGTCATCACCTTAATTGATCTTTGCCAGTAACTGTCAAATCTTATACAACAAAATTTTAACTCTTGATCTCTTTTAAATTTGTGTATATTACTTGAATATGTTTTTGATTTGTATATTTACTGTTTATGATCTAGAAAATAGTACATTCTATTCATTAATGAAATCTATCTATACACAATATTTTAGATGTAATTTCTCACGATTAAGTAACTTAAATATTACCTTCCTTTCCATTTTAATGTAAGTATACGTTAGTTTTTCTTCTTTTCCCAGTTACTTCTTTTGCGAATTATGTTATGAGTGGATGATGAATCTGAATGAGTTTCATAATTTGATATTTTCCAATAACATACAATATAATTACACCCTTATAAATATACATGCAATTTTTTGTAATTATCTGGCGTCTAAAAATTCCAAACGAAATGTCAAACATGAATGATTTATGGCTTTGAGTTAAAAAAGCATTTTCACATTGACGGATGGCAGGATCCGAATTTTAACAAGATTCATCATAAGTGCGCCCAGAAAATAAATAACGAGTAGTTTTACACAAATAATAAATCTGAAATTATGAGACTTAATTTATTTAATAATCTTATATTAAATAATAGCACATCTGAGAACATTATACTAAACCTGATTTGCAATTCAATTTACTTAAAGTTAAAAAACAATCATTTATAAATACAAAAGACATTTTTAGAATATGATCACGTAATTGCCTTTAATAAGTGATGAATGATAATAAAGTTAAGAATTGATTAGGAATTTAAATTAAATTATAAGAGAAAAAAATCATTAAATGATTTTTTCATTATGAACACAAGATACTATACAAGAAAAAAGTGTATTAATGCACGGTCACAAGAAAATTAGAAGAAAATAAGCAATAAGAATTCGCTGAAGAAGAAAAGTTGGAATTCTATTGGAAATAGAAAAAAAACTAAAGAGAAAACTATTTAGAATGCATTAAATACGTAACATTAAGCTATGCCCTTGACTAGATGAAACACCGAAAGGCAATATTAACAAATTTCAAAATTACATTGCGGTTAGTCTGTACGAGAGCATTGTTCGTTATTAACATGGAACATTCTTGAAAATCGTTGATTGTTCGCACATATCAGTATATACGGTATTTCAAGAAATGTATTAAAAATGAATTCAATACTAAATATAAATACAGTAATCTAAAATAATTCTAACAAGGAAAGAGAAAAATAGCAGTTATTTTTTTTTCTTATTTTTTTTATTTCATAAGTACCATCTCCTTATAGAAGTAGAAATAAATCAATTAATTTAGAAGTTAATTTTCTTATTTCTATCTAAAAATACAATCTACTACAATTTGAATGAATTTTATAAAAGTATGACGCGCGCCGACATCGACATGATCCGCAATGACCGTGCCGTGTGAGTCCGGACCAGAGAAGGTGACTCATAGTAAATCACCTAAGCAAGTGAGACGAAGCGACGCGTACCGAGAAAGTGGACCTGGGATTTCCCGTTAGGATGCCACCGCAGTGATTGGAGCGGCGCATCTTCGGCAGGAAGCATCAAGTGGATGATTAGTGCAGTGCCAACTTCTGTTCTTATTTTTTACGCATCCCAAAGAAGCACCTCACCTCCCTACCCAAAACAGACCCTTTTAAGGGCGAGTGCGTACGAACAATATTACGTAGTAACAAACCGCGCTTCCAAAGCGAATCGAAAGTTGACCAAAAAAAGTCAGGCGAGTCCATCTAACAAATCGGTAAAGAGTGTATACTAATTTCCCCAACTAGGATTTGTTTCGACTCTTTTTCATCAAGTAGTTGTTTTAATTAAATAATTTATATATAAAACAAGAATTAATTGTATAAATTACAAAATTTTATAATTATAATAAAAAACTTTCATGGATTATAAAGGATTTCTAGTTAAAATCAGCAAAAATATAGCTCATAAGAGTACACAAATTTATTTTCAGCAGAGCTATTTACCAAATATTCATTACTTAAAAAAGCCTATAGTTTCAATATTATAAAATATTTTACATTTATAATGATTTTATCATCTCTTTATTGTATAAAATTGTTTACTTATATTTGATTTCATAAAAAATTATAAATTTTTTTTAATAACAGGTGGACATTGATAACTGGAAAAATATTCGAATTCCAAGACCAAAAAACTGGAATGATTAGATGATAATGCTTGCATATGTAATATATATATGTAAAAATAAATTTTACAAAATATTATTTAATTCTTTTTAAATTACCAAATGAAAAAAATTCTTTTTACTATTTTTATCTCAAAATAACATTTGTAGTAATTGCGTTATGTAAAGCTCTTATTTCATTTTCCATAAGATTAGGTGGACCAAAAAAAAATATATCATTTTTATTTTTTGATTTTTTCAACAAAATTGTCATCGTGTCTTCTGTAAGTATCATAGAATGTATAGAAACTCGAGAAAGATTAAGTTTTTTTGCTAGTGTTCCTGTAATATGTACATCATCTATCCAAAAATAGGGTTCTTTTTGAGCTTCTTTATAGAGAAGTAAAACAACATCAAGTGAATATAAGATAGCCCAACCAGCGCAATACGATGTATATTCTTTGTCTGGGTATTCTTTTGGTGATACACGCCATTTAGAACGCCAAGATCTTTTTACTTTTAAAGTTGATATAACATCACACAATATAAAACGTCGAGTTCCTGACGATACAACCCCTTGTTTCAAAAATTGTAATAAAGTAGTAACATGTACATAAACATCATCATCTAACTTTAAAATATATTTTGCATCTGAAACAAAATTACTAATTAATATTTCTTATTATATAAAAATAATAACTATAAAATTATTACTTGAACAATGATATGTAGCCCACTTTAATCCCATCACGTGTTTATAAGTCATGTTTCTATACGCATCAACAAAATTTCCTTGTATTAAATCTGCATATTTCGTATCTTCTTTCTTTAATTCAGTTTTATATTTTTCTGAATAGCCAACTAAAAAAACAGTTGTAACATAGGACATATGTTGACCCCAAGTTTCTCTAATAATATTTCTTTTTTTTAAATTTGCTGGAGCAGAATGTATCAAGATCAATAAAAACGGCTTTTCTTCTTTACAAGTATTATGATTAATAGTGAATTTAAAATTCTTAATATTTATTAATGTGGATTTATCATTAACTGATAATTGGTTTATAAAAATAGGTTGAATGATTTTAGAACTGTTCTTAGAAATGACTAGATATTTTGAACTAAAATCACCGGGAACAGAAATTGTTACATTTGAAAATCCTTTCAGAAACCAAGTAAAAATACAGCCGGTAATAAAGAAAATAATAAGAAATGTACTTGAATACGAAGGCAATAGATTCTTCCTTTTGTTGAACATATTGAAAAATCTTTTTCATTCTTTAAGCTATTGTTAAAAAACGGTATAATGTTTAAATTTATTTAATTCATTCAATACTAACATTAATAAATAAATGAAAATTACCACATCTTGAGATAGGATATGTGATAATTTGTTATTTATTACTAAATTTTTTTTTTTAATTATAAATAAATCGTTCGTTTATTTCTAAACTATTTTATTATTTAAAATTAATTAAAATTTACTAGTTTTACTAGTTGCATACTTTCTGATTTAATAATACTAATTCACCGATGTTTTGTAATAATCTTGCAATAAATATCTGAAAAAATATTAATTATAAGTATTAGTTCAATAATCAATCCTGGTAAATAAGTGAATAAGCAGAAATTAATAATGTTAGTGTAAATTGCTGAATAGTAAAAAAGTTTTAAACAAATAAAAACACATAGTGCTACTGGCTAATGTGAAATTCATATTGGTAGTAAATGTTAATGTTTTAATTTTTTTACAAATTGGAATGTTTCTAGTTTTTAACGTAATATTAAATTGAATATTTATTGCGAATTTAACGTTCTAGCACATACTAGAATCTTAATTAATAATTTTTAATTTATCTCTTACTATCACGTTTATTTTTAACCTTTCGGTAATTTCTTTCAAATATCAATATTAGGATTTGTAATTAATTAAATTTAAAAATATTTGTATTTTTTAAAATTATAGTAAAACTATATGAAATAAGTAGAAAATATTTAAATTAATCATGATATTCAATTTTTATATTATCACCTACAATAATTTAAAATATAAGATTCAGTATTAGTATAAGAATTTGTAAATAAAGTATGAATTTTTAGTGTAAAATAAATCTTATCGTGTGTGTACAAAATTTAAGAAAATTTATTTATATAATATAAATAATTAAAAAGATAAAAAAATTATTGTTTAAAAAAATTACTACAAATATAAGCCGAACAGTTAAATTTCAGAAACAGCGATAAAGTTCTGTATATAATAAAACGAAACAATTCTAACGGGCAAACCAAAATAAAAAATGAGTAGCCAATTCGATCCAAGTCTAACAGTCAACTTTATTTTAATACAATACATATACTTTCAAATAATATTAAATATATGTATCTACCATTAAAAAAATGTAAAATAATGGTTAGTGAGAAAAAGATTCTCTTATATAATTTAATACAGAAAAGAATATTTAATTAAATTAAATTATTTTTATTAATAATCGGTTATTTAATCACTTTTATAGGCGTCAAAATTTTACTACTTTTAAAAGACTCGCGTTAACAATTGCCTTTCATCTCAGAGAAGGAAGTTAGCATTACAACCTTTCTTAAGTATTTTGGAACTTCGCAGATAATAACTACCATTCTCTATCATACAACTAAGTCTTAAATACATAGACATAGTACAATATTTAGTCCTGATATAGCACTATCAGCACTATAGTGCAATATATAATGAAATAGTAGCCTTTTATCTTCAAACGATATTGTATTTCAAATACACAAACCAATATTAACATAACTCATCTCACTCAATTTTATCATAAAAATCATATATTTGATGAATGCGTTCACATCAAAGAAGTCTATAATTATACTTCGTAGAAAAAAGTGATGTTACGTAATTGGGATGAAGCATATGCAGGGATGTTATGTTTTGACATAAGTTTTAATTTTCACTTAGTTAAGCGTCGGAATTCAAGGAAGAGAAATTGCTTAGTGAATGATTGAGAAAAGATGATTCCTTGTAATATAAAAACTTCTGCACAGCAGACATCCTTGAGAATGTACAATTATAATAAATAATAATAAATATATTATAGTTAGTTGATGTTACAATAATTATACCAACTGATTCATTAAATCTGATAATTTATAAAAAATAAACGAAGATATGGCCTCCACCACGCTTTGGTAAAAAGAATTCAAGAAATTCTTACGCAAATTACACATGTAAAGGAACAATCAACACAGTTGCAGAAACTTGTTGATTATATGGTAGATTAACAAATACAGAAATCAGAGACAATATAAATGACAAAATTATAATTAAATTAGCTTCTTGGATTATCTTATCGTTTTCAGCGAGAGAAGCACTTGTCCTTATGCTCGCATTTAAACTAAGGCTAGAAGTAGGAAATATGATTATTAGAAAATGAAAATTTATATCGGATCGAATAACAAATAAAAATTTGGAAAACTATAATAAAATTTTATCAAATGTATATATTACTAATATTTCGAATCTGGTACCCATTTATATTTAAAAATATATTACACTTTTTCTTAAATAGTTTAATTTTTTTATAGATTACGGTACTACATATTTTTTCTACATTAATTCTTTGTTTAGTACTTCTTTAGTACCACATCGACAATTGGTTCCAGTAAGGAAAAATTAAGACTCTTGATTAATTATGTATCTTTCTCCTTTTCCTCAACCAAATATTGTAAAATATAAAGTTTATAAAATTTATAAAATTTTATAAATATAAATATAGTCTATATTGTTACATGTATCTTTAATGAAGGTTATGAGGCAATTATTATGATAATGAAATTCAAAATTAACAAGGCATATCTAAACGGAAAGAATTAAAACTAATAAATGATTGTTCGACAGAAGAATTGCACTTTCTTAATGGACAGAATTAATAGTATAAAATTAGTTATTTCGGTATATCAAACTATTATTTAAAAAAAAAATTATCTTAATAAAATGCATCTAAAAAATATACATTATTTTGCAGAAAATAATATCAAATATTATGAAAATTAGTTTAAACACCATATTCATACAATGTTATTTAAACAAATATCGAAATGTTGATGCCTAAATTACTTTGTATAAACATTAATTTGTATACCTAAAATTGCATGTGAAAACTGCTAAACAAAATACATTAAAAAGATCCTAGTATCCTACATACAATAATACTTTAAAAAACATGCAATCATTTTTATACCTTACATTTTCATTTTTTATGCTAATAATACAATTTAAATTATTTTTATAACAATGAAATTAGAACACAGACTTAGTGATTCCTGTGTTTATTTGACAAAAAATGATTGATATGTTTAATTGACTCTTAACTGTGTAAAACAAAATAAATCTATATTCTTTAATGCTGTAAAATCTTAATAATCTAATCATATAATTTTTTACATGTCATAACTTGTAATGGCTCTACACAGATAATTTAAAATTATTTATGCACATGACGTGATAATAAACATAAATATTTGTTTGTGTGTACTAAAATTGAATGTAATAAAGAACAAATAATTATATATTACATCAAAAAAGAAAAAATCATAAAATTATTAAAATGAAAAAAATATACATGCATATACATTAAAAAATATTAAGAAAAAGAACAAACATATGAAATTATATAAATAATGTAATATTGCTGTAATCAATTAGTATTTTTTAAGATTATATTTAAATAAAACATTGAAAAATTTAAATATATAAATTAATATTAATATATAACAATAAAAGATATCCTGCTTTAACGTTCTTTTATGAAATATTAACATGTATATAAGTAAACTTTTACAGTTTATATTTCATATTAATTAAATGATAATTATATTTTATGTATTAATAAAATCTTTTTATTTTTTAATGCTGAAATTATGATCTAAAAAAAAATTTATATATTTTTACTTTTCTTAATTTTTTTATTATTTTATTCTTGTGAATTAAATATCTTTCTTGTAATAATAAATGATTAGATTTTAATAAATTATAAATAATAATAAATGATTTGATGAATATATTATAATGAAATTGATTTGAAAATGTACAATATATTCAAGTTTTGATAAATAAATTCAAAAACAAGTAATTTATTCTGAAATTTATATTATATGCATTATTTTTTTTTATAAAATATTTTCTCTCTTTTTCCCGTTACAGTACCAAAATAATTATTAATAAAAACCAATGTTTCTTTAAAAATGTTCATATTAACAAAGAATAACATAGACTAGAATATTATTTAGTAAATTATAAAATCATAATAATGATAACTTTGTGTATATAATTTATATTTTTTTTATCAATTTAAATATTTATTATATTATTAGGATAAAAATTGTTTCTTTAGAGGTGTTTGTATTAAACAAAGTATAAAAAATAACACAGCTTGATCATTTAGTAAATGATAAAATCCTAACAATAATAACTTAATGTTTATAATTTATATTCAGTTTTTATTAATTTAATTAAAAATTAATTAAATTATTTATTAATTAAAGTTTTTAAAAATTTAAAAAATTTAAAAAATTTAAAAATTCATACAATCAAAAATAAAAAAAAACACATGCACATTTTATACTTTCAAAATTTATACTAATTTTACTTACCTAAGTCTCTTGTGATTAATGCAATGTTTTTAAATATAAAAAGGATCTCAAAATGATACTACAAAATAAAAACAGTATTTTCATCAAATATTTAATCCACTCGGTTTTAAATCAGTGTTATTTAAAAAATGTAATAAAATGGATGTTATTTAAATCTAACATTGTATTTATGTATAATCTTTTTAAAAAATATTACTTAGTTTCTGATATATTTATTCACTTTTTTACCAGGTCATATATTCATCTAAAACTGTATTTACTATAAATTTGAACATGCTGCAAGAATCTAAATATATATTATTAACTTTAATAACGTTAAATGACTTGTTAAACATGATTTTATTCAACACTTTATAAAATATCTACGTATTAATTAGGATATATAAGTGTAACACGTAATCCAAATTTGTTTTATTATCAAATGGAACTTAAAAATCATAAATTAATGAATGAACATAACATTTACTGAATATCTTAAATAAATTATTGCTTTGCGATAAAATACCTTAAGTTTTTTTTAACAAGTAATTGAATAATTTAATATATTATAAAACACAGACAACCTTTTTTCTTTTTTGCAAAAAGGCAATATAAGTTGACTATTATAAAAATAGAAGTTAATATTTTTATCATTCAAAATAGTAAACATGGTTGTTACTATTAATGTAAGTCATTTTTGTAACATTTTTCTACCTATCGGCCTCTTTGTGATACTTCGATCAACAAATCTAAAAATTAAAAAAAAAAACAAATATACGTGGATTTAACTTTAATAGCATTCTTCAAAAATGCCATTTATTTTTAATGAATCTCCCTTAATTTCTAAAAATAAAATATTTATACATTCTGTTTTCATAATGACTATAAAAGCCGGCATCTAGATAAATATTGAACATATTATTGTTATCATTTTCAAAAACTGCATCATTGCTAAATTAAATTATACTGTTATCATTAATTTTCTATAGCACAATATTTAATAAAAAAAAATCTATTTACACCTCTCTCCTAATTGGATATAATGCGCATGCGCTGAAAAGTAAATTAGAAATTTAAATTGTTTTTTTTAACTAAGTTGTTTTAATAAGACTGATTACAATAAACACCATGAATATATATATATATTTAATTAGCTGTATTAAACGAAATGACAATCTTTTCAAAATATACCATCATATTTTTTTCATAAAACTGATTATAAATCTGTTCATCTTGTATATAGAAAAGTATATATCTAAGAAAAATCTAATTGAGTATTTTCTTTTTTCTATTAAAGGAAGCCTTAAAACATTTAAATTATACATAAATAATTATTAATACGATAAAATTAGTAAAATTATATAAATAATTTTCAAAATATCTTGGATATTGAATGTTTTTGTACGATAAAATTAAATATTTGGTAAGAAATTCTTTCAAAACATGCTTACTCCTTACTATATAGGAGAGTCCGTGTATTGAAAAATATTAAGTATATTCAATAAATTTTTAAATTGGAATACAGCTAGATATTTGTATTTAATTGCACCGTTCATCAATTTTCGTTAATATCAGTTTTTATTAAAAAGTAAGATTAAAATATGTTTTTTATTAGTGTTTATATTTTATGTGTATTTATAATTATAGTCGGTATCGAATATAATTTTCAAATTGCAATGTTGTATTTTATAATATCATATATGTATAATTATAAAACTAATTTTTAATTTTACAATTTTATAAGTCTACATCTTGAAAAAATTATTTTGTAATTATTGTTGTTTTAAGTTAGATATATGCCTTTTGAACCTCTATTTTGACTATTTTTATAATTTTACTATTTTATAAAAAAAATCAAATTTTGAAACTTTTCTCTCTGCCATGTTCTGAAAAATTCTTCATTTAAAATGTTTAAAAGTTCGAAATCATTGACGTATAATAAAATTTTAAATAATCCTATGATCGTAACAAGAATAAGAATTTTTATTGTATTTATTGTAATAGAATTTTGCACAGCACTATAACACGAAGTTTTTTCATAAAAACATTAATTTTCTTCTTACAGAAAACAATCCGACCGGGTATACTCAGCTAATTATAATTATTTAATTTAATTTCTTTTCAGTGTATCCATCACATCTTGAATCAGGGTCACTTTACTGGTGGTATTCTTTTAAATGAATAAATTTTCATTCTGAATAGCTAAAAGAGTTGTACCGACCAGCATGACGTCAATGTAACTTTGACTTTTCACTGTCAAATAGCTGATATTCAAGTTTATTAACAGTAAGTTAACCGAACGTTGCCGGAAAGTCGTAATAAATTTCACCTCCATTATTTATAAGACGTATCTCCATAACGAAGTTGGATATTCACACGAATTAAAATATGAACGTTAGACTAACAAATTCAAACGCGCATCCTTCCAGGTATCTTGTACGTTTCTTAATGGGCTGGAACAATGAAAAATATGTAAGAAAAGCATGATTGAATCTAACAACCATATACACACACACACACACACAATAAATTAAGCTTATCTGCCGAAGAATAATCACATAATTATAACACACCATAATTTATCTGCAAATTTAGAAATTTTATTTTGGAGCTGAACTGACCCCGACCCCGTTTGGTAAATTAAATATCGACACTGACCCATTACGTACCCTGAGCTTCTACAATAATAGTAGAAATCAATCTATTGATGAAACTTTATCTCTCTCTCCTTATTGGATACTTTAACTCACCCTAAATTGTACTGGGAATTAAAAGCGTGTACTCTAGGCCGTTAAGTCCTAATCTTTTAAGCAAACTTGTGAGATCAATTTTGCTTCTTCTGTAATGATATCTTATTTAAGATAGCATTGCTAAATCATTTCCTCATACAACCGACAAATAAATTTCCAAAATACGTATCGCGCCTAGAGTTTTCAGATTTTCCAAAATCCACAATTAAAAAAAGAGAAGCAACCAAGGATGGACCCAGTTTGCCCATGAAAAACTCCAATGAAGATGTATAAGTCTCAATACCAGAAACTTTGGAGCTAGTTTAGTAGCTATTCCTTCCATAGCTTACCTTATTCCACTTCGATACTAGGTTTACTACTTTCAGCACTGAGAACCTTTAAGCATCATTATATTAAGCATGTTTCTCTTATTCTTCAATCTTCTGGAGCGATTCTGCAACGAAGCAATAATCTGGTATGTTTCTTCTTTCGCGAGTAAACGATCTTTCTGCACCTTAGTAATCTTGTTGGTTAGTTTAGTAAGACTGGACTGAATTTCATCGAACTATGCAAAGCAAAATTATAAGTGAAGCTGAAATCCGTTAAGTGCTCTCAGATCTATGATTGGATTCAATAAAGAACACTATCGTCGTCTTCACCTCCCTACTCATAGGCTCCATCAAACTTAGCTGTGAATTCTATCAAAATATTACTGAATAGTGTATACCTCGTTTCTCTAGAAATACGTTTATAGCCTTATTTGTTAATTTCGTCTAGTCTAATAACTTCGAGATAGTCAAACCACAAAAAGACGCGTTTGCTCAACTCCTTTATTAGTTATCTTTTCTTACGATAACACCTATTAATAGGTCTTAGAACATTAGTCTGAAATGATATGTCTACAAGTATGTTCTGCTTCATTTCTATCCCCAGTATACTATACATTTCTTAAGATACTTCTGTACCTTCTGTATATACTTGTAGACCATATTTTGCTAGTAGTATGATTGGTTCGTCCAACTAGCATGTGACGCGTCGTCCGCCCCGACACGTGTCCTTTCGGACTCGTATGCGACGTTCGACGGGTTTCTTCTCCGTGCCTTTCTGTCCTTGTTCCTTCGTCCTTCTGCTGTTGGTAGTGGCTTAGTCTCCCATACTCCCTGTCTATCCCGTCCCGGAAAGCTCGAGGTCGGGCCAGGTTCGTGGCGGGAGGAGGGAAGCGCGGAGAGGCCGGGTCGAAATGAACAAGGCTTCCTTTGTTCTTAATCTATACTTATCATTATCTTTATTGTCCTAAAGTTACACTAGCCTATTTCTTGCGGTGCGCTCACCGCTTACAAAGGAGGCTTATATATTCTATTCCCTTATATTCTAAACGCGGTGAAGGCTATATTAACATTACTTTTGCGGTGCGCTCACCGCTTACAAAGGAGCCAGATACATTCTATTTACTTTTGCGGTGCGCTCACCGCTTACAAAGGAGCCAGATACATTCTATTTACTTTTGCGGTGCGCTCACCGCTTACAACGGAGCCAGATACATTCTATTTACTTTTGTGGTGCGCTCACCGCTTACAAAGGAGGCTTATATTTTCTATTTCCCGGTGCAACAATTCCGCACCCTCGCTGCGACGGGATGTTAATACGACGGAGAAGAGTCCAGCCCGATGGCTGTGACTCCGTGCACGCGACCGCGGCCCTAATCCTATAACGGGAGGTACAACACGAGTCGTGCCTCCGGGAGCCCCTAGTGCGCCAAAAGTCGCTCGACCGGGGAGCCTTCGTTTCCCAAACTCCACCTCCTGGAATTCTCGGTGCGCCAAAAGTCGCTCCAAGGGATCGTGCGCCAAAAGTCGTTCGACTGGGAAACTTGCGCTTCCCGAACTCGACCCCCGTCTCTCGATTTCACGTGAGCGCGCCCTTTTTATACTTTTACTCGGGCGCGCTTCCCCTCATGTGTCTAAACTCGCGGGCCTCGTGGCGGGGGCCGCGCCGCCTAGCCGCTCTCGTGACGGCCGTGAACCAGGCTGGTGTTGGGGAAATAGCGGCGGTGTGAGCGCGTCGCGCTTGCTCGCGTATCGCCTTGCGTTAGCCTGGCCAGGGCTAGACGCAAGGCTCCCCTCCACGGTCCCATACATTCTCCATTCCATACAGCCATCCCCCCCCTTCTCATGCGTATTTCAGGCCGTCAACTCCCACTACGCTGGCCCTCATTCATCCTTCCATTCTACGCCCGATACTCACGTTTTCTCCTACGGTCACCGCTGTGCCGTACGCCTTCTTGCTCTCACTCGCACGTTCACGCACTCTCTCTCTCGTGCCCTGCTTTCATGGACACCGCTGTGCCGTACGCCCCTTCCACTCCCACTCGCACGCTCTCACAATTATACGCACACGTTCGCTTGCTCTCTCTCTCACACTCATGCTATGCCGCACGCACGTTTTATCATTTCCATGTACACATTCGCTTGCTCCTTCTCTCTCACACTCATGCTTTGCCGCATGCACGTTTTAACATTTCCATGTACACATTCGCTTGCTCTCTCTCTCTCACACACACGCATCTTAAATCTTCGGGCGTTGGAGTCCGGACCTCTTCCTCGCGATCCTTCCAGCCCTGTTCTCACGGCAATGCTTTCCTCTTGCGACGAAGTTATTCGTCGCAAGCATTTTATCTTGGCTAAAACGTCTGACTAAAATTAGGTCATAACACTCTTTAATCACTTTCATCTGCTTTTTAGCTAGTATTATTAAAGTGAAGGCGTTGTTTTTATCATCGAGGTTGTCATGTATAGTTTCCGTGAAATTATATTTATGTATCCTCTTCCTTCTAAAATATACTTGAGCGTAAGTGCTTTACTCGGATATTTTTATATCCTTCCATATAGACGTAGGTATCATTTATTCTTCATCAATTCGCGACTGTATCTGGCATGTAATTGAGCATGCTTATTTGAAATTGAACCATAAAGGTGTTCCTTGCAGTTTATAGAGCTATCTGTCTTATCGACCAGTGGGACGGCGCAATTCTTGAGGCTACATCAAGTTTATAGTCTATTTGTACGTGGAAGTCAACATCCTCAATGTGTGTATGGAACTTCTCCACCGTCAATATTACAGCAAATTATAATGTACTGCTTCATATGACGTCACACAGTAACAAATAAAAATTTAAAATGAAACTATTTCCTCTTTTATCCAACTTTTCTAACGATAATTTGATTCTTTTAAATCTTAATCTTTATTTTAATTAGACAAAAAGGTTTAAGCTACCTTCGTATATCGTAAGGCATGATAAAAGTATGTATCAAACTAACTTATAAATAAATGGCCAATAATATAACATCATTGTACAGGATATCTTTTATAAAAATGTGATGTTTAATAAAATATCAAACATGTTCAAAGAAATTCGTCATATGATAAATGCTCAGATGAATCAATATTACTATGTCATGTACAGGAAACGATAGAATAACCAGAGCTATCATCATAAATAGCTTATTTTATGTTTCAAATAATAACATAATAGAATCAATTCTTTTATTTTGAACAAATGCGCAAAAATACAGAAACAGATAAATATATAAAAAACTGCAACAACAAATGCAGTTATATTGTTCAAAATATAATATGTTTATATTAACAAACTTTGAGGTTAAAACAAACAGGTGGCTACTTTGAAAAAATTAGTAATGAAAAAACTAATAAAAAGTAAACAAATTCTATCGTCGATATAAAAAAGAAAGATAAGATAAGTCGCATAAGAAAGAAAGATAAGTCTAATCAGCGTAGTTGATCAAGTTATAAATCAGAATTTATATTCCACACCACGTGAAAAGAAACTGTATCATCATTCTGCATAATAATGAATTCAATGATATTTGCGATTATCAAGAGCGACATTTCTCTTTTTAAAAAACAGCTCACGTAATTCAACTAATTAAATTTCCCTAACTTTTTCAACCATTCCTTGTTTAAAGTAAAATTCTTTTTCGAGATTCAGATTTTTCGGGAGTATATTTCATTAAATAAAATACGGGTTATTTCGAAATTATCAAATATTATTGATAGTATGAAAAGAAGTACATTATACTGCTCATTTCTACAATTGTATTGTTATTCTGTTTTTTTTTATTCTTACATAATTTTAAAATAATCTAGAACTATAATTTAACCTTTACGTTTGACTATAATTTGTAAATATTTTTTATTAATTTTAAAAAATTTTTGTTCAATATTTGTAGAAATGCTTAATACTATGGAGCCTTACGTGTATCTTATTATATATGTTGAACATTATGTTTTTAAATTCATTTTTTTATTTTGACGAATAAATTAGTTTATGTATTTGGTTAAGGAATAAACACAGAAAATAAATGTATATAAAACTAGGAAATTCGATTTGATATTTCTTCCAGTTTAATGAATTTAGTTTTTGAATGAAGTGATTACTCCGTCGCAGTGTTGCAGTTTTTTATATAAGGGTATACAGTAGATGGAGAACTCCAAACCAAACATAAAAATCTATCTCACTCACCGGTACTTTGTGCTAGCCATTTTTAAGGTTCTATTTCTTGATATTGATTTAGCCTGACTCGCAAACAAAATAGTCGCCCTTATAATTATTTGCAATTAACATGTAATATTCATCGTTCTTGACTATTCCATCAATTATTTCCAGGAAATTTCTTTCATCAGTTTCAAATTAATTTCATAGAAATCGACAAATTATGTTGATAGTTTATTCTTATAATGTGTTTTAAAAAACATACGATAACGTCACCAGCTACTTGTAATGACCAGAATTTTAAGAATTTATGAAATACAATACTTATATTGTAAGTGCATTAATTGTAAGTGTTTTTCTAAACTCATATATTTACCCCTTTTTTACACCTAATTGCAAACATCCCTAATTCGCCAGTCATTTAAATTACAAGCAAAAAGTTACATTTGCTTAATGAGTGAGTAGAATTAAATCCATTGCAAGTGAAAAAACCATATTGCTAACAAATGTAAATCGACTTTTAAACTCATAAAAAAACCTTTAAATTGTACAAACTATCATCTGTTTTCTTGTGATAAATAATACTCCTATTTATCGGTTGCATTTAACGCAGATAATTGAAAAGCTATCCAAATTATCCTTTCCAATCCTTGATGCTGTTTGATTCTTTTCTCTATTAATAGGAACTTTTATTTAAATGTCCATTTTTTATGATAGAACTAATTAAGTTAAGTAATAAAATGTGAAAATTATTTAGATAAAAAATATCAACTGAGTTAATTTCTAACTAAGAAGTCTTCGTTTTTAATTTATTTATAAAAAATCTTTAAGGAAACAAATTAAACAAATAAAGTAGTTGTAAGTGTAAGGAATTAAATTAGATTTTTTCATTGGTATTTATATTCTTATCAAATTCAAAAGTTTACTGTCTGAAAAGTATCAAATAGTGACTTGACAACCTTTTATAGTAGTGGTAGTGGTCTGACATTATTAGCCCTCATAAACGTACGGTTTTAATATCTATATAAAAATACACTTGTTTTAAACATTTACTCACCCTATTATAATATAAATTACTACGAATAATATTTGTAGAAACTTTGAGTACCTAATATACTCTAGATCAATTTATTAGGTTGTTATATATTTCAAATTATATGTTATACTATATAATTTGAAATTCATATTACGCAGGTTTAAGAGGTCCAATAAGCTGTCATCAAAGTCACAAATGCGCATGCAACGAAACAGTCTCCTATATTGCTCTACTGGTATTGGGTAACAACAATTTTTTTTTGTAAGTGAAAAATCATTGCAATTGGTCCAATCAGAATAAATTGTGAGTCAAAGTAATGAAATTGGTAACTTTTTTATAGAAAATTTCGTAACATTGTTAATAAGGCTTTTAACGTAATTAAGAGTATACCTGTATTCGAGCAAAATAAACTAAAAAATCAAATTTAATAGTCATTTTGATAATTGTCGACGTAAAATTTATTAAAAATGACCATTTTTGTAGTAATTAATAAATTTTGGCAAGAATATGTAAAAGCAACACCAAAGAAAATTAAAATTATTGATTCATATTTATTGTATATATTTATTACTGGCATTTATCAATTTATTTATTGTTGCTTAGTTGGGACGTTTCCATTTAACAGTTTTCTCAGTGGATTTGTTTCTAGTGTGTCATGTTTTGTCTTAGCAGGTAAGATAAGTATTGTATTTTAATAATATATACAAACTAATAAATAATTTATTATTAGTGAAATAATTTCCTTTAATTCATTGAAAAATATTCATTCATTATTTATATTAAAAATATATTTTTCCATTCATTCCAAAAATATAAATTGTATATTTATACAAATGAATCTCACTTAATAATGAAATAATTACAAATAATAATATTAGATTAGAGGATATTCGATTTTTTTTATTAGTGTAGTTTTACATAAATTTAAATGTAAAATACCTTATAGAACATCATTTCTTAAAGATAGAAAGAAACAATTACTTAGTAATTTTGAATATTTGATTTTACTTATCTTTAATAATTAGTTTACAATTATGGATTTAAGAAAATGATAGAAAAAAGTATTTATAAACATTTATAAACTAAATTTTTAAATTTACAATCTGACCTTAATAAATCAAAATTTCTTATACTTTACAGTTATAGAAATTTAAAACATTAAATTCGCTTTATTAAATTCAGAATTTCTAGTTTTATAATTCAATTTTATTTTGGTAATTTTAAATTAAATCGTTCAATTTATAAAAACATTTTTTTCATTATACTATAATAAACAATAGATCAAACAGGATAAATGATTTTATTATTTATATTTTTAATTATAATTTAATAAAATTATCAACAAATATTTATCACATATATCAATTATTAATAATACAGACTTATTAAATAAATTTTATATTCTACTTGAATGTAAAATTCAGGTGCAATATAAGTTTAATTTAATTAATATTGAATTTAACATTCATATCTCAAACTAAAAATCATAAAGCAAAAGATAAGGTATGTTTTATAATCTGACAATACAAAAAAATTTCTATTACAATAAAGAATTTAATTAAGTCAGAATTTACAATAAAAATTGAGTTTTTATTTATAAAACATTAATGTGTTTGCAATTTCAAAGTATTGTCTCAGAACAAATATATAAATGTACATATATGTATATGTAAATTTTGATAGTTTAAATGATTATTATTAATAATAGTTTATAGGATAAAGGATTTTAAAAGTTATAAATTTTCTAATTTTTTATTCTCTGAAAGAGGTTTCTATGGCTTATTTTTATAATCTATTTTGTTCTATGATTTCATTAAACAATTTTGACAATAATGTTCTAGGGCAAATTTAATATTAAAAATTTATAGGTATTTTAGGGTTTATATATAAGACAATATTTCAAAATAAAATTTATGACATACTAAAATTACCTTCATTATTAACATTTAATTTAAATGGAACCATATATAAACATATGCATTGTATATAATTATGTTTAATGAAGTTGAAATTAATGTTTTAGAGCCTTTAAACATTATTATCTTTAAGTTTTATTTGTATTGCAAGAAAAAATATTAAGTAAATAAAATGAATAAATAATTGTATTATATGGTACACCATAATATGAGAATATATCCTAAAATGCTTTTTATTTTCTGGAAATTAACATAAATAGATGAAAATAGAAAACAGTAAAATAATTACATTAAAACAGCATTTTTATAAAAGATAATTTTGGATAGTCTATTTGAATAGTTATTTGAGATATACATTATATTTATATAAAAATATGATTTTTTTCATATTTTAAATAGTATGTTTAAGTATAACTTTATTCCAGTTAATATCATTAAATATATAAATATGTAGCATCTATTAGTATTCTTAGAAGTATATACAAGTTTTCTTCATATAGTATGCAAATATGAATAGGTCTCAAATTTATGTTGAAGGAATAGTAATGAAATCCGAACATTTTAGAAACTACAAATTTTTTTGGAAAAACTATAGTTATCACTTACAAGCCAAAATGTTAGAACATTAGTTTTACTTTAATTTTTACTTTCAAAATTCACCTATATAGGGAGTTGAAAATTTGGAAATGTTATAACTGGATCAATTTCACTAAATTTTATTAATCAAGATGACAGTTTATATTAAAACTATAAGTGGGATAACATATTACTTTTAAAGTGTTTTCAGCATGGTTAAATACATGTGATGGCAAATATTACAAAAATTATAATAGAATTAACATGTTTATTATTTTGATAAGTTTTATAACAGAATATAAATAAACAAATATAAAAAATAATAAATTCTATTGCTTTTGTTACAATTTTAACAATTTAAACTGGATCCCATTAAAATAAATATTTTATAAGATAAAATATTTTTTAAGTTTCAAGTTTTTATTTTAGCATTTTACAAAATTAAAAAAAACGTTAACAAATTGAAGTGTGGCTACAATAATGCATCATGAATTATTTATTTATAAAAACCTTTTTTCAATAAATATTACTTAGAATAGGCGTTAAAGTATTAATAGTATAATTAACATTAAAAATTATGCATGATTGTGTTAGAATAAAGATATTTTTCTAAAATTGCAACATATTAAAAATATTTTATTAAAGTTTTAAGTAATTCTTGAAAACCTCTATTTTAATAAGGATCAAAGTTCAGTCTCAAGTTAAAACAACACAAAATTTCAAAAAATGGTGTTGTCAATATATTTACTAGTATCAAACTATCTAAATCCAGAGTTTGAAATGAATCTTACGTGCTCTTTCAATTTCTATATGATTTCTTAATCATTTATTAACAGTGTATTAATATTGTAGAGCTTCAAAGCATAATTAAAAAAAAAGAAAAATGTTTTTATCCAAAAACAATGGAGCGTGATGATTATTTTAAGTATACCTATAAACAATCAAAGAATCAATTAATGAATTATTCTTATGAAATAAATAATTTTGTATTTACTGAAAATTTCTATTTCATCAGAAACTATACATTGGTCAATGATAAAGGATATGGTAAAAGTGTGTATTTTTGTTTTTGTTTTTTGCTATTTATTTACAACATTTGCCAGTCTTGTATAATATAGTTTTACATACATATTCGTGTAAAAAGCTTTTACTATAAAATATAAATAAAAAGTTGAAAAGTTGAAACAATACTACAGAGAAAACATACATTGTAGAGTGGATTATTACTTATTAAAAAAATGAATTTTATGTACAAACGTAATTAAAAGATATTTGTGATTTATATTTCTTTAATAAAATATAAATATTTTAAAACTAAACAATACAAATTATATGAAAAAGTTATATCAGTTTATATAATATATGATTCAGCCATATTGTCTGTGGTATTAGTTGAAAAGTGAGTTGTTATAAATTTTATAAAACTCTTAATTACGAGAATATATTGAAACTTTAATTATTTTCTTTAACTTTTGAGCAATTTTAATATACAAATCCTAAAAATTTGTAAAAAAAAACTTTTAATAAAGTATATAATCACTTTCGTAGAACAATGTTTTTCGCTTTTTACATAAGTGATTATAATTTAATTATAGATTATAATTATAATGTATATTTTGTATATTAAAAACAATTATTACATATTATTTTTTTATGTTTCAGTTTGTCTTCGTTTACAAGTAAATCCAGTTAATCTGAATTGTTTTAATGGAATCGGACCCGAACGAGGCTTTGCCGATTTTTTGTTTGCACACGTCATATTGCATCTAATAATAATGAATTTCATAGGTTGAAAGTACTCCTAAATAAAGATTACATTAATTAACTATTTGAATTGAATATATTTAAAGATTTTTTAAAAATCCTAAAATAACTCCTAAATTTATAATAGTTGATATTAAAAAAATAAAAGTACATAGAAAAATGTTTCTTTTTCTAATATGCAAAAATGAAATACGACTATTACATTATTTATGAATAGCATAGTTTATTATGATCAAAAATAACAGACTAGTATTGTAATAATCAGTCCATTAATTTAATGTTTTAGCACTAAGAAAAAAAAAACTATTTTTACCTAAGATGAAGAGTTGAAATTATTAAAAAAATACGCAATTGGTGATAAAATCACCAAACATTTATATTCAAAGGACTACTATTATATTGAATTGTATTATTTATTAAAATTTGAGTGGAATAATATTCAAGTAAAACACGATACACGACTAGACCTTATGTTTAGTAACCGTAGTCATGTTTGGAAAGTTTAAATAGTCTACCAGGCATTTAAGACTGGAGGACCGCAATTAGGAAATAAAGGCTTGAGGAAGAGAGCATGGAAAAATATGGCCAATTTTCTTTAACGAAATCCTATATATTTCTTAAAATAGATGACTATGTTTACTTTCGAGGGCAAAATGACTATTATTATTATTATTATTATTATTATTCTATAATTTCCCTTTTAAAATATTTCAATAATTAAAGATAGTAAACAGACAAAAAATGTTTAATATTAGTAATGATTATAGTTTTTAATTCAATAATAATAGCTATACTTATATCATAGATGCTTCGAAATAATTAGTGAGATACAATTATTTATAAATAGAGGGATTATATATTTAAGTATTTGTCAGTGTATTTATTATGATTAATTACTATTATAATACTTTGAACATTAAAATTAACAGACGCTTCTTTGTTATTTTTTATAAACATGTTTATATTTTGTGTAAATTTAATTTTTTTTTTTAAATTGTTTTTGTTTTTCGTTAATATGTTTTATGAAATTGAACAAAGGAAAAAGTTTATCTGTCAATATTTTTTCTTTTAAAAAATAGTAGCATAATTAAGACAGTGCAGTAATATTAGATAAAAAAATTTAAATTGTTATAAAAGAATTGTTGAAAGGTATGAAATGAAAATCTTGTTTTTAGAGAAACCAATTAATCATTATGGTTTTAATTATTAATCAAATAAAAAACAGTGATTACTTTTGAAATTTTCAGAATTAGAGACAAAATAACAAGCAAATTAGAGAAATGGCCACGACAATAAACGTTCAAACAGAAAAATTGAACATATGTGTCTGAAGCACATATACGATAAATAAGACAATAGTACTTGCATGAAAAAGAATAACACATCCGTAATTTAAGCCAATAATATGGCAAGAATATCGCGGAGTTGGTTTTTAAAGCAGTAAAAGAAAGTACGTTTAAATCCACAAATACATTCCGAATCTAATAATTAGAATAAAAGCAAGATGGTAAAATCTATTAAGTATCTTCATATAGCTTTATTCAAGCCCTCTGGATGAAAAACAAGAACTAGGTTAGATCACCTAAGCGGAGGAAGACGCTTAACGGCTCAAAACAACCATATTAACATATCGAGCCGCTGACGTGATGGATAGCACGAGAAAATCGATGCGACCATTAAGCCCGGGCCGCTATGTAGCTTGGAAAGCTCTAATTGAAATCATCCGGCCTCCGGCCCCAAAACTAAATTGAATGCAGGGATAGTCAAACGCCACCAGAAAAAGATTCGTCCAACAGGCCGAAACTGAGGAAAAAGGTGCCCTAAAGCGTCAAATCAAATCCGGATCGAGGTTCACCAGCAGATTGCCCAGAAGATATCAAACACCGCAGAAAAATTTTTGAAATGTCTCAAGATTCAAAGGTCAAGAGACGCGACGATGCAATCCTCATCCAAAGAGTCGATAATGATCACGCAGGCAAGTGTAAAACAAAAATTCATCGCGAGCACCGCCTCGACATAGACAGTATTGCTATCCATGGATAGTCTGAATGTTCTGCCGATTACCGCTGTTTCTATTAAGGGGATTTGGGAGGTGGAACTCCCAAACGGATACATAATGCAGGTACCGAAAGGCATCCACCGAATCCGGATCCAGTGAAAAAGTTGGAGGCAACGTCTGTGGTTTATAACGGAAGGGCTGCCTATACACTGCAAGAAACTACCACCTTATTCAAAGAAGAAATGCGACAGTGATATCTGTCGTTAAATATAAAACTATTTTTGAAGAATAAATGTATGTGTTTTAAATACAAATTTATGTCGAATATTAAGTGTAAGTTCATGTGTATGTGTGGGTAAGTACACATTTAAAAGCACGTGAGTAGTCAGCTTGTAAGAGTACAGTGGATCAGTGCATCGAGCTACCGTGATGAGTTTTCCTCTCCACTAGATTTCGTGCGCGATTGCATCTTGGACAACTCCCACCTCACTGACCTGACACAAGAAAGGACACAGCAAAGAGAAAGAAAAGGGCCAGCGTACAATGAAGAGCGTTTTTCTCGACCTCCTAGACGAGTTAGACCGGTTGAAAAGATTCCCTTCGGTCTCATTGCTTAACACACCAAGTTCGGCTCCTCCAGTGATGTTGCTTGACGCACTGGGTTTCGTTCTCAATATCCCTTGTTGGTGCACTTAGTTCCACTTCTCTTCCGATTGTATCTTTGTGTTCGACAATTTCTTTTAAATCTGTAAATCCTAGGCTAATGACAACTTAATTCATGAATTACGTTATTTTTCAACACTTATTTTGTTATAACTTTACTTTAATATTTATATTAATTATTTATAATTATAGATTAAATCTTTGCGTAACTCAATTTACTTTCTAGTACAAAGTATTTGTAAATTATATAACTACGTTATTTTCTAACAAATTTGAGAGGGATATCACGCGCGGGACAAAATTGAGTTTTTACCGCCCAATCAAAGCACCAAAATTTCCCCGTGATCAGCTTAGGTAGCAGTGCCAGGAAGCGTTTCACGCCGATTGGGACGATGTAGTTTCAACTTTCTGCATTTTAGGTGAGTGTGCTGAGGTTATAGAATCAGCAGAACAGCGAGAAGCGAAAAGAAAGATCTTCTCGAAATACTTCTCTCTTCATGCTAGCTGTTGCCGAAACTGAGAAGTGTGTCGTCGTTCCTGCCCGATGCAAACAACGAAACTCTTTTGCTCTTATGCTCTATTATTCTTAGAACGGGAAAAACAATCTGATCTCTTCCAGGCTGAAAGAACAATCCCGTCTTTATAACAGGAGGAGCTGTTCAGACTGTTCGGTGGAAATAGTCCTTCCAGCCGAGAAAGTTCGAAGATTCTTTTCAAACTATTTTGTTTCATTTCATTCACGAAAACTCAACCTAAAAATCTCATCCGAGTTGTCAACGGCAAGGGTTTTCAGTTCCCGCGCAATAATTATTTAGAAGTTCACCTTCAGCCAGCTAGTCAAATAATAGGCTATTAATGCCAGACCAACTCCTTTCATCTTTGGAAGGGCAGAAAAATGCATAACCTGAATCTGCACAGCACAGTTGTCACGAGAAGGTCCGGCATACGTTAAACTGTTTTACAATTTTTGAGATACAAGTCAATCTAACATTACAATTTTTAAAAGCTCTATTATAAAATCTTTCTATTGTAAATACATTGAATGCTTAGACTCTATAACTAATTGGAAGAAAAATTGCAAATTAAAAATTGTTTTATATGTCAAGGCTATTAATATTGGTACTTTTTCTATTTATATTTTGTCTATCTCTATAACGTATAGATTTTTGTGTCTTAATTCATTTACATGTTCAATCTCACTTCCAGCAGTTAATTTCAAAAGCGTTACTAATTTTATAAAATTTTTACCTTACACATAAAATTATGGCATATTTATTTATAATAAATTAACGTTTGTTTATATACTACTAAATCAAACCTTTTAAAAGAATTTGTTAATTTTATTCTATAGCTGTATCTCTATAGCAAAATTGGAAATTAATTTATGATATTTGTAATTATTTTGCAATGCATGAACCAAAAAATGAAATTGATTTTATTATGAATTTGACTATTTAATTCAAAATAAGTAAAGTTTAATTATTCGATAACTTTTCGAATTATTGTCTGAAACATATTCAAACACATCGGAATAGTTGGAGATAGTCGTAGTTCAGCGAACCTCATCGCCATTTATAGACTGTCAATTACCCATTTGAAATCTAGTGAATCAAAGTTATATTACTTTCATAATCATGTATATGCAATTCGTTGGTCTCAGCTAGCTCATTTTGAAAGATGAATTTTTTGTCGGTGTCTACTTCAAAATTCTTTGACTTTTTTTTTATTCATTGCTCGTGAGGCAGATTGTGCAAATACTACTCTTTATTTATAGACAACACACATGATTTTATAATAGTTATATGTACCAGTACAAAAATATTAAAAACTATTTACATTTTTTGTTTTTGTAAGTCGAGAATATATGTGCATATAATTTATATTTTATAATACATTTTTAATTTTGTAATCAATAGAATCTTTTTAATAGTAGACCAATAAAATTGTATAGATACATTTATTTAATAGTTGAAAAGAAATCATTAGTATATTTTTTAACAATTTAATGTGTGTATTTTACAATTTACAGCTTATAAATATCATAAGGAATATTTTTTAATGTTTTTTTTTCTTTCAAAGCCAAGATTCATATTTAGGAAAATTGACTGCTTTTACAGGATTTTTAACTTTAAAACTAGGAAATAAGCCTGTAATTTTAGTTCTTAAATTTCTACCTTTTGAGTAACCATTCCAATGGTTTCCATGTACCTCTATTTCATCATTAATTTTCAGTTCTATTTCTCCTTCTCTTTTTGGTATATGATTTAAAATTGCAATTTGAGGATGTGGATTTTGACCTCCATAATAATATATATCATCTAAGGATGCAAATTTATTATATGCATCTGGATGATAAGTTTGCATTAGTTCATATGCAACTCTACATACTTGAGAACTAAATGTACACACTAAAAAGTCACACAATGAAAGAAAATGTATATCAATTATTATTCCTTGCAAAGATAAATTAGAGTAGCGACGAGATACTGCTGCAGTTTGTGCTATATCAGTATCAGCTATAATTTCATATTCCATATACCGTTTTCTTGCAGCAATGATAACTTTTGGATCATCACTTGCTAAAAAAACTCGTTTCTTTTCTGGTTTTATTTCAAGACTGTCAAAATATTGCTCAACTTTGAACATGTATTCATCTACATCGTGAAAAGCAGCTTCAGTACCTACTTTATCAGTTCTACGAATGTGAACTCCAACAATAGGGTTACTAAATTTAATTTTTTTTTTTTTGTTTTCTAACAATATTTTAGTATTTTCATTTGGTCTCATTAAATACTTTAAAACTTGTCCTACCCACCAAACTAATGGATATCCATGAATTTTTTGAAGCTTTTGTACTAAGTCACTAGGTACACTTGGTGGTTGAAATATAGGTTTTGGATAGACATTATCAACGATTGGTAATGAAACTACTTGTTTTGTTTGATCACCTGGCCAGTTTGCATGAGTCTCACCATTATCAGAGAGGCATGTATTACTAAGTGGTTTAAAAACAGATTCCCAACCTTCTTTTTGATATCTCCAACCTTTTGATTTTAAAATAAGAGTTCTTTCAGTTCCATATGCTACAAGAAAGCAATAAACCAAATGATGAATCTACAAATAAATACAAAATTGAAATGAACATTTAGTGTCACAAATATAAATATTTATATTATACTATTATAAAACTATAAAATTTTTAAGTAGTTTACCTGACAACCAAAACCACATCCTTTATTTATATTACATATTAATTTTTTTGCTATATCACAGTTCTCTGGGTTTTGTAGATATCTAAGTAAAATATGTTCGATTAATAATAAAGAACAGTTTAAAATGTCTCAATGATAGAAACATATTTTCATACATTTCATAAAATTTAAAAATAAATTATTAATATTACATACACAAAATTATATAAATTATTAATATTTATTGTGGTTCTAACAAACAACTTTAAATTATGTATTTTTAATTTTCAATAATACATATAATAAATGAAAACACTTAAATACTATTATATTAACGAATACCCTGCTTAAGAGTTGTAAAGTTGTAGCACTGTCCAGACTCTGTCGACGCAGAGCAAACATGGTGCGACGAAGATGAAGACTCAAGATAGAAAGAAAGGTAATTTTCCGATGGTATTTAGGAGCGGTCGACGTCGAGTAATTGCACGTACGAAATTGGTGGAGAAAAAGCAAGATAGAACTTTAGAATGGGCGTACATTTCTTAAATATGTTACGGTTCAGAGGAGCGAAGTACAGCCGAGCAGATCGGACATCTGCACAAAGAGGAATCAAACTAATAACTGAACCCTTTCTCATGTGCTCTCGCGCGCATACGCTCATGCTTATGCACCGCGTGTTCTCACTCGCTCAAAAAATCTATATAACACGCTGACACTGACTCAAGCATTCTCTGTTTTGCAACAGCCGCGTCATTATAAAAAGTCCGTCACAAACTCTTTAATTAGTATTTGTATTATTAGATCGCTCAGACATCAGGTAAAGCAACATCATTTACTAATTCAAATTTTATAAATTCAAAATCCAAAATTCATTCTTAATCTGATTATGAATTGTTTTCATACCTTTTAAACAATAGTGTATCTTTTTCTAATAATAATATTCCAACTATCTGCAAACAAAAATTAAAAAAATTAAGATAAAACAATATTTATTAAGAAAAATGGAGGTTTGTTTAAACTTATTACAAGTTCTCACAATCATAAATCAACATCTAGTGAACAAAACTATGAAGACAGTAACCAATGATACCAACACTGGGTTCTTTAAGTTACGGACATAAATTTTTAATAGTGGTAACAGCACTATTAGTCACAAGAAGTTATATGAAGTTGTACAGACCAGCATTATTTGTAATGTCTTGGAGGAAAATCAGAATCTGCTCACTATAAGTGAAGAGTAGAAAAGTTTCAATTGCTTCTAATCTACTCTTGATAAAACCTTTTCTTTTATGACATAAAATTGATACATTCTTAATATAAAACGTTAATGTTTACGGATAATTAAATTTAATAATTTAATATTGAATAAATAAGTTTCCCTAAACCTTGTAGTGTTTACACTTTCTTTTTTAACAGTCTGTTTTATATATATAAACTAAATCAATTTGTTTCAATAGAAGGTTAAAAAACGCTTATTGTATATTATATATTGATATCAAAATTGGCGGATAAAAAATAAACCTTCAAACAAATGAAACAAACGAGTAAATTAAAGAATACTTATTATTGAAAAAAGTAATAAAATTATGATGAATATTACAATCACAAAAAGAGTGATTCATTCGGTTTTCATATACATTACAATATGCATTAATCACCAAGAGTGATATATCTGTGTACTAATATTTCAACGCCCTCTGTGTGAATAAACTTGAGAAAATGAAAAAACCTATTATCACTTTTTAAAATGCATCGAATCTGCAATATTGCCTCTTTTAGAGCTGAAAAGTAATATTTAGCTAACGTGCTTCGTTAAACTAAAAAATGCGAAGTATTTTGATAGTCAAGCCTAATTTTTTTATCAAGATAAGCAAGTTGCTAGAACTTTATGCCTTGACCAACATAATGATTAATTTTCATAAATTTTATCGCGAAATATATTTTTGAAATAAAAAAAGGCAAAAGTATCCACTAAATAACACTGCCTAGTTGATGACTAGTACTCGATTAACATAAACATCGCAGAAATATTATCAAGCATACGCACTGGAGGTGCCCGAGTAATTAACTAACGGTAAAGAAATGAATAATGACAATGAATAATGTAAGTCTTTTGTTACAAAATATTCCAAAAAAATAAAGAAATTGAAAATAATTTCATTTTACGTATTTCGAATTACGTTTTTCAAGGAAGACTGGATGACATCACCGACAATGATTCTGAATTACACGGAATATTATAATTTCTAAATATACGCATACCAGATAATGGGTTTCTGTTAAAAGCGCAATAAATATTTAATACATCAGAATAGAGAGAATACACTACTCCCATCTCTAATATAAAATGTTAGCAGGTTCATAAAATCAATCTTTTTGTGAATTCAATTAGTAAAAGATTATGTACTGAGAAATAGCAAAACCAAAAATTAATATTTACACATAACGGCTTAAAGTTTTGTTATATACGTTAATTTAATAGTTATTTTACGCTAAAAAAATTTATATACATATCACTACATGTAAACTTTCTGAATTTAATCTAATTTTTTTAAATTATTGTGATACATAACTATCAATTAGAAGGTGATATGGTTTTAGTATAAAAAAATTAATTTCTTATTGGTAATTATTTACTTTTTTTATTTATATGTCTCATTATATTAGTTTATTTGATAATGAACAACTACTAAAAGATATGTTACTGCGATAGTCTCAAAATACGTTACAAGTATTCTCTCCTATTTTCTTAAAATTTGATACACGGAAATAGAGTACTTTAAATATTAAGATAAATTTAAAAATTTAATGATTTATAAGCCTCAGGTTTTATCTTAATTTATGTACGCAATGAGAGAACTGGAATTGTTAATTTAATTATGATTAATAGAAACGTGTTGATGTTTGTCAATATGACTTTTTTTTATTATTATCTTAGTAAAACTGTTAATACAGATAGACTCGAATAAGTAAAAATTATAACAATACTTATTTTTTTACGTATCTGTATATTCAATATTAAATTATTCTATTTTCATATTTTATATTACGTACTATAGGCGACGGCAAAATTGTACGTGCGTAAGGAGGTCAAACGCTGCGTAGCCTAAGCTTCGACTACCACACGGACCGACCTAGGCGATGCAAGATAATAAAAAGAAACTATTTTTGTCCTTACAAATAATTATTATGCGCGTACTGAATGCAAAAAATGACCTGACCAGTGGGATATTGAAGAGCAAACATTTAACACGTGCGCATCACTACGAAAACTCACATAATTATTTTTTTTAAATATATTTTATAATTGTTATTTTGTATAAATAATTATTAATAAAATGTATATTTTAATTATTTTATTCTAACAAATATTATTGGTTATCGTAATGTGATATGGAGTGTACTTGAATACGTCAAATAAACAGTTAATCAAAGTGATTTATACCTTTTTATATTAACAGCACAAAAAGATAATAAAGTAAGTATTAAAGTAATCGAGCAAGAAAAATGATCACAGATAGTACGCATATTCTTCAGTTTTGGTGTTAGAAAATTTAATTATGGTTTTCATGTTAGTTTTCGTCATTTTTCATGACGAAAAATTATTATAATTTTTCGTCAAACAGAAATCGACTAAATTTAATATTATTGCCGTGATTTTGGAACAAAAATAAATGGAGTATGTTGTAAACGAAAAAGTTGAAGTCTTCTGAAGAGGGCTAATACAAGATGTTTGATAGAACTAGATTGAACTAGAGGATTACGGATTCTAATGCATTGTATATAAAAAAAAATTCTGGAGAACGAGCAATTCGAAGATAAAAGACTGTTGCAATTCGTGTGTGATCTCCAAAAGTTGGTAAGGTCGTCGATTCTCGCATCATATAAAGGCACTTTTAATTTTTTAGTGTAATATATTTAGTTACTATAACATTCACTAATGGACAGAAATATCTTTATTTGATCCTGGTGATTGTGAAAAAATTAAAAAATTAACCTTGTTTAATTTGAAAAATATTAGAATAATTCTAAAATATCAATAATAATACCATTAAACTTGTAAATGGTATATTAAAAATTTTCAAAATAAAATTAGTCAATTTAAAATTAAAATCATACCTGAAACGTTTTTGAACTAAGTTAGATATTTCAGATGATTCTTTCTCTCGCCATTTTGCATATCCATCAACATCAGATAATTTATCTATATTAATTACCAATAATTTTTTATATTCATAAAAATTATCTATTATTGTTTCAAGTCCATTGTTAAAATTATATTTTGGTGTATTTTTCTTAAATTTTTTTAACTCTTCGTTGACAAAATACCTGAAAAATTTATCATGTGTTACGATTTCTAAAAATGTCAAACTGTAAATTATATTGCATACTACCTCCTTTAAAACCTTCAAGTATATTCAATCAAATTATATAAATAATTTCTTTATGAAAATAATGAAAAAAATAATACATAAGTACGTGCGTATGCAGTTTATCTGCATTCTTATACAGTGCAATGAAACATTTTAAATGTAAAGTATTTGATCTTTTTTATATACACGCGTCATTGATACTTTTGTATAAAAAGAGGATAGAAAATTAAAACTAAAAACAGAATAATTAGATACTAAGGAATACCACATAATAATGTCTCTGCTTGATATGCAAAGGTTAAAAATAATAATACTTTCAGACAACAACTTGAAGATAAAATATTACAACCGTTATTAAGTAAGAGTATTAAGGCAGTTATTAATTAAAGACAAACCCTTCAATTACTGAGATGCAATAACACCCCCACCAAAGTACAAGAGAATAAAAAAGAAAAAATCATTAAGACAGCAAGATATATCGTCAGCCAAAAGGTCGACGTTCTCCCAATGTTACCGAGTCAGTTGAGATTTTTTGCTAAACGCAGTCGGCTGTCTCTTACAACTATAATGGCGGAGAGATGATCCTCCCAAGTCCTAAAAACAACGGAAAAAATTTGTTCTTCGTCTTCGACCTCCAAAAATAGAATGAGTTTATTTCCTTGACATGAAAAGGATGAAATAAGTTTGTTTCTCGCGCTAAAAAAGACGGTTTGTTCTAACAACTTAAAGGATTAGGTTTATTCCTCATCCTAAAGTAGACTAATGAATATGTTCCTTTTCATCCTTATCAGGATGAAATGAATACTCTTCGCTGCGTCATCCCGTTCTTTTGGTTCAGGGAGAAAGCAGTTTCTTTTGTTTAATAACTGTAACTGAACAGCAGAGGTGGTACGCTGTAGTCCGGTGTGGTCGGTAACAATTATAAGCGACTGCGGGAGAATTTTTAGCGACTTCAATCAGGCAAAAAAATTCGAAATTTCACGTTTGGTAATTTGCTCCATCCAGAAAACGAGATCTTTATTAGTGTCGTAGGCTGGACATTTTGGGGTCTTCTAAATCTCTTAAGATGGTGACAGTTGCTACCTACATAATCCACTATATGTCGCAGATACACAGGAGCAAAACTATTAGCAGTGCATAAAATTTATACATAACCTTAAAAATTCTTCAGAAATAATTACTCTAGTATAATCTCAGTAAAACAAATTATTTTTTCATCTTTTTTATTCTATTACAAATCGGGAATATTTACATATTTATTGTCTTAGATAGTGAGCAATTCAAGTCGACTGATAACAAATATTTCACTTTGATATCAAGCACTATAATTTAATATAATTTATTATCTGGCTCCATACTCTCTCTTTCACTTTTTCTGAGTTTTCTCTCGCACAGTTTTAACGCTAGGCACTACGCAATTTCCTCCTATTACAGGGTTTGCTCTGGCTCACTCATTTTGCATTGCGCCGCGTTCTCCCATTACACTGTGTTGCATTTTATCTTTAACATACGCGCTCACATACAGTGTCATTTACGATCGACGCTATGCTGTGTACGCGTCACTTACACATATTCAATGTTCCGTCGCCACGCTACGTAAGCATTATTCACACACACACTTTCGCACGGGTTTTGCAGCATGCCCGTATACACTGTTTGCACATGTTTATGTCGCACTACACACTTACATTTACGATCTTAGCTCCACAGCACTAGCATAAGCTGGCGATGTACTTTTCCGTCGCAAAGTATTCTGATTTATTTGAAAATTACTTTACTCAATCTAAAATTCTCAAGATACATTATGAATAAATAGACACACAGTGTTTTAGCTAGATTTACAAATCGAATAATTATGGTTTTAATTTAGTAAATGTAATCTTAAAGAAGGGAACATTGATTAATAAGTTATTATTTTAATTAAACCCAAAATATTTTTTATGTATTTAGAAATAATACAACAAAAAAGAAACTAAACATACTAATAAGATTCACACAAAATCACATAAATTCTATGGGAATATGTTACAGAATTAGTAATTTAATATTAATTAGCCTAAGTAACTCATCAGTAATTAGTACAACAAGCATTTTTACCATAGTTAGATTAATCAAATTATTTTTAAACTCTTCATATTTAACTAGGGTTAAATAATATATATTTTTTGGTCATATTTGACACGCGCTGATATGATCACGACCCGTGATGACCACGCCATACGGATTTGTACCGGAGGTGTTTCATCACTAAGCAAATAAATTGAAGTGTCGCCTGGCTTCGAGCCGAAAGGGTGGAGAAATGCTGTTTGGTGATTGGAGTATCGATGCTCGACATTTTAAGGTTTAAGAAGCACGTGCGGAGACCCAGGGGTAGTTGCACGGGAGTACCAGAATAGAGAGGACGGACCTCTGGAGGAGCTGACTGGCTTATTGAATTATAAATAACAATATCAATTTGCAAATTTTTGTAGAACTTTTGGACTAAATCGATTTTTGTTTTTACTCAACATCTGTACATGTACAACATTAGTGTAATAGTATTTTAAATTATTTAATTTTCTTAATTATTCTCTGCCTTGAAGAGAAGGTATGTACACGATGTATACATGCAAGCATAAAAAATGATTCTTTTTATTATTACTAATGTTTATATGTACGAAAAACTTATGAACCATAGGATGTTTCTAAAATAATACTTACATAAAAATATCAGCTGTATTGTACATATAAAGACTATATAATAAGAAACTATAATGTTTGCTTATATTACAGAATAATGAATGTCGAGCTAAAAAGTAGCTAAATATATTTGCAAACAAATGGCGAGATATTTTATAGCGTTTATGTTTATATTTCCCTCTTTCTTTTCATTCTTTCATACGTAAAACATTTTTCATATCTTAGTGAATTAAATTCACTTAACATAAAAATAAAATACTTCCTTCAAGTGGAATCCGTATATTTATTTCTTATACGAAGAAATAGAACAATTGTATTTTACATATACGTTTATAGAGAAGTTTAAGAGGTTTTATATCTCTTGTAAAAGATTAAATTGATTTTATATCTTTAATTTTTTACATTATTAATAGAGTTACTTTAAAATCAATAGCAAATTTATAAACGGATATGAACCTGTAATTGTACATCTTACCTAGAAAAATATTTCTACTAATATATTTTATTGTGTACCGTAATGTTACTCATCAAAAATTTAAATATAAAATAAAAATAATTTCTTGCTTATCCTATTTCTTTAGTATAATCCTAATATTTATAATGGTTATTTTTGTTAAAGTTTTTGAAAACTTTACGCTCTTTTCTTAAATCATATATTGTATCTTATTAAATTTGTATGAACATATCTGGATTAGTAAAATTACTTCAAACTGACCCATAATGAGTCAGGTATAATTTATTTTCGGGTTATGTAAGAAATATGTGAACTTTTGTGTTCTAAGTGAGCTTACAGATACTTTATAAAAAGGAAAGTATCTTAATAAAATGTTACTTTTTTATCTAATTCATTCTTTTAATTAAGAAGAAAACCTAAACTTAAATTTAATTAAACAAAAGACCAAAGCTTCTTACGTAACGGTGACGCATGATAAAAATATAAACATATATATGTGTATTAAGGAAAACATATATACATGTAAAGTAATTATATGTAATTGTAAAAGAAAAAACATAATTAATAAAACTCTTACAGTAATTGACTGTGGTTCTCTCACTGAGATTTAGTCTTGTCAATAATCCTTAGCATTTAAAAGAAAATAATGATATACTTAGAATGTGTTATTGACTCTTAATTATTAATGCAGTTTAAAAAATCACGATAATCTAAAGGAGTAAAATAAAAAATTAAAAATATTAAAATGTAATTTTCTAGTAATTTGAGCTTTTGTAATATATTTTATAATACAAAAAATTATTATTGAGTTTGTGATAAAAAAAGTAAAAGATATTACCAGAAATAATAAAAACAATATTAAATAAAAACAAAAGTGAATAAATATATTAAAAATAACGTATGAAAAATAAATAAAAAATAATATAATTCTAAGAAATCCTATAACTTAGAAGTCTTTAATATTAAGATGAATATAGAAAAATATAAATCAAATAGAAAAATTATTTTAATCAGATGACTGATAGGACTTCCTTAACAAATTCCGATTTGGACCGACTGACCTTTTCTTTTAGTCTCTTATGTTAGTCGTTCTGAAAAGGGCGGTTTAGCGGACTGTTCTGACGTCAGTATACTTTTATCCAACCATTTCCACGTTTTGTTATAATTCGTCCTGAGGAAGACGAATTATATTTGAGAAATGAGGGATATTCTGGGTGAAAATTGATGAAACGAAATATTCCGTTATAAGAAGGCAGCCAGCACTTCTCAGTTCGTTCCTCCACACAACTGTCTTCGGGCCTCCACGTATACTTCTTAAATTCGCTAATGTCAAGCGTCGTCGCTCCAATTGCTGAGACAACGTGCTCTTTCAACCCTTTGGCTTGAAGCCACGCTGCGTCAATCGACGGGAAGTGGCTATCACCCCAAGCAATGCCGCTCGCAGCTATCCGTCCCCGACTCTGCACCAATCACCGTAGTGGCATCTTGGCGAAAAATTCCGGGCACTTTCTCCATACGCATCGCTTCAATTTCACTTTTTATTGACTCCGGGTGAGTCACTTCTTCGGAATCCGCATAGCACGCTCATTACGGATCGTCGTAAAATCGGCGAGCGTCAAGACTTTAGAAGAAAGTACTCTTATTATAGAATTAACATATTACTAATCATTACTTACTTTGTTAATCCTCGATTATATAAAAAAAATTGTAATATTATCTAAATTTATCAAGCAAATTTTGAAAAAGGAGAAAAGTAAATTTGTATTATACATTTAAAACATTATCTTATAAATACGTAAACATATTTGTTTTTTTTATATATTTACTTATATATTATTTTTATCATTGGAATAACAGGAAACGATGCAAATTTTTATTTTCAACAAGTCCTATTTCTCCATCTACTAATAAAATTTGAGAAATCATAAATTATATAAACAAATTGTTTAAATAAAATTATACTTACCACATTTCTTGAATATCACTTTTTATTTTTCGCCGAATTTCTTCGTATTCTAATGATGGTTCGCCATAATTACTATTAATACTATTCTGTTGTTCAATTAAATCATAGTAAGAATCTTTTTGAATTTTGTTCTTTATTATTTCTAAATGGTTTCTTTGTGCATTTTTAAAGTTATTACTGTAAAAATAATAATAGAAATTTTTTAATAATTGTGTCATAACAAATATAAAAAATAACATGCTATATATTATAGTATTATATTATTACAAAATTTATATTATTTTATATTATAAAAATTATAAATAAAAATATTGACACGCAAGAAATTATAAAATAATATTTAAAAAGTGAAAATTATATTTTGTGAAAGGATTTACGTTTTATATTTTCCAATATAAAAGATGCAAGGCCATTATTTGGTTTGCAGAAGAATTAAGTCTTAAATTCTTAAATACGAAAAGAAAAATTGTTATATTTATAGTCTTTATATTTTATAATTTGTTCCCTTTTAACGAAAATGTAATAATGATTTTTCTAACCTTATTATTTTAAAATAACTAAGAACTCTAAAGAAATATTGCTTAAGATTAATCAGAAGGTAAATTCGTAAATAAAGAATGATCTATGATCTATCATCTTTCATGATCTATGTTAAATTTGATTTGAGAAAAGATTAAAATTGTAAAATATGTTTAAAGATATGAAAGACTAGGTTTAAAGAGATAAGGGAAATCTTGATATAAAAGGGTTCAGTTTTTTTGCATTTCTATATCATACAATTGAATAACTTTTACACAATGATGCTGGCCTAAACGATCATGAAACCAAGCGTTAATAACAATCTTTTCTTGCGAAAGAGAACAGTAAATGTATTGCTTGATGTTTGTTTCTTCTTATGAGAGATGATCTAAAAATATTATCCAGCCTCTACCAAAACAAAAAAATCGCCACGAGAAAGACGGCTGTTGTCTTTATAAGGTACGTATCTTTCTCAAAAAATGGTTGGAAATCAGAAAGTTCGGATTACCGAAATACGGAGAATGAAAGAATAAATAAACTCTGAATTTGTTTTCTTGAGAAAGTTACAAAAATTCAAAACCAGGTCAAAAGAATACGTAAAAGGAATATATGAAAAATGTCAAGAATATTTGTTTATAAATTGATAAATAACTTTATCTCTTCTAAAAATGAAATATTTCGTGTGTTTCAAATATATGAAACTAAGAACTTAGAGAATTAGATCACGTTATCTAATATAATTTAAATTCAATATATTTAAAATTAATGAGAAATGGCAATAAAAAATAATATTTTCATTCTATTATTAAAGATAAAGCAACACGCAAACTCGATTTTTAAAAATTTTATAACTTACAAGTTAATCGAAAATTAATAAAAATAACTGTAGAAAGAGTGAAAATGCAATACTTAATATAATTTTAATATTCAATTATGTTATTATTTAGAACTTGCTCTTATGAAAGTAATGTTTTTAATTATTGATAACTAATTTTGTACTAACCCTTCTCAAAACCATCAAATATAATTTCTCTTATATATATTTTTTAGTATTCGTGCTAGTTTTGGCTAAAGATCTATTAAACAGGGACTTTGCTTTTTAAAATCATAGTAATACTGTAAGACATAATTTTTCCAAAAAATAGAATAGATAATGTGATAGATAGTAGCTCTTTACTGTACAAGCTTTGTTCTACTTTATTTCAGTCTGTTTCTAATCTTTATTGAATTAACTCTATTTTTCTGTTCATGTTATTTTTATTGTACTAAATGTCTGCTATTTTGGTATGTATTTATGTATACGATATATATATATATATATATATATATATTTGTCCTTTGCCTTTTCTTTATTTTCTTTACCTCAATCATATTACATCTGTAATTTTACTAATTTGTAACTTTATTGTACCTAGTTAATTGAATATCGTAAGTGCCACCAATTTATTATGCCAAAATCTTAAATAAGATAAATATATTATTTTGTACTTTAAATATTCAAAAATGTATAAGATGCAGTCTTACAAAAAAATGAAATTATGGTTGATTATGTTTATTTATGATTTTCAAAAACTATAACAAAATTTTTCTATGATAATTTAATTCTCTAAATTTTGCTGCGTTGTACATTCAATCATTTCATTCATATTTATATTATACTACTAAATTGTCTGAATAATCGTTCATTAAAAACTACATTTAAAAAATTTAATATATTATACATTAAACATTACCATACACATTATAAAAATGTTAAGTTATATAAGTAAAAAATGTCTGACTTTATATTAAAAAGAAAGCAAGTAGTTCTATACTATATTGAAATTATAGAAAAGATAAAATTTATTATAACGATCCTAAAGTATTTCTTCTTAATAAATAAGAATTCGCAATAAGAATACGGTAGAAAATATATAATAAAAATAATGTTACCAACATATTAAAGAAAAATTTAACCTTTTTATTTGTCTACACAATTAAGTACTCACGTGATTTAAATTACAAAGTTAAAATATTGAAAAAACTACTAAGACATCGTGGTACGTTTAAATTAGAAAAATAAATTGCTATTAGCGAATTTCTTTTTTCAATTACAAGACTCCTCAAGGTTCATTAACTTTATGGTATAAATCTTTGATTTGTATAAACATAGCATACCGAATTATATTTCAACACTAGGCAATTAGAACAATAGTTAATGTTTGACAACATATGTTTAGCAATTTTATAACGTTCGTAATTTATGACTTTTTATTATAAATCTAGCCGAACTCATGGATATTTCTTGGAATACCGGACCTCAAAGTATATATAGTTTATATCTATTTAGAAACTTAATATACGAAAAAAATTTAATAAAACTGAGTAATATTAGATGCATAAATTCTTTCGGTAAATTGGGATTCTCAAAAAAATATTTTGCTTTCTCAGACAAACTAATATTTATCAAAGTTGAAGGATAGCCACTCCGCAAATATTTGCTGTTGTCTTGTCTAGAATGAAATGTCATAGTAAATTAGAATTTTCCTTCAATGCTTATATTACTTAAAACAACTGGAGGAGCTTGTAAGATCTTGTTCGTGATCAATTATAGTCATGTAAATGTTTTCAACTTCAATTAAAAATAATTGGTCTTACCAACAATCAATATATACATCTCGATTATTATAGTTATTTCTTTTTATTTTAAAGCTATTCATAAATTTTTTATTTATTAATTTTTAGCAGTATATTTATTAAATATTTTTACAATGTTTCCCTCTTTTGTATGAAATGCTATGGAAATTTTACTGTAAAAATAAAAACAGCAGTTACATAAATAGATAATTTCCGTAGATTTTGGTGCAAAGTAAAAGTGCTCTATGCGGGTTTTGGCTCATTTTTACAAAGGTACATTTCACCTATGTAAAATGTAAGTCAGAACCCCCGTAGAACCTTTTACATTGAGCGAAAACCTGTATACAACTTTTTATACTGCGTCAGAATTCGTATAGACTCTTGTATACCGTGCTAATACCCTCAAAAGCTTTTCTACATTAAACCAGAATCCACATAGGTTGATAGAAGAACATTGTAGAGGCTTGGCCCTTTCAAAAATTTTTAGCATGCGATACAGGACACCCTCCCCTCATTTTTAATGTTTTAATCGCCATTTTTTATTTTATTCAAATGACAGATGGCGTTATTGACCAATTTTGTATTCTTACGTTACTCCTCAAGGTGTTATAACTCTATCATACACATGTAGTGAACTACGTTTTAATAAAAGAGATACATCTTAATTTAAAAGATATATGAATTTATTTGATGTTGTTAAAGCTGGTTGAAGTATACGATTTATATGCTTGAGATTTAAAATGCACAATGGATTCATCGTAGATTATGTTTAATTGAATATCTTTCATTATTTTAATTGACAGAAAAATATGTACCTTATTATCCCAAGAGCTATTTTTAAGATTAGATTTTTTAGAAATTAAAGTTTTGAGCTAAAAGCATTCTTGTTAACATAAGATCATTGTGGGCTTCCTTTTTTTATTCATGACTGACTGTTTTGAAAGCAAGTTATTGATTGGCTGCTTAAGATATGTTGAACTATTAATTCACTTTCATAATTTAAAAATTGTATCCATGTTAAGTTACTTTTTTATACTCAAACTAACCACTATAATATCTCACGAAAAATTAACCAAATTACCTACCTGATCATCTATACGTAATTCAAGATTGCTGCTATTCACGACTATCAGAAGGAGAATGACGTTTAATGGAGAAAATTCGAAGATCGCATCACCTGGTAGTACAGCAGGGAAAGACTCATATATTGTACACACTCGATTTTTATTTATATAAGCTCTAGAAGTTATACTGCACTCATTTAGGAATGCACTAACTTTGAGGACTAACACTGGTAAATCAGGTAAGTGCATTGCGTTTTTCAAAAGGTGACGTTGAGTAAATTCTAATCAGTAGGTCTAGTGAATCTCATATTCTAAAATAAATATTACGACTACATAGAGTAAATTTACTTAAGTATTATTATTAAGTTTCAGAGAAAAGAAAATCTCTTTAGATAAAAATATATCTTATACATATTTCTCTTTATTCTCAATATCATAATTACCATTTAGAATTGTTAATATTTCATCATCTATATGAGATTTATTGTTACCTTAATCAACTTGGTATAGAATTCAGAGTTATAAGTTCCACTAAACCTAACACATAATTGTTATTAGCTACAAGTTCAAAAGAAGGAAAGTAATTCACTTCAAGTATAGATGAAGTAGATGAAAGATTTAATGTAAGTATTTCATTCATGCCTGCTTAATAAAGAATAAAGGAGCAATATTTATGCATCATGGTTTAAAAATTTATGCAATAAATTTTGGATTATTATAAACATAGTTTTATTGTAATCGATAAAGATTGATCGATAAATAAGGTAGGTATAGAAGAGATTTTGGCTGTTTTATTTTGAATATAACAAATACAGTATAGACAGTATAGTTTATTTTGAAAATCAAAAACTTCAACATATCTTAGGGATTAATATATAGCTAAACATCTTTCTAAAGTACAAGATGTGATTAGAAGTACTTTAAAATGTGGTAGGGCCAGAGCTGTAAAAACATTAAATAGTACATTGAAAGCAATTCTTAAATTGTTTAAAAACTAGTGAGTCTAGCCTAACGTATAAAACTGGATATCAAAAAAATTACAACAAATATTTGGATTATATATACAAAATTCAAAATAAGGATGATACATTTATGGTCGTAAACTTACCTGAAAACTATAGAAATTAAACTATACATGTCTAAGCAGGTAAGGTATGCTAAAGGCTTATTTAAATTACTTCTTAGAAAAGAGTCTAATAATCAATATTTAGAACTTAAATGAGTTAGATAACTATCATAATATTTTTGAGGAAACAAAAAAAAATATTACAAAAATGTATCTATTAATACATTGAAAAACATAAAATTCATAAATATATCAATTCAAGATTTTCAAAGAATGGAAAAATTTTTATCTAAAAATAAGATATTTTTTTAAAAATGTTTATAGATTATACCTATTGGGATGGTCCAAAAGATTGGTTGATCATCTCAGATTGCTTACAGCTGAAAGAATTTTCTGGAAATCAAAATTATATGAATAAAATGCATTCAATTCTGGTACTACTCCATGCAGATGGTTATATATATTAGAGTTGAATATTACTTTTAATTATCTTTAAAATGAGCTTTGATGTATTTTTGTCCTTGTAGGTCTTTGATATATTGCTATATCAAGGATTTCTAAGTTCTGGACTCAAAGCAATGAGTGACAATTTGATCTAGAAAATAAATAATTGAAAAATGTTGCGTTACACAACAAAGCAAACGATGCAATGAATTATTTAATTTTAGTCATATACTTAGCACAAAAGTGAGTAGAATAAAAGTTTTTTTAGATTATGAGTTTTGAAACTATGTTTGAATTAAAATATTAGCAATTCTACGAGATAATAATTTAAAAATTGAAGAAAAAGTTGTAACTATATGAAGAAAAAAATTCAGTTTAAATAAACAATGGGAACAAAAACTGTTTCGCAATGATAAGCAATGTGTTGAGAAAACTGCTGCAATATTAGTAAAAAACCAAACAATATTTGGTAGTAAGATTAGAAAAAGACAAACATTAATTTTTTAGTACAATGAGTTACTGAACATTTTAGAAAAATAAAAAACATAGTAGAATTAGTAATAGTCTATTTTACGTGAAAGAATTACACTAAAGAATTTGCATTCAGATTGAGGCAAAGGATTTTACAATGTAAGTTTTCAGAATTTAGTGAAGCAACCAAAAAGTATTCAGTACTCAAAGTATAGTAACTTAAAAATATCTGTAAGAGAACGGTTCAATAGAAGGTTAAGTTTAAAAGATAATTTATGCATCATTGCTGTATATCCATGAACAAGTGGCTATATATTCTACCAAATTAGATCTTACAACGATGCAAAGCTTATAACTATAGGTATGAAGCTTGAGAATATTACACCTGCAAATGAAACTTCAATTGGTGAACTAAAATATTCACAAATCTTGAATAGTAGCAACAATCATACAGCGTATCTCACCTAAAGAAATACAATAACAAGAAATACATAGACATTAATCTATCGTTGATGGCTTCAAAAGAGCAATTGCTAGAAACTTTATATTTAAATGTTTATCTTGTAGAGAATCTTCTTAAAAGACGGAAAGTAAATTTTTTATAAAATAGGTTGGATTTAATATATCACATAACCGTTGGATAAAAATATAATTTAAAGATAGAAAAAATAATTATCTTACAAGTTTTTAAAAAATGTGCTGTTAATGTAAATTATAAAACGTAATTAAAAAAGTAGAATAAATGTATTAAAAAATTAAATGAAAAAATATTTTAAAATGTTTGGTAAAATACATATAATTTACGAGTAGTATTGTTAAAAAAAATAAACCTCAATGTACATATTTTGAATTATTTATTGCAAATGTCTCTTATAATCTATTTTTCAATGTATATAAATACAAAAATTTACTAATTATCAGTGAGTGACTATCCTTATTATATTTTTACATCCGCTTAAATTCTTCTTATACTAATATTTCCACCTCCATAGTCAAACCTCTTACAGATCTCAGCTCATTAGAAAAATTCCCTCTTTCATCCTCTTTTAAATGGTTTATTAGTTCTTTTCTAATTTCTTTCTTTCTTTCGTTGCTCACTTCCTCAACCTCCTCAAAGAATCATTCTGAAATAATGCTATAGTATAACCATGGCTATATATATATATATATATATATATATATATATATATATATATAATGTTTTCCGTGCTATAGAGGCTTATCGTAATAAATAAATAAGACTTAGCGTTATTTTATTCTGCTTTATAATAATAGTTGTATTTTTTGACAGATGTGTCATACAATCAATATATTTAATATTTTTTAACGTTAACCTTTAGCCTTTTCGATAATTTTTTCCATTATGTATTTTTTTGTTTTAAATTTTACCTTATAAGTCTACCATTATATTTCTATTATATTTATCTATAAAACCGAAATCTTTTAATTTTCATTTGGTTTTTTAAATTAATTATTCTCGTGGTAGTTTTATGTAACAAATTATTATGATAATTTTATAAATATCAATATTAATAATTTTGTAAATCAATTAGTCAGTATCAGTATATAACAGTTTATAATTTTTTTAATATGATTCTTTACGTATTCATGATGAAATAAATATATTAAGTCTTTGATAAATCTATAACACTAAACCCAAAAATGGGTTATATAATATTTAGTATAGCTGTTGAAAGTTCCACAGTTATGAGATTCTCATAAAATATTATAGCTTCTGCTTTATAACATTGACTTCATTTATTAAATTTAACATTGGCACGTTTATGTTCATTATTAAAAAGATTATAAAGCATTTTATCAATTTCATTTTTTATATTTCATCGTTTTTCATTATTAAAACATATAAAATCTTTTAAATGAACTCCTTTTAGACTAGAAATGCATCATTGCCAATCAATTAAGATTATTAACATAATAAATGATACTTAATTATCATAGGCTTATAATTCTCATCAAATAATAGGAAATATTTGCTTTCGCATACTGCAACATTAAATTACACCATCTTTAACACCACTTCCAATGAATAATATCATAGAAAACACTGGAATTAATTTGAATTAAATTTGAGTAATTTCAGCATCGCATCGCATATCAAACCAGGTACAGTGTAGTTGTATGCCTTAATGTGTAAAGAAATGTATAAAACATATACGTAAGATAATTTATAAATTATAGTCAGTGGTGTAGTAAATAATAAATGTCCAAATAGTGAATAATAGTAATGGAAGTATCAAATATGTTCAAACGCATATGTTTTAGAAATTTTAAAAGAGAATTGTCGTAGCTAACAGTTTAACAGAAAATCACAATTCATGTTATTAATCTTGAAAAATTGGAATTATTACGAAATTTTTATATAAATGTGAATATATATTGTTCACATACTTTTTTATGTAAACTCCTATATGTACTGCAGTTAATGTGGATATATTAAAATTATAGTTCTTAGCTCAATTATAACCATACAGAAAATCTATTTGCACGTCATGTAAGACAAAGATGAAGTAGATATTTATATATGTAAAAAGCTATATTTTATATGCTCTTAAAACTAGCTATGAATAAAAAGAAAAGAAAAAAAAATTGAAAAAAATGTTTTTCATTCATAAATTGTCAAAATGTATTATTTTAAGATGTTAAATTATTTAAATAAATATAAATTAGAAATTTTAGGTACCGCATGTACTACATAAAAAAACTGCTTTATTTCAAATAATTTTTATATCTAATATATAAAAATTATCATTTTTATTTACAGAAATAGTAGCTGTATTTATATGGAAAACGTTTATTACATATAATGCATATGAGCATGCTAGTGTTATAAAGACCGCACAGTATTGTACATATTGTACATATTAATCGTATAATTATACAAATTAACAAGAATGAGAGTGACGGCTACAGCCACAGCGTTCCATCTCTCTTTTTGCAGAATGTCTGCAGTAAACTTTTAGAAAATAATAATTTAACAAATATTATAAATTATAAATGGTGTTCAAATATTTTTTAATATTACTTAAAAAAATTATTATCGTAAGGTTTACATATATATATATATATATATATATATATATATATATATATATATATATATATATATATATATATATACACATAAATAAATAATTATTTTACGTATTATACAAATATATTTTCAATTTTTCCATTTATAATTATAATTTTGAAAAAGATATAATATAAATAATTTTTAAAATTTATTAATCTAGGAAGACTGAGGGGTTAGAAAATAATACACTGGGAGTATTTCGTTGAAATCACAAGATTTTATTTGGCTGAAGTGCCTCGAAATGCTTGGACAAGACTGTTTTTTTTCTTTCTAAATTCTATCAGACACCGCAAATACAACGGTTGCCCGAGGCGTCCATTGCTTGTCCTAGCGTCTTGGCTTTCTTGGCCCAAGCTTAGTTGGATTTTTATAGACAGGGCCAATGCTAACTTTATTGACAAACTCGTCTAAGCGGTCCTTACACAATTATTGATATAACTAATATTAATATAATAATATGTGACGCTAAGTATGGTATTCTTTTGGTTATTATTCTTCTATTCTGCTTACTTATTAGTTTACTTATAAGCGACTCAGTCTCTTGTGCTTCTTGGCTGTCCCGGAAGGCTCGACGTCGGATCAGGTTCGTGGCGGGAGAGGGGACGTGATGAGACGTGATGAGACAGGGGTGAAATGAAAATGACGGCCCTTTTTTTAATATTAAAATTAAACTACTTTTATTCAATTTAGATCTACAGGTATTCTATTTTACGGTACGCTTACCGCATACAAAGTATCACTATTTCTTTTCTTAATCACGGCGGCGATTTATACACTATAACTCATTGGCGGCAGATTTTATTACAAAACAATTCCGGCGGCGTTCAGTACATTAGTGATGATTATTATTATTCTTAAATTCTATAAAACACGGCTTACCCTTTAACAGCGACGGTACATAATAAACGCGGTGCTTTCTTACACACTAAACGGCGGTATTTTACAGAGTTTATTACGAATTACAACGGCGATAATTACACAAAAATCTTCATTCATTACAGCAGCGAGTATTTTACATCTTTCGAGTGAGTTATGGCTTCTTGGAAACGCGTCGACAGGCTGCACTTCTTGGAAGCGTGCCGACAGTCTGCATTTTCCGGGGTTTCCTGGTGTCGATTGACTACACCAGGAACGTCGCACGTCAACAGGTTGCATCTCCCGGGATTTCCTAATGTTGATTGACTACACCAGGAACGCCGCCCGCCGACAGACTGCACTCTTCCCCGTATTACTCTCCTACTCGGTTTTCACATTTTCCCATGCCTTGGGCCTTACGCTTGGCAGTCCTCCACAGCCTACTCGTACACTGTTCCGTATTTAGATTCTCATTGCACTTTGTCTGATTTTGTATTGTCTGTAAAACTCTGTTTCATACTGTTCTTACTACGCAATTCTTTTTTTTACCTAAAGAGTTTCCTTTTCTTGGTTTTCCATCCGCCTTCTAGCATATGAAATGCTTGCTCGAACTCGCGGAGGCGCGACCCCGTTTAGTCCTTGCTCTTATGAGGGCTAGTGGCGGGGAAAACAGCGACAACGGTGACGCAAGCGCGTTGCCCTAGCTTGCGCAATGCCTTAGCCGTAGGCGGCACATAGCCGAGGCTAGATGCATAGCTAGGGTTCTCTTCCACTGTCTCATGCTCAATCTCTTTCGCATGTATACTCAGCCGCGCATTCCCACTACACAAGCATTCTTTCGCTCGCTCGCTCTTACTCTCATACGCAATACGCAGTCTTGCGGCCGACACTATGCCATACAAACTCTCACACATACACACTCTTGCAGCAGACGCCATACCGCGCGCACTTTTTCTCACTCATACGCATGCCGCGTTATGCACACATTCACAGACACACTCACTCTACTTTACATACTCTGCTGGATGTTGGGGATGTATTCTTCCTTTTTCTTTTTCCAGATCTTCGCCCGCGATGTCGCCACGAGCTTGCAACGAAATTTGTCATTGCAAATATAAATATATTTTTAAATTTTCAAAATTTCTATACTTCACACAGTTGTTAATTGTTATATATGACAGTTAAAGGGTTACATGTTTTTGTGTAAGTTTAAAAGCTTACAGTTAACCGTTGAAGAAAATTTTAGTAAAACTTTATGAAAAGACAAGAACTTGTATGTTGGACATGGGACCCATACTCGTATACTGAAAACTTCTAAGGCAGATCTTACACAATTTCCTCCAAGCATAAGAAATATGCAGATTCTGACTAAATTTTCAAGTTAGCTAAATCCGCAAAGCATATCTACTTACATAATTTTTGCTAATCCGCTAAACGTTAAGCATTACTAGCCAGTTTGTTAAGAAGCCGTAACAGTACAGAAAGCTTCTAGAAATAAGGCTGATAAAAGTATTTTTTATTACATTAAATCAATGGATATATAATCATTGAAAAATGCTGATCGCCTTGATTCCGCTATCTAATATCAATAAGAAAATAGTATAGTACTATATTTAGATAAAGGTTAAGTTAGGCTATTTATAACAAAAAATTAGATAAATTTAATTTGGATTTAAATGAATAATAATTATTATTCATTAATTGTCATTCTTTTTAATATTATTAAAAAAAAAGAATAACTTACCCCAATATAAGATTTCGAAGAGCAGTATTTTGTCTTTTGAGCATATGAAAACTATTAATCATCTGCATTAATCTTTCGGTATCCTCTTTAATGATTTGATGATAATCAGGTGAATTTATTGAGCTATTTTGAAATATTTGATTTATCGACACAATAATAGTTAATAACCATACACTAATTAACATGATACTAATTTTTCCTAAACAATTGCATCTACTATACTTATTTCGTAAAACACTCATATTTATCTAAAATGAAAAAACTCATTTAGGTATTTTTAATTTATTTACAATTATTGATAAGATATTTATAGAAATTTATATTTATTATCTGCGAACAATTTTTATGCACATTAACTATACTTTTTTCTATGCACAAAAATACCGAAGGATAGATTTTATAATATAAATATACACATTATTGAAAAGTAGTGATAAAATTAAAAAAAAATTACAATTATTAATGTATCATTTCTTATTAAATTTATAGATAGAATATACAGGATATAAGAACAATATATATAAATGACATATTAATCGTATATTACTTTATATAACAAATTTGGTGTAAAAGTTAAAACAAAATAGATGGACTATTTTGTAATATTATAGTTTTTAAGAAAAGCAGTCGCTATAATTTTGTCAAAGAGCAGTTGATTTCAATCGTTTTTTTGGAGCTCAATAATCTTTATAACTCTATTATATCAACTACTATTAGTTTTCGGAGTTACTAGAACGGATGCATATCTTATCTTCAGTCACAAATCAACGCGAAGCTTTCTTCGATTTACTGCCAAAAGAGCGTAAGATAATAGCTTAAAATGTTTTTGACAAGCTTTTCTGTTGAATAAATGAAATTTAGATAAAACTCCAAATGTATAACTTGTTAAAAAATATTCGTTTTAAATATCCATATTATTTTACGATAAACATGTTTTGTAGCTAAACTAGCTTTTAATTTATAGAAGTAAAATTTCTAATTTTCATAAACTAAACTTATGCGTTTGGTTTTTCAAGAAAAAAATGTTTTTTCGATTGTTATACACAGTATTTTTAAAATGTGAATAGAAACATTATGGTGGCCATGAAAAGTTAAAGATATTTTTTTAAATAAAAATCATAATTTTTGATTTATAAATAAGTTCTTTAATGATAAATAAGAAAATTATTTAGACTGCTTCTATATTATAAATAAGCACTAAAAATTTCTAAATTATAAGTCTAGTAAATTTTTTGATATTGTATTTACAAACTTTAAAAATGCTATTTCGAATAATCAATTAAACAATTTTAAGGCTCTATACTTTACGAGAACAGAGCGCACCAAAGCTTTTTTGAAATAATTTTAATTTAAGCGATATCAAATCTAATTAATTGAAATATTTAGGAAAATGTTTTAAGCGATGTATTATAATTTTTCTTTCAATTTCGAATTTGTAGTGTATTCGCCACAGATCTTTTTAAACTAAATAACTTAAGGTTACAGAAGGTTCGCACGAACGCATATTAGAAAGGAAAATTGGCTTCTTATATTAAGTAAAATTTATTTTTAAAATAATTAATTGTAATAAAATATGAAACAGAACTTAACTAAGACTAATTCCAGAAAATCACTATTATTATTATATAATCTTTTAACTTGCGTTTGTACAAGGAACGAGATGTGGTTGAAAACAGTGCAACGTAAAGAGGATCGTGTTGTCGGTGGGTAGAACCAAGAGGTGCAAGTATTATAGAATAGAACATCTTTCTTTTAAAATTAGCTAAAATTTTATTTTGTTTGTGTCTTATAAAGAAAAAATTGATGTTATTTTTCTTATTAAACATTCTATTACTATATAATAAAATAAATTTTGCTTTAAAATAATCATATCTTGTAGATTTAAACAATCTATAAATTATTAATTATTATTAATTTAATTTATTAAATTAATTAATATTTCATCCAGTTTACCGAATCATAGGATTATATTTAAAATTTATGCGTGCTGAAAAAATAGACATATTACTGTAATTAATCTAAATTTGATTGAGTTTGATTATAAATATTTATTTATAAAAATATTAAACTACGTTCCTTTTATTATATGCATTATTCTTTTTCTTCAAATTTTTGGCTTACTTTAACCAATTTATATAATAAAAATTAACAGACATTTTTTAAATTTTTTTTTTAAACAAAAGATAAGACATTTATTCGTGAATACAAAAAATTGAAAGTTTATATCTCTAATTTTGGAGGGAAGCAATTTAATTTTAATTTCAAATGTTTCTTTTTTACTTAGTTTTTATTCTATAATAGAAAACATCTTAAGTCGGCATCAAATATTTGAAGTACGTTATTTCCATGCAAAAAAAGTAGTATAGAAATATTTTTTTGATACAAAAATCATTCATAATATATTGTAATATGTAAAAATTATCTGAAGCTCGTATCTAAATATAGTCATCTCAAACCAATAAAAATTATTCCATGAAACAATAAAATAATTTATTCACTAGATACCATAACAGAACACTAAAACGGTAAAAGGAAAAAAACAAGCATTAAAGCTAATTAAGATAATCATCATTAATTTTCGATATATAAACTAAACTTAATCAACATAAATGATAGTAAAATGATAAAATATAAAATACAAGTGTTTTTGTGTAAAAATAAGCATATGGCATTCATAAATATAGTTTAGTCAGAAAGCAACAAATACTATATAGTAATATATCTTCGAATGGTCTACCCTATATTAATCAGCTCTCAAGATTAAAAACGCAACTCGATAACTTTTCTTACTATCACGATTCGCTCTATGAATGAAAGATAGCCACCACCGAGAATAACGCAACACAGTTTTGGTGCAGAATAACTGCTTGATTCAACTACCTTAGCAAACAACAGCAATTCAGTAGTTTCAAGAGAATGGTCAATAGGATATACATAAATATTAAAAAACACCATAAAAATCCTAATTAAACAATTCAAGATCAACGCCTTAATCACCTGATTTAATAAAAAGAATTTTCTAGAAAAAACAATTATATGCTGGTAAAATTATCAGTTTCTTTTATCAATTAGTACACAGATTTGACATTATAAAAAAGATCTACTTTCTTAAATCTTATTTGTAATAGATTCATTTATAATTAGATGTTTTTTTTTAAAAAGCAAGACTTAAGCTATATTTATTTATAATATAAATGAGATCTAAAATTATTAATTCTCTGTAATACAAAATTTTATTAATTATTAAAATGTAATTTCAAACAAAAAGTTTTATAGAGATGTTTTGAGATTTTCAATGAAAGTAATATTGAAGATGTATATCTATAACAAAAAATGATAATTATTTTTTTCAATAACTTTAAAAAAGAAAAACATTCGAACTGTAATAGTAAATCTAGAAAGAGAAGTTGGAATATTCTGAAACAAAATAATTCAAATTATTTCACCTTCAAATATCTAAATTAATATGTTGATTGCAATATATTATATTATCTAAGTTATATCATGTAAAATTCATTCTCAATTAGTGCTTATTTGCATTGGAATATTTTATTTGAAAATGTTAATTTACTATCAACTAGTTATTACAAGTAAAAACAATAAAAAAATAGTTATAATTTATTCAAATATTTTAAATAAAATATAATTCATCAATTCTTTATAATTTTATACATTAAATATAAAAACTTGTTGCATAGTGATACGAAATGTAATTGTTTCTACAGCATCCGAATCAGTTTAAAATTTGATTTTACTTGTCCAATATATTTCGATATAATGTAGTACGATTTCTTTATTACGGTTTATCGTACTTAGTGTATCATTGCACAGGATAGATTATAGCGCGTCGAAAAGAAATAACCGTAATCGAATTTTCTATATATCTAGAGTCAAAGAAATGAAAACCAGAATCAAAAGCAATTACCAAGAAGTGAATGTCGTGGGTATCGCAAATAGAACATTTTATAGTTGAAAAGTTGTATACGACTTAAAAAAAGACATTGTTTTGCAAACTATAAATAAAAACTACTAAATTAATAGAAATACGAATGAAAGTAATATATCTTGAAATAAAAATCGCTCTAGTAATCTTAGATATTGCATTAAGAAAATCTTTGACCTTACCTCAATCAGCTTCTCATGATTTTTTACTTATTTCATCACCCGCAACAATGCCTAAATCAATATCTTATTAGAATTGTTTTTAATAACTTATTACAATTGTTTGGTAATTTTTGTTTTATTAAAATTGTTTTGATCCCTATATAATTAGTGAAATTTGAATCAAACATATTTAAGTATTCTTTACCTAAAACAAATACATCTGTAATTTTTTAAGTTAAAGAAATTATTTTTAAATGTTTTTTGGAAAAAATCTATTTATTAATGTTAGAATTTCTATTATAAATTTGTTATTAACTTTGTGTATTCTAGTTAATCTAGTGAATACGTTTAATGAAATTTTAAATTATCTTTTAATTTTTTAAACTATAAAAAAAACAAATTGTTATTGGCTTTAATTTTATAACAAGTAATTTACATATTTTTATGATTAATAGTATTTAATAATATTTACATTCGAAAATGATGTTAGCATTCCAGTATTTTTAAGATCACTTTTATTTTCATGTAAAAATAATAAAATTTAAAACGAAATATTTCTAACCGTTTATGAAGATAATACAAAATCAGGTTTGCTATTAATATGTTTTTTGGAATAACCTAAAAAATTCACCTACGTAATTAAGAAAGATATTACTAATGCCTTACACATAATTAAAAAGTTATTAATGATTTCCACGAACGTTCCAGTATAAACATATTTATCAAAAATTAATTCTTGCAATGAGAAAATTGTATAATATACGTAAACTGAATAGAGCTTCCATTATTTATTGAAATGCTTAAAGTAAAACTAAATTTCGTATATACCTTCAATAGATTAACAATAAATTAATAATGTAAATCGAATGAAGCATTTGTAAATGGTGTTTAAACTAAATAATGTATAAATATAAATAATAAAATATACACTTAAAAATAAAAATAATATATAAAATTATGACAAATTATACATTTATAAAATGGGAACAAAACTAGTAAAGAAGATCTATTATTAATTTATCATATTTACAACAATGACTGTAAAAATGGTGATATTTTAATATTACTTAATAATGGTGATATCGGCGCGCTTGTCGTGCGCCGATATCGACGTGACTCGCAATGACCGCGCCGAACTGGTTCGGACCGGAGATGACTTATGGTGAATCACCCAAGCAAGTGAGACGAAGCGACGCATACAAAGGAAAGGGGGCTTAGGATTTCTCGTTAGGATGTAGGCGCGGTGATTGGAGCGGCGCATCTTCGGCAGGAAACGTCAAGTGGATGATGGGTGCAGTGCCAACTTCTGTTCTTATTTTTTACGCATCCCAAGGAAGCACCTCTCCTCTCTACCAAAACAAGCCCTTTTCAGGGCGAGTGTGTACGAACAATATTACGTAGTAACAAACCGGGCTTCTCAAAGCGAATCGAAGGTAGACCAAAAAAAAGTCAGCCGAGTCCATCTAACAAATCGGTAAAAAGTGTAGACTAATTACCCCAACCAGGATTTTTTTCGATTCTTTTTCATTAAGTAATTGTTTTAATTAAATAATTTATATATAACACAAGAATTAGCTATATAAATTACAAAATTTTATAATTATAATAAAAAACTTTGATGGATTATAAAGGATTTCTAGTTAAAATCAGCAAAAATATAGCTCATAAGAGTACACAAATTTATTTTCAGCAGAGCTATTTACCAAATATTTATTACTTGAATAAACCTATAGTTTCAATATTATAAAATTTTTCTAAACAAAATATTTTACGTTTATAATGATTTTATCATCTCTTTATTGTATAAAATTGTTTACTTTTATTTGATTTAAAAAAAAATTATAAATTTTTTTTTAATAACAGGTGGACATAGATAACTGGAAAAATATTCGAATTCCAAGACGAAAAAACTGGAATGATTATATGATAATGCTTGCATATGTAATATATGTAAAAATAAATTTTACAAAATATTTAATTCTTTTTAAATTACCATGAAAAAATTCTTTTTACTATTTTTATCTCAAAATAACATTTGTAGTAATTGCGTTATCTTCTGATTATGTCATGTCTGATCTTGCGTAACATGGCTTCAGTGGGAAGCACCCCTTCCGTAATTGGCGCGGCGTCGCTTCGGACCGGTGAATCTGCGAAAGCCCCCGCGTTAACCGAGTGACGTTGCTTGGTTAACGCTGTTTCTCTCCCCTACCACAAACCTTTTAAGATCTAATAATAGGAAGAAACTGATTATCGAACACACATAAAGTAGCGACAAACCGACCTCTTAGGATGAATTGAAGGTCAACAAACAAACAAAAAAAAAGATTTAGACTGCTGAAATACGATTATAATATAGTTAGTAAACTAGTATAATTAAAGTGCTAATGCTCTTTGACAGAATTTTGTTATTAAGGCTCAACGAGTTACTTATGTTAAGACCAAAAAAATTTGGAAACTCTTGATATGTAAAATTAATTTTTTGGCTTTCCTTGCAATAAGAAGTTAAAGAATTTTTGTTATTAGTCGTGTGATCAACTTACTTGTATAAAATAGAATAAAACAAAGGTACGATTCTTTATTTAGAAATTACGGGTATATATAAATTGTATATCTAAATTTTTGCAAGTCTGAGAAATAATTTATTAATTTTTTAACACAAATAAACGCAAAGAATAAATTTTCTATAAAAGAGAAAAAATTAAATAAATATAATATAAACAGGAAAGAGTAATCAATATTAATTATACATTGTATGTGGATTTAAGAATTTACGACAGGTTGACTTTTTTTTAAAATAAATCGACTGTATTAACTATGCCCGCGTACTGGACACATTAGTAAAAATAATTAGTCTAGTTAGGTCAGAAGTCACAAAGCTAAAAAGGCAGGATGTCAACTATACCCGTATTCGTTTCCAGTCTTTTTTGTAATCGAAGAACAGAGATAAGATAAGGATTGTCTTAAAAAGAAAGAATACATAATCGATTCCATCAATTATACATAATTGTACTCTATATAATTTACTTTTGTTATCTCGTGTAATAATACTAATAACCAAGGAGTTGGCTGCTAGAGATAAAAGAAGGGTATTTTTGAAAGGTTAAATTGCAAATGAGGTACATTGATTAAAGTCTTTTTTTCAATAATAATGAAAAATTAGTTGATTCTTGATTTAGTTTCACTAGCCCATGGAATAACAGCATTAATAGAAGTTTTTCAGTCAGTCTCAGTAAGGCATTTAAGTTTGGAACAGGAACTCAGTTGAAGTAAATTGACTGGAATTTTACGCACTGGAAACTTGTATGAAAACATTTAAATACATATGTATAATTTTAGAATCTTATATATTGCGATCATATTACCAAATTCAACGTGGCAGTTGTCTGTATCCGCACCATGATACTCTACAACTTTTTTCGCATACAGTTAAATAAGACTTCGAAGAAATGAATTGTTGAAATTATGATTGCAACGTGGAAATATTAGCAAGTTTTTTTCTTGGATGATATAATATCGTATATTTATGCTGATTATGGATATATCTAATTGACTTTATTTGAATTAATATATTTTAATCTGAACATAACTTATTGATGTGAGTGGGCTCTCAATTAATCTATAATAAAATCCACTAGAATTCTTCTGTTAGTGTATATATATATTTGAAAATACTTCGAATCGAATTCGGGTAATATCGAACTGTATTTACCATACACAACTATAGTAGGTTCTAAAAGAAGAAGACTTATTTAGAAGCTTTAATAGAAGTAATATAGCCGGCTTAACGGCTTCTGTTAAAACATACTGGAGATTGATTGCAATTGAATTTTATTTACTTAAATAATTATGTTATCCTAATCACGACACTTTGTAAAATATTAAAAATTTTAATATTTTCGCATTAAACATTGTTTTATTAATTATTACCGTTTAAACCATGTATTTTTGTCATGTACGTAGTGAAATATACTAAATTTTTGTTTTATTATTTCTTCTGCTACTATATAATAAGTTTTAGTTGATTGTTTTCTGTGATTCGGCGTGAAAATAGTTTTAGGTGATATAATTTAAGATCATTTATTTTTTGCTGTATACACGGTGATCTATTTATGCCTTAAATTGCTATAAGATAAATAATGACAATTCAGAAAGTACTACATTGCAGATTTGAAATAACTTACTTAAGAAATATGTCAAAAAATACATAAAAATTATCATTCGATGACCCGAAGACATTAAAAGACACTTGTACATTATCTTATAAATATTTTTTAAATTTAAATTACATAAATACTTTTTACAATCACACAAAATCGACTAAGTTTATGTATACACTTGGATATCACATAAATTATTATATAATATATTGTGTATTTAAATTTCAAACTATTGTTAAATTTAAAATATTTACTAGGCTTAATTAATTTATTCTTAAACATAATAAACTGATCTTCCTATTTGATATATTAATTTTGAGAATATATTAAATACTATTTTATATAACTTATGAATAACAAATGGTTTTAGTGTTACGTTCATATTTTGAAAAATACTATTTTTATTTATAAGTTGTTTGCAGTTTCAACTAATCCCTGACTCTTAAGTCTCCGTTCAAGTATTTATTCAGTGTATGATAAAAAACGATAAAAACTTCATAATATATATATAACATTGATTATAAATCGATTTGTATTAATTAATATATATTGTTTTCTATCGTTCTAATATTTTCGACAGTATAACCACAAGCGAGAATAAGACCGAATCTCGAAGAAAAATGAGTGGCCATACAGTGATGGTAGTTCGAGTTGCTCTTCACAATGTCTTTAATTGCAAGAGTAATACCAGAAAAGAAAGAAAATTAAACACACTATGACTACCAGACTGATTGTAACATCGTTTTTAAAAATGAAAGATAATTAAAAAATTTTAAACGAATATATTAATTTCGATACTGATTAAAAAATAATAACAAGAGTTAAGTAGGAAACAGCAACGGTTAATTTCGAAACCTGGCAGTCCACCGGTAGTTCATTTTCTTTGACCCCTACAGAGAGAGTGTAGGACGGAGAGGACCGAAGTAAAAAGTTACAAGTGGTAAAGATATTCAATAAAAGTTTTCATTGGTCGTGAATTAAAGATAACCTTTATTTCAATTATAAATATTTGAAATTTAACAAATGTAAATATTTTATTTTCGTTGATTGACACTGTCAAAGTCCGACACAATGTAAGTAACTATTCATTCCTTACAATTAATAAATATCATTCAATATCTATTTTTAATGGCACCGCCTTTAAGCACATTTTGTATATTTTAAAAAGGATAAATTTAGGAGGGATTTCGGTACTGACATCAAACTCTCGCTAGCATTATGTTAATATTACCTCAAGGAACTAATTATTTTATTTTCGATTAATTCAATATTAACTAATGAGCTTTTATTATTATTAAATTTTCAAAAAAATTTATAAAATATTTTAATATTTACGTGATTATTAATTTTTAAAAAAAATTTTATAAAAATATTTTCTTCTAATATTTGTTTTTGCGACATTTAAGTTTTAGATTAAGTTTATCTTTAAAATTATGATTATCTATCATATTACTTGGATGAATTACTAAACAAATAACTTTTTACTCATTTAGTATCTCAGAGTTCTAGGTTACTTAGAGATTTATAGTAGTAATTGATACTATTAGAAATTTTCTATTATTTGGATCTTTTACTATTCGATAATCATCTAATATAATTGCAGCTCATTTATTAATAAAATTATTACTATCTTTAAAAGGAATATTTATTGTATATTTTGTTTTATTAGATCAGTGTATTTTACTAATATAAGAATTAAAAGTAGCTTTAATTCAAGCTTACGTATTTACAGTTATAAATATTTTATGTAGCGTAGAATTATCTTAGGTTAACGTAAAAAAGTACATATTTAGTCAATCTTATCTTCTAGTAACATTAAAACCTTGATCTTTAACTATACCTACTAGAATTTTTATTACTTTTTTTGTGCAAATTAACTTTCAAACTACACCGGCTTACTTTTAGATGTCTGTTATGAAAAAATTATTAATTTCTCGCACGGTCAAAGTGAAGGCTGAAAATGTTTAATATTTTATTAACTGAGGCAGTGGAACAGGGCAAATTTGGTCAACACGTGAAACTTGCCCTTATTAATAAAGCGCAAAGATATGTTCGTATATGCACTCATATACGTAAAACACGCTGTGTTTGTGCGTGTCTATTATATTGTACAAACTTCATAAGTTATTAATATATTACAAAATATCTCATAAATAAAATGCAATCACTAATAGATAATTTAGCAATTATATATTATATTGAAGTTTAAAAACTTTTTATATATAATGATACTGTAGAATAATAATATTATTATTATTATGAGTCCTTAAAGAAAAACAAAGTATTTTTCATTTACATATTTACAAAAAATTAAAGTATAATATTAATATTAATAAAAAATTAGTACTCAGTTGAATTCGTATTTGATAAATTCAGCAATTTCAACAGACCTCAAATTCTCGAATGATACTCTTTAATTATCAGTACAACTTTGTAAGTGACACTTATCTCGACAAGGCTCATGAGCTGCAAGATTTTCACGAGTCGATCCATATATCATTGACTTTGCGACACGGTAACGTCGTTTATTTTTCTAAACAAACATCTCAAATTTACTTTGAATCCACGAAAAAGTATGAGCATAGAATTAAAATATTGTTTTTAATACAATTATCTACACTTTCTAATATTTAGATTCAAAGAATTAAAATTTTTACGAATTTATTTACAATAAAAAATAATGTACAAGTGTAACAATTATAACTTACATTTTTACTCTCATTTTTTCTGCATTTTTCTCTCACTATTTCTCTCTTTCTCTTTCTCTTATCATGCCATTCACAAATAATATAAAAATTTTCTGATATATACTTGCGTTTGTCACATAACAAACAATACCAGTAGATAATCAATTTTGTAATTATAAAAATTATAATTATAAAAACATGTAATAAATATAAGCAAATTAAATTATTAACATCCATAAAGTTTATAATATTATATTAAAAACTACTATATATAACTATACAAATTATTTTTGTAAATACTAACTATTCCAATATAAAAGCTACAATTACATTAGAAAAAATTAATTGTGAAGATACCATACTTAACATTTAAATCGATCGTTTATGACATATATTAGTACATGTACATGTTTTTACAAATAATCCTACTGTTTATGTAATTGAGATTAATAAGGCACAAAGAAAAATTAAAAATTTATAAAAAATATTAAACGGTGCAAATTAAAATAGAATGTTTCTGAAAAATGGTGGTAACGAGTTCATAAATAGTGTGCAAAAAGCCGGAAGAGTACTTCACCGATTTTTCATGGCCATTGAGAAAAGTGGAAAATTGGTGAGGTAAGTTATGGTGACCCCACATTCCCTCCAAAAAAGGTGTTTTCAACTGCTAATAAAATCTGACAACCAGTAATGATCTTTAGAATGTAAGACCCGAAAAGAGCTCTTGAATCGGTACGTCCCTATTTGCTTACTCAATGAGGTGCACAGACTTTCTATGGTTCCTATAAAAAAAAAAAACTAACTTTATTTCCTTTTATTTGTCGATACCCTGTCACGCATTTAAATGACGCTTTACCCAGACTAATACTGGCCCGGGTCATTTGTATAAGACGACGTCGAAATTAACCGTACGCGAGGTTGATTTAGTCCTTGCATATATCAATTCGAAAGGTCTAATTTTAAAAATCAATATTTTAAATATGTGTTAAATAGAATTTAATTAAATAGAAATGCGAAAAATTACGTAAAAATATAAATGCCTATCTAATAGCATTGTTTAATATATCACAATAGACGTAAAAATCACCTGCATTTTCTCTTAGCAAATGCATAAAAGTATATTTTTTAAAGCTACTTAAAGAGATTAAACAAAATTCAATTTTCATATTTATTTTAATTCAAAAACTCCATAAGACTTCACGCTATTCATGAAGTAGAAGAAGATACGAACAAACTTATATTTAATCAATTAATGTCGATTTCAAATGCGATCATTTTTTCTTGCGTAATTTGTTTTCTGTACGAATGTCTATGATCATCGTCATGTTCTTCCGGTGTCAAGTAAAACAAAAAGATAAGCCTTAAGTATAAAACGTTGTTGTTGCAACGTTTATGCAAAATTTGAATTTTTTTTAAATCGAAAAATTCTTTAATAAACTATCAAAAACTTTGAATTAAGATACAGAATTTAATTAAGATCAAATAATGAGAATCCCCAAAATTTCAGAATTAAACGCCACCATTAGTAAGAATTTAAATTTTCAAAAATTCATAATGGGATAAATATAATTATTACACAACACTTTTCTAATGAAAATAGATGAACATATTAAAGAATACTCAGAAACGTTTTTATGTAAAATAATCTGTGCAAAACTTTGCTTTTGGTGTACTTATATGTCATACAAATGTACTCATGCATATATCCACATATAGGTATGAAAGTTTAATAAAAGCTTTTACCAAAACAAATATTTTCAAATTTTACCATCTAATATAACGCACACACAAAATTCTATTTAGAAAATCGACGTCGAAATTGGTGCTTGTTGCATTTTAATGCTTATGATATTTACACACATGTGTACATGGGAAGCTGTTTATTTGTTAATAACAACTTTTAGAGAAACATTACACAAAATATTTCTTCACTTTCTGACGACTTATTATATACTAAACATAGACTCAGTTTCATTTCGAAAATCGACACGGAACTTGAACTTTAATGAATTTATTTGCATTAAAGTTATATATATATATATATAATTTTATATTTTTTAATATGAGATATATTTGATAAATTAATAATTTAAGAATTGTACCTTTATTATGAAATTTTTTTGTAGTAGGTCAGTGGCTTATGAAATATGAATTCTGTACAATAGAAAAGCTCATATAAATCTAGTGTTTTAGGAGTATACCAATAAAATAAAATACTAAAAGGCTGAACCTACCTAAAAATAATACATGTTTTTCATAAATGTTAATTAAAATTCACAAACAATATTTTTTAATGAAGTATCGATTCTTATTTTAAAAAAGCAGTGATAATGATGTTACAATTAAAAATTTTGGTAAGAATCTATTACAAAATGCAAATTTTTTACTTTAAGTTTTTCAAATAAGAAAAATAATTTATTACATGATTTTATATATTTATAATTTAATTATAGTTAAATTTCCTATTCGGTAGTTAATATTATATTGTATACTGAAACTCTTACTGTTTTATTTAACATAATTAATTTTAGTACCTTTATCAATACAATTCAATTTTTGTAAAAATTTAGTAACTTATAAAATTCATGTAAATATAGTTAAAAAATGATATATTTTTTAAAATCATAATAAAAATATTTTACAACAATATTGCTAAATCAAATCATTATTACTATAAATTCGTTTATTCTCGCTCACAAAGCATCGTTTGAGAAATCTAATTTTGGATCGAAGAGATTTTGAACAGATTGAATCATCTGTTTCCTTAATTGCAATAACTTTGTAAAATTTACTTATATAATTTCTCTATCTAATTTAATTTATTTAATTTTATATATATATTGCTTTAAGAGGCTATACATAATGACAAGATTTATGATAAACACAATAATTCTGACTGCATTATCTCTTTGGATCAGTATGCACTTCATTAATCGTTGAAATAAAGAAAGCGGCTAGTAAAATAAAATCTATATTTCTAACTAATAATAGAAAATTTATATTTCTAACACATATAATTGTCCGTTTCTCTCTTTCTCACTCACTCTTATAACAGCGTACACTTTATTGCTTATAACAACTGTTTAATAGGGACTCCATAAATTTGTTTTAATGATTTTTAGTCTTGAATTTTATTTTCTTAAATATAATTTCGATTGTTTCTAATCAAACTTAGATTACCGTAAATTTTCAATTTTTTACATTATTTAAAAAATTGAAAAACTTAGTTTACTGTTTAGTGGTGTTCTTTGGATTACGAGATCGCTAATTTTTGTAGACATAAAGCTTTTTATATGATAAACGATTAAAATAGAGGCAAAGACTAGGCACTGATATAATTTACAAACTTACTTCCAATTTCACCTAGTATCTTGTTGAGATCTTTGTGTTGATTTTCTTCCGTATTTTTGAGTTAACAGCATTAGACTAAAGTTGTTTAATCTCGTTAATTAGGTTAACTTTTTCTTATTTTTTTTTTTCGATTTGGATAGGCTGATAGTGATTATAAAACTCTTGGACTGATCTTGATTTCCTTCAATATTTTCACATTCGTCCCGTGGTTTCGGTTTTTGGTTAAACTTCTTGTGTTCTCTCTCAATATTATTTTATTTTTTAAAAATCTGCTTCAATGAGCACGTAAATGTACTTTTGTATATTTTATATGTATGTACTTTTTGCTTTTATCATAAGTATGTGTTTGATCTATTAACTTTTCCTATCTCACGTGTTTGATAAGATCACTTTTACAATTTTTCTTTTTTTATTTATCCAGTTTGAAGGGCCATGTATTATTTTTTGTTTGAAAGGCACAGGGGCTATTTTGACACTTTGTACAATCTGATTTAGATATAATTAACGCTATTATAAAAAAGAGTATATAATAAAACATTTATTTTAACGTACAGTACACGAAAAGTAAGAGGAAAAAATCTCACTGTGTTTAATTCAGTAGTACACAAGTAAATGTTTTAATCTAATGAATGGGGATAGCTCCACCTTTCTCCTGTACGAAATACTTTCTAATATAAACGAATATTAATATTGTTTAAACTTGAAGCTACATGTCAAGAATATTGCTGTGTTTCGATATTATTTGTAAATCTAAATACAAATAAAAACAGAATAGATTTGCACATTCTCAAAGTTTTAAATACTTTTAAATACTTAAATATACAAAAAAAGGAAAATTTGTATGTTCCTACAACACAATATATTATCAAGAATTTATTGTAATTGGGTAATAGCTTGTATCTATATGCAAAAACAATCTGCACATTTAAACTTCGAACTTTGAAAAATTAATGTGTTAGAATTTCTGAAATTTTTCAAAAGTATTTCATGAAGAAATAATTTAAGAAATTTTATATTAATAAAACAAATATTTATACTTTAGAAAAAATGAAGAGGTAATGTATGTGGCCTATAGTGTCAGAGTAATTGTACACTTCCTTGATACTTCCCTGTTTTTCAATGTATATCTTACAAAATTTTTATAATATTTCTTAAATTATTTAACTATTAATTGAAGTACAAAATTGCTTTTTCATTCCCTAAACTAGAGTACTATCTTAAGTGTTACTCAAGATAATTTTTATTTTAGTTGGTTAAGAGACTTGAAGGAAACTGACATTGTCAAAGTTAGTAAATGTTAGTAATTATCTCCTAATTAAATATATATAATTACAAAAAATAATGCCACACCTGAGTGACATAATGTTATATGCTAAAGATTAAGAAATAGATCAAGAAAAGATTAAGAAAAAATATCAAAAATATTTAACTACCATTAATCCGCAAAGAATAACTATGTATTTTTCTAATTATATATTTTCAAATATAATTTAATCATAAAAAAAACTCAACAAATGGATTTCAATGTTGCTAATTTTAAATCTTAAATAATTTTTGTAAACTTCAAATATTTAATTCAATAATAAAGGTAATACGTAAGTCATATTTTTACATCAATGTTTTGTTACAACAGCATTGAGACAAGCAATGCATTTTGGTACATCTACTAAATTTTTCATCGATTTATTTTTACTAGATACTTGTGTTATTAAAAGTATATTAATTCAATAAAAAGAGACTTTTAGTCATGTTTCTTTAAAGATACAGTATAAGTATTTTTTTCATTGAATACATTTCTCATTACTTTATTTGAATAATATAGACTAATAATAAATATTATTGAAATATTCTAAAATTTAGACTTGTACGATTAATCTTTTTGAAAAATATGTAAATAAATATATTCAGAAATATAATAGACAAATAGTATCTAATTATTTATCCGAAAAATTTGGATACTAATAGCAATTCAGATTTAGATTCATATGTATTGAATGCTTTGTTTTTAAATAGACTTTATATTTTCTTTTAACATTTTATATAGATTTAATAAATTTTTTAAAGAATGTATTACATCAAATTTATTACTTTAAAAATATTATTAAAATATAGAAAAAAATATCATATTATGTCATTCTAATATTTATATAATGAATTTTTTACAATTATTATAAATGTTCATTTTAATTGTTTTTTAAATCTTTTGACACTATATAATTATTACTAAGATACAATTTTTAATTCTTTAGCTTTAGGTTAATTTAGGTAAAATAAAGCTATCATGCATAAACATTTTCACAATAAAATTATGAATATATCAATACAAAACATCAAAAATATTTATAAATAGAATATATGCATACCTGTATTTGATATTATTTTTGTTCACGTTTCAAATGTCAAAATTGTCTCTACTTGCATACTAGAAAGGAATCTTTATTACTAATGATTTTCTAAGATAACTTATACTAATACCATTCTAAGATAACATGAAAAAAGATGATTAAATTGATTTTTCAACTATTACATATGAGGACTTTATAACCTTAAATACAAATGCAGAAATAAAAATTATTTGAATTGACTTGAAAAAATAGTTACTTCAATTTTAAACTGAATTTATTAATTTTTAAATATTAATATATAAATCATGCAGAATAATTGCGTTTTACAAAATGTAGAATAAAAATAAATATCATATACTAATATTTAAATAAATTTTGATTTATTTGCATAATTATTTAATTAATTTAATTGTTTGTAGCAGACGTAAATGGTATTTGTAATTATAATTTTTTATAACAATCTACTAAATGTGCATGCATCACTGAATTAATTATTTGAATACTAAAAATATTGATAATTACATATTAAATTACTAAGAATTAATGTGTAATTTATGTGAACTTTATGTCTAAATGAAAATGAATATTGTAAACTCAATTAAAGTATTCCCATGAATTCGAAGATTCAACAAAATCAGATTATTGTAAATAACGACACTGAGAATTATTGAGAATATTTAAAAAATTGATTATGACTTATGTAGAAATAATTATAGAATCGTTTTAATTTTAGCATGTGCCTAAAGTGCTGGTGCGAGTTTTAAGATATTTTAAGATTTTTAAAAGCAATTGAAAAATAAAATAATATTTTATAGTACTAATTTAATAATAACAAACATGGTTGACCGTCTTTATTAAATTTCAAAATTGAGATTTATGTTTTTGCAACAGAAAAACAGCGCGGGAAATTTGACAAATATAAAAAAATGCGTGAGTTACTTTTGTTTAAGTAAAAAAAAATTTGTTAATCTTTTGAATTGAAGGGTTAAATAGTAGTTCTACAATGTTGGTCTTACATAATGAACCTAAAAGAAAAGTTTTTATCTTAAGAAAGCAAATGTTCTACAGAGATCGTAAAATTATCAATAAAAATGTATATACAAAAATAATATTAAAGGGGCTGGTGAACGATTTTCCTCGACAGTTGTGAAGATGAGTTCAAGTGTAGTACGGAATAATGCTTTCATGGCGGAAGAGGAATGGCTTTGTTACAGAATATGTTACAGTAATAGTATAAGTTTAGACAGAATAAATAACCACGTATCAAATAAACGGATATTTATAAACGTTTAATAAAAATTATTTCATTTGGAAATCTGTAATGTATTCTATAAGTGCTTAATTTTTAGCATCTTTAGATTTTAAGTTAACTTACACGAACTTTACAATATATATAAATACAAAACTTGTAACAAGATTAGTGATTTATTTTTATATGTTAAAATCTAAGAAATAAAATATTAAAAATATTTAATTATCTTTTTGAAGTTTATATAAGTAAAATTAAGCGAGATGAAATAATGACTACATTTTAAATATTCTATGTGAAAACTTTTGAACAGAATGGATAATAATTTAATAAATGAAGGGATTGAGTTAAAGAGTATTCCCACATATTTTTGAAAAACTTAGCTTATATAAAATGGATTATGTAATAAAATTCAATGTTCTATAAGTTTTGAAGTGATCATTACGTAAAAAGTCAAATTTAATATTTATTTTATCAATAAAGCAATATTTTTTAATTCAATAATTATAACATTTTTATAATTATTTTTTTAAATAATTTATTATATTATTTTAATGTTTAAACTTATTAAAATCACAAAATTTACACATGTTACAATTTTATTAATTTTGTAACAAAGTATAGATTATTATAAATTTATTTATAAGTATATAAGTGATTTCATTATTGTATAAAAATTAAGAAATTAGATTTAAATTGAACAATATTGTAAATATTTAATATCGATTCTTTCTTTATTTACTTGAATGTTATATAAAAAATAGTAAATCTGAGTTAAAGCGGTTTTCAGAGGGTGGATTAAAAGTAATAATTTGTAAATTATAAGCTTCATAACGACGATATTATATCATGTCGAGATTATTCGACTGATGTTGGGTTGTATGTTAAAAATTTCTTTTTAAATGGTACAGGAGAAATTAGAGTTTCAATATCTGTTTGATAAAGTCAGAAGTTATCTTTACCTTTATGTTTTTGCAGCAAAACTGACTACTATGATAGTTAATGAAATAACCCGAGATAAAGTCTAGATCACATAATAACTAATGCTGTGCTTCTCAAGATTTATAGTTAGCACGGGAGATAGTAAAGAATATTAAAGGTGTTCTGATTAGAGCGATTAATTCCGCAGTTGATCGCATTTAAGCCAATACAGCAAAATTCTTTAAAAACAACTGAGTACTCGTGGAAACAAACGAAAGCATCACTAAGCAAAAACTTCTTGTATTTACATTTGCAATATCTCTAGAGAGATGATTTCTATAGAGTATTAAGCTGATTTATGATTAGAAGTTTCATAACTGAATTACAGAGGTGAAGTTGGATGTGATTTAACATCTGTATTTTGGATGGGCAAGATGTAGGATATTAAATTAGATCTTGTTTTTAGAATGCGACAGATGTTTCGTTTTTAATCACGTAGACAAGTAATGCCGAAAAGCTAAGGCTATCTGTGGTCATTGTAGGAAGGACAAACGCAAAACATCTGTCGTCTGAATACAGATTCCCTTCGTCGCCTTTGTAAACGCAAAGGGAAAGCATAATAAAATACAATCTAGACACTCGTTTGAAAAGTGAAGTTACAGCTCGGAGATATACTATGTGAAATTTTGGTTCTTCGCCATAATTCAGAGAGAGACAAGGTAGCCACTATGAGATGAGAAATAAAGTCACATCTTAGGTGTATTTGCTACTGTTACAAGAGGCTTGTGCCAGCCCTCTTCCGAAATTTCGATTCTTGAACAAGGTCTTAACAAATTCAGTTTCAGAAAAAAATCTAGGCCTAAATAACTGTTATGGTGCTCAACATTTACACATGATTCTTTGGGCATTTATATCTCTTTTTTTGCGTATATAAATATCTCAATATGAGATATTTGTATGATACTCGCGCATTTTCCACTTTCCTAATTTATCGATACACGTAAACTATATGGACAGATCACGTAATGACTACGTAAGGCTCGTGTAAAATTATAATAGATTTCCTTGCGAAATGCCTGAATAAGATCATAAGACTTCCTCAACCATGTAATATATTAAAAAAAAATTAAAATTATCTGCACGACAAACGGAAAATGAAAGCGAGATGCTTTAAGAAAATATAGTCATATCATGTAGAAAAAATCGAGATATAGAAACAAGAGCTAGAGGGAAATTGTTTCAACACAGAATATTAAAAATGCTTATGATATTTTTTATTTACAAAGTCATTAGGTGTTCATTCGTTTTTGAACTAGTTCTATTCTATATAGCAGTTATTCATTGCTTGATAGATTATTTGAGTTGGATCAGAGATTAAAAATTTCATTGTCTCAAAATAACGTCCAGTCAGATACAACATACTTGATGCAAACTGAAAAGAATAAACATAAAAAAAATTACTTGAATTCAGGAATAGTTTTTGTAATATTATTGCAGTATCAAAATTAATGACTTGTAAATGAGAAATATAATCAAAGTTGAATATCTCAGAATCTTATAGTAATAACTTAAAGGCAGATGTATCTGCAGTATGATGAAATAAAAACCTGTCTTTATAACAGTGTTCTTGTAAATTATAATGAAATAATGTAATATAAATGACTTAGCATATATATATATAAATACTGAAAACAAAAAACGCTGTAAAGAAAAACATCGTTTGAATAAATAACTAGTATAAAAAAGCTATGTCTTGAAGTTGGTGACTTAGTAACAACTAACCGGAATACTTGTAATTTCAACTTATGTAAAGAAAAGTTATATTAAAATTTCTAATCGGGCACCAAAATATAGTAAGAATCTTTTAGTTTCGGCAAATGTTAGAATAAAAAAAAAATTAAAGTTCATAATTGTGATTTTAAAAGAAATTTGTTCAGACCAGAAAAGAGTTGACATATTTTTAATATATTTAATGTGTAATAAATTGATGATATGATACTGATAAGTGAGAACTACAAACATAAATAAAATGTAGACAAAAATAAGATATAAAATCTGAAATTTGCAAAACTGAAAGATGATTTATACACGATTGTAAAAGACTGTAATATATATTAAGTATTATTTTATTATAAATGAAAATGTGTTTCAATTAAAATCATTATTCATTACCTTTGTCGAGTTCAATGCCAACTTGAATAACGAAGATAAATAAGAGTATCAGGCAAGCGAATAGTGGCAGCGATTACTAGTATATATAATTTTATATACAAAATCTTATAGATAAAGAGTAGATTTATTACGAAAGTACATAATTGTAAAAGTAGAAGTTGCCAATGTACGTATTAAAAGTGATAATAAAAACATTTTTCAGAAAATCAAGAAAAGGTAGATACGTACCCGAAAATAGTTAAAGTTAAGGTTTTGAGAGAAAAAAGTGCATTTTATTTGCACAAAGCTTATTGAGCAAGAGTTTGAAATACAATCACAATTTATTTAAGTATTCAAATACGTCTCAATCATAAAAGCCTTATAAAGTAAACTTGTAATTAGAATATATTTGTATATAAATTGCAGCAAATTAAGAACAATAGATAACGAAGTGAAATATAGTAACATTTAAATTTGAATAATTACCTAATATTACTTGCAATATTAGTACTATAAAATTACCGTTAACACACTAGTCTCAAACTTATGCTCAAGCACTTTACAAATGTGGCAATTTAAATTTAAAAGGAGCTGTACTTGTGATAAAACATAAAGACTTGCTAGAATTAGAAAAAAAAAAGAAATATTATTAGATGTTCTTCATAAGACTGGTGTAAAAATAAAAAACTTTCGTAGAATGACGAATTGTATATTGAATTGAAAAAATAATAAAAAATTTCCTCGGATATTTTCCAGCTTACTTACATGAAATATAGAACTTAAAGAATGCCAATAAATAAATTTAAAGTTTATTAACATGGCGTTTCGCTTATAAGTAAATATTAGTAATTGTTGAGACAAGATTTAGTTGACATAATTATTTATTGAATCCACAAATAAATGGTTTACTATTCTTTAACAGATTCTTCAGAAACATGATTTGATTGTATAGGATTATTTTCAGAATTTTTTGTTTTACTTCCGGAAACAATATCATCAATTCTTAATAAAAGTATTGCTGTTTCTATAGCAGTCTTATAGGTTTGAAGTTTTACTACTACTGGTTCCCAAATACCGTGATGTTTCATATCAATTAAGTTCCCAGATTGACCATCAATACCCCATGTTGTTCCTCCAGTAGCATGTTTAGCTCTTAGCGCTGTCATGGTTCGAACTGTATTAGCTCCACAATTTTGAGCTAAAGTTCTCGGAATAATTTCTAAGGCTTGAGCTACGGCTTTATAAGGCCATTGTTCGACTCCAGAAAGTCCAGCAGCTTTTTCATTAAGAATGTAAGATACAGCCATTTCAACAGCTCCACCACCTATATATAACAATACAGTAAAAAAATAGATATAGTACATTGTTTAACAATACAGTAAAAAATGGATATAGTACATTGTTTAACAATACAGTAAAAAATGGATATAGTACATTGTTTAACAATACAATAAAAAATGGGTACAATACATTTTTTAACAATGCAGTAAAAAATAAATATAGCACATTTTTAAATAGAAGCTTATACCTTTAATTATTAATTTATATTTAATTATAAATTTATTAATTTTATAAAGAAAAATTTTAATATTAAAAGTAGTTATAAAATCATATTAGGAACTTAGCTAATTAAAATCTATTTTATTAGCTATTATTTTATTAGCTAAATTTAAAATAAACTCAAGTAATGAATCATTCAGTTTTTCTATTACATTCTATATTTTTTAATAAAGTAAAAATTTTCAATTAGAATTATTTAAAAAAATTTTTTTTTAACATCTCTTATTAGTTAAAATTTAAAATTGAATTATTTATTTTCAAAACTTGTTTATTTTTAATAAGACTTTTTCTTCTTCTTTCTCTTACTAACGGAGAATATTGGAGATCAATTTAAAGTCGATTATCTAAAATATTTATGAGAAGAGATAAAGAGTAACAAATATTTTAATATACCAAACGAAAACCACTTTTATACCCTTATAATATGATTTATTATTTCATTTAAATAAATTATTAGACTAAATCCGTAGTTTCTATTGTTTTTTTAGTATCCACATACGTCTACAAATAGCCTAGGAATATGATACAAATTATATATTAACTCATAGAGTACTAAAAAGAGACAAAGTTTAATTGAATAAAATCTTTTTATAAATTTAATAGAAATGTATGGAGTTTTAGTATTATAATAGTGATAAAACAAGATGCAGCACTAAATATTTAATCGTATTTAAAACTTTAGGCTAATTATTTTCTTATTTGAATGGAACAATTTATCCGTATAGACAATTGTTTACTGTGAGTTGTCAAGAAGACTTTTGGTATGAGCGAATATAAAACGCAATATCTACAAAAATTTAAAGTTTAAGCTGAAAATATTAATGATATGATGTGGCCTTATAGCGGAAAATTTTAAGATATATTACAGAAGCAAATAATTTTTTCTAATTATTCATTAATGGTAAAAGTTTTTACAACAATTTTGTTAGTAAGATGCAGATTTAACTTATTTTTTCGAGAATTTCGGTAGGCATCTATAGTCAGTAAACTACCTGGATCTGACACCTCTTAATTATTAGTAGGTTAAATAAAAGAATCAAATTCAATTTTATTTGAAAATATATTCTGCCTATTTTTTGTCTAAACTCAAGGAGATAGAACCGCAATTAGTGATAGCAAAAAAATCAAAGTAGAGTTGAAAACAAGACTGAATTCTTGTTCGCACAATAAATTTTTAAATATTTATAAATATTTCCTAATTTAAAAAACGTAATTAAAAAAAAAAAAATTAAAAGAGAGTATAGGTTTATAGATTCCCGCGATAGGGTCATTATATTGATGGTAGAACGACATAGTCGATCTAAAAGTCTCGCACTGCAATTTTTTTTTTAGCATCACGACTCTGCGCATAGCGGCTTTTACACATTCTTTATTACTCTTTGTAGCTGATGAACGTCGTCTACTGTATATCTGCACGATTTCCCTATTATTTGTCATCGTGTTATGAATACCTAAGTAGATAACATGTGAACACACTCGTTCACTTTATTTTAGCAACGAATAAACAAGTGCAATTTGCTTTTTTTACTTTACTTCTTGTACTATTACTTACTTATTGTCTTATTTTGCATGTCTACAAGAACGTACAAAAAATAAACTTGGCCTTGTTGATGGTAAGTCTCTTACATAGATAATTAACAGAATTATGTTAATTATAATATGATTATTATATATTATAATAATGTAATTATATTATATTATATATAATAATTAACAAAAAGCATCTCAATTATTATAAAATAAAATATATCCAGTGAATATCTAAATCAGCTTCAAATTATAAAAATAATTTAATGATTTATAACATTAACATAATTATAAACAACTGAAAAATTATCTGTATTTTTTTATATTTAAAAACGAAAACTTTTATACTTATATCATTTTGATTATATAATAATCAAAATGGAAATTAATACATATGTATGTATATTTGCATGTGCTGAAAAAATTCTAGTTTATCGGTTCGAAAAATTTAAATTGTTTTTTACATTTTTCCAAGGTTTATGTAGAATAAGCCAACAAAATGATGTCTTAAAAAAGATTTAAAACTAAAAAGCGTAAGGCGCTCCCTGCCGCCTATCCAAGCAAGTCATAGATTCACTTGGTAAAGTTTATCACGGACGGCCACGAGGAACTTTTCTGGCGCGTTGCTGATCGGGCGGGAAAACTTTCAAGTTTTCCTCCACGCATGGCGTTCTCCTCTATTTCTCGGCTTGCTCTGAGGTTTCCTCGCAAGGTTACGTCTAGACAGGTTTCACTTGTGTACGTTCAATCCTGCGATTCTCACGACTCGAGATTAATCCGGCGTGCATCTTTTTTCTTAATGGGTATATAATTGATTACTATCATTAGAGCAATACGAGGCATTGTGTATATTATTAATAAGTATATACTATTTTAACAAATCAAACTACTTCGATCGATTATTATAACTTAGTTATTGAATTTTCAGACATTGCTTTTTCGAGCATTATTTCTGATTTTTTCTTAATATCTCGTTGTATTTGGTAGAAAATTTGTAATCTCTAGCCAATTTCAAATACCACATTAACTGATTTAATATAAATTCACGATTATTTTTATATCTCGTAACTATATTCATAGGAAGAGTAAGGCTTAGGGAAGGTTATCATTTGAAGATTTAATACAATATTACATATAGAAGTTAATAAAATATAACAATAATTTGCTTATTCTTAAAGATTTTTGTATTACAATTATTTACTTATACATTTAATAAATTATTTTAAAAGTGAAATAAAAATATTATTTCAATTAAAAACTATTGTTTGAAAAAAAAAAACTGTTTTTGTGTAAATTTTAGATTATTTGTGCTCGATGAAACTATGTTTAGGGAAACAGTGCGACTTAAACAAAATTTTTCTTTGTAGACTTTTCATAATATTATATTTATAATTTAATAAAATCAAAATTATGTTACTTTTCTTTAAATTAAAAAGGAGTAAAGAGCGAGCAAACAAACAAAGCAAGCGTAGATATATCCAGCGAGACTTTATTTTTCGTGTTAAACATAAAACTGATTGGACAAGACTGCCCGATCATCTTTTCTCGTTCTCCAACTGTCACAAAAATGTCGAGGACGTTTATGGCTCTGCCACACTTATTTCTGACCTCTACCATCAGTTCTTTACGCGCGCCTTACATGATTTACAAAAAGACCATAATGTCGGCTTTCGGACCAAACTTAGGAAAGCTGCATAAGTATTCTCACATATTTTTTGTATTTGTTTCTCTTAATTAATTTAAATAATCAGTTAATCTGTACATAAATATAACAAATATAATAAAGGAATAGTTCAAAAATTTTTTTTTTAATTTTAGAATCAAAATGAAAGTTCTGCATAAATAAAATGAAAAATAAAGTTAAAGAAACAAAAGTAATAAACTCGATAAAAACTAAACATAAATACACTACGTGTACTTCAAGTAAACCTAATATACGAAACTTATCAAAATGATTTTTATAAGATCTTTTTGATTCTTTCAAAACTCTTACATATAATTATATTCTAATTACGTACTTGCTGAAACCAGTTAAACTCATACCCTGTTTATGTCAAAAGAATGTTCATCTGATATTTGATGTACAATGTTGAAAAATTAGCAGTGGTGCTGTTTTATGTATTGTAAACTATTAGAATATATTAATGAAAACAATATGCAAGTAATATTATCTTGTTAAGTACCAAACATGTACAAGCCCAAATTTATTTAACATTTTTCTCTAATCTTTCAAACTTTTAAGATCACTTCATTTACTAAATTGAATACCAGTGTTTGTATAAAACAAATTATAATATATACTGGAAATAGCATCCAACATTTATAGAATATTTCCAGTATTGGATGAATTAAATCTCTTATTCCTTTAAAATTCAAAGTAAATATTTTTTCTTAAATAGTTAAAGAAAAAAATATAAGAAAATTACTAATTCTGTGTAACTATGCTGAAAATCATGTACTTATAGCCTTAAGTGCAGTAAATTTATAACATTTTTATTACAAAAAAGTTGATAAAACGAAACGTCAGATAGATTTATATAACGTCAGTTTTCATTAGAGTACTGTTCCATAGTATATTTAACATACATCTAGCTTTCTGCTAATTGTTAAATAAATTTCATTAATGCAAATTTGAAATTTAAATAAAGTTAGTTTATCAATATTAACAACTATTTTTGCTACTTTCAGCTTTGGTTACGTTGTTTAATAGTAAAAAAATGCTTGTTTTTTCACTTAAGGTTACCCGACAGTAAAGATTGATTATTTAAATTTCGCATTTGTTTTTTTAAAATATTATATTTAACACTTTCTTGTGAAGAACTATTATTTTTGTATACATATTTTTATTGTAGCAAAAAATGTGTTATCAGTTAAAATTATTTTTAAAAACAGTTCAAGTATAAAATTAATTTATACATTTTCTACTTATTCTTCTTATTATATATAATAAATGGATATTCATTTTGTATTAATTTTATATTGAGAGACTCTAAAATCTGTATTTCAACCACGCTAACGCTTATATCATAATATATAATCTTAAATTACTTGCAACACTTATTTTTAACTCAACATTATTATTTTATGTAGTAAATTTATGATAGCTAATATATTTATAAAATTTTTTAAATACATTTAAAATACAGCAAATACAAAGCTATTTTGTTCTATTTATTAATAAAACTGATATAAAAGATTTCAAGAATACCGTGTTTAACGTTTCGAATTTTAGAGTAAAAATACTGCGTATGAATCAATATGTTCTCAACTATACAAAAATTTTGACACACTATTGTCATGTATTTAGCATAAGCTTATTAACAAAATAAAATTTATTAAAATGCGGAATCCTTAGATTTCCGGCTAAAGGCATGGATGAATAGATAATAAAAAACATGTTAGTTATCGCTACAGAACTAATGGTCTTTAAAATTTAAGAATTTCATTTAAGGCAACAACTTTTTTGATCCATTACACTAGGATATTTTCTTAAAATATATGACCAATTGAAAAACCATTTGGGTATAAAAGTTTATATTAAATGTGAAAATACGATAATTTCTGACAACTCAGACCATAATTTATACATTATTAAAATAATAAAATCGCTCTCCGTAGTGATAAAATTTGAAAAAAACTCTTTTTAGTGTTTAATAATATTTTAATTGATTTCTTACATAAAAGTAATTTGTTTATTATAAAAATACACTTTATAGATATAAATTTGTTACAAAGTAAAATAATAAATTATTTATAACTATTATAAAAAGTGAAGTATAAAATTTTAAATAATAATTAACAATTATTAAAAAAAATAAACGAAAGTAAATAATCTATAAATATACAAATTAAATATATATTAAAATATACTAAATTTAGTTATATGATTGCCAACAAAAAATAAAATTACGATTAATATTATAAGATATATATAATAAAAAATATGTATTTACCTGGTACAAGTTTTGGTTCGGAAAGTAAATTTTTAGCAACGTGAAGAGCATCTTGTATGTTTCTTTCTGATTCATTTAAAATATCTTTACTTGCTCCTCTTAAAACGATTGTACATGCTTTAGGATCTTTACATTCGGTAATGTAACAGAAGTAATCATCACCAATTTTTTTTATTTCAAATATTCCAGCTCCAGTTCCAACATGATTTTCTTGTAATTCTTCAGTTCGATTCACGATTATTGCATTGCAAGCTCGAGCAATTCTATTATTATCACTTTTTCTTACTCTACGAATAGCGGAAATTCCAGATTTTAACAAGTAATGTTGTGCTAAGTCTGATATTCCTTTTTCAGTAAAAACAACATCTGGTTTAACTAAAATGATATTATAACAAATTTTTTTAATATATTCTTCTTCAATTTCCAGTATTCTGGTGAAATCAGTTTCTTTCAAAATTTCAATATTTGTTTGTGATTCTCCTTTTTTATATTCTAATGGACAATCCAAAAGAATTATACGAGGATTTTTTATAAAACGTTTCATTTTTGGGTGCGTCACATCTTTATTCAACATAATACCTTTTAATACACAGCTATCTTCAATTGCTCCACCTGGAATTTTTTCAACCTAAGAAGATAAGATAACATAAATAAATTATGCAAGTGAACATATTTTTTAGAATTTTGTTGTACAATTATTCTTGTGAAACGCAATAGCATGTATAGTTTATATTTCAAAAAATTTTTAATGTTTCACGATTAAAAATCGACTATTATTTTAGTTTTAAATTAAATTCAATTATTGATCTTTTATTTTTACGTATAAATAATTATAATAGTAAATATTTTTAATAAAAATTATTTATTGCATGTAAAATACAAGATCATGAGAAATTTGTGTTTTTCAATAGTTTTTAAGTAGAGAAGCTAATTAGTATCTAAAAAATAATTTTATAAGAATATTTTTGAAAAAAAGAAGTTAAATTTTTTTAAATTTATAAGTGATTTATAAATATTCTATAATAATGAAGATATTGTATAAATATAATAGCTTCTTATAGCGGTTTAATATAAAATTCAAATTTTATCGAAAACGTATAAAATGACATAAACTCGTATCTCAATAATACATTTTTTAAAATGAAGATATTCGTTCAACTTGATTAATAAGTGAATATATATATATGATATATCTATATTTTAATGCTTAAGAACATCCTAAGCTTTATTTCTTTAAGCAATAAATTGTTATTTTTATTAATTTTTCATCAATTTATCTTCAAAAATAATGATACATAATTATTTTCAATAAATATTGATGATCATGAGTATATATTTAATTTTATAAGTTAGTTATTTACAAATAATAAAGAAAGTAAATACGATCATATTTTTATTTCTACCAACTACGTAAATTTTGAAATCTGATTTGGATAAAAACTCGTTTAAATTATACCTTAAGAAAATTAAATAAATTGTTAAATGAAATGTTACTTCTTATTTATTACTGTAAAATTTTATTAAATTTAGTTTATCAATCGCAAATCAACAATCGAAGATGAAATAACAATAATTGTATTTTCAGAATGAAATTTTGGTCTTAATTATTAACCCACAAAATTTGCGATAACCGTTCTTTTGGCACTAAATTTTATAGTTTTATTAATACCAAACAAGTTTGGCACTTATTTATTATTTCGAACTGATGATTCACACTCTGTTTTACAATGTATTTTGTATTAATGTATTGTATGTATTTTGTACTATTTTTAGTATATATTTAATTTAACTATTATCCCACACAATACGATTATCTATGATAAATAAAACATTTATTTGGTAAAACCTTCATAGTTTGCATAGAATTTATAATTTTGCCAACTAAACTATTCTTCATATTCAATTGCCTTTTTTATTTCTGCGAAAAATGTACGTTAAATTAAAAGATTTTATGATAATGTTATCTATTTTGTTTGTATTATAAGGTTACTAAAAGGTTATAATCAATGAATTAAAACCTTTTTTTGATTGAACTTTAAAAATTATGAGATCTATTTGAAGAGGTTTCACATTTGACTCAATAGTATTGGGAAAGTGGAAGGATAGACAAGACATGTATATGATTACGAAACGTTTAATACTTAGTTATTACTGGCCGATTCTGAAAATACACATTACTAAGATATACTTTTTATATGTACCACAAGTACTATTTCAAATTCATGTCAAATTCATGTTGTTCGACAAGTACGTAGGCCTCGACCCGTATAGTCGAAACAGTCTTGTACACACGTTCTCGGAAACGAGACAGAGCAAGAGCGACAGATAGGTACAGGGAAAACAGGAATTTTTACACCCGAGCGGCACGGCTACCTGTGGACGATTCGGCTCGGAGAGGAGCCTGATGTCCCAAAGAAGAAGGAAGGAATCTCTATTAGGAAGCAACAACGGTCTTTGAGCTTCTTATCTTTCTTATCCATGAATTCAATAGTATGCGACGCAAAGTGATACTTGTGCTGCCTCTTCAAGAGCGATTCAATCGCATACTATACAATGTTGGAGTTATTTTCTTTTGCTTTCCGTTTCTATTCCCGATGGAATAACATGGTCTAATCGTTTCTTATAGAATAATTCGGGGTTGTTTTACAATCCGCCCTTCTCAGGATGAATCATTGAAACTACAAAATATTGCATTCTTTTTAGGGCAAAGGTGATTAGAAGAAAAAAGGGTCAACCAATTTTGACGCCCTCTAACTCTCTATTCATCGATTTTATGATGGACGACTTGGAAAATCATCATCATCTCAATAGCTATTTTTTTATTTTTGAATTTAACATTGATATATCAAAATATTTTTATTTACCTCTGTAATACAAAAAATTATTTAAATTTATTATTTTGAAACATATCAAAACGACAGGAGTACCTTTAATGTATAACAAAATTAATAAATACATATAAGCTTAAAAAGATTTATTAAGTGTGAAATTTCAAGGTTTATTTTTTTTTTTGTAATTTCTGTCTCGGTACATGTGTATGCAGCAAATATTTTAAAAATTTAGAGTATTATTATTTTAATTTTTATTATTGATATTACTCTACCTTCACATATCGTTTAATATCGATTTCTTGATGACCGTTTTGTTTCAACACAATTATCTGCACTGCTTCTAATGCTATTTCACAAGCTAAGTAGGCCCAGCGCCCAAGAAATTTTGTCCCAATACAAGATTGAACTACTTCAGTAAATTTACTTTTATTATTATAATCAAGATCTATACTTAATTTTTCATTTAGTATTAAAATCATGTCTTCAAGTGCTTGTTTATAAGCTTTGATAATAGTAGTAGGATGCAGTCCTTGTTCTAAGAATGGTTCAGCATTTGCCAACATTTCACCAGCTAATACAATTACTGATGTTGTTCCATCACCAACCTCTTCATCTTGAGTTCTAGCTATTTCAATCATTGATTTTCCAGCAGGATGTTGGAGTGTTATTTCACGTAAAATCGCATTCCCATCATTAGTCATCACAATTCCACCCATTGGATCCATTAACATTTTTAACATAGCTTGTGGTCCTAAACATGTTCTGATAACATCAGCAATGGTCTGTAAAAAAATGTAATATATATGTATATGAAATGTACATAACAGAAATTTATAATAAATTTACCAGTAAAAATGTATAAAATACACATACAAATCATAAGGAAACTACGATATGATTTTACCATTTATAATAGCTTACAATTGAAGAAAAAGTATAAGTGTAATAAAATTCTCAATTCTCGTAAACATTTAAGGGAAACTTAATAATAAATGAGATTGAAATCATTTTGCGCAATAAACAATGTAAGCTTTTCACATTAAGTCACTAAGGCTGATCACACTCGAAATCGCCAAAACACCACGCACATAAGTGAAAGAAAAGTAAGAATGGAGCAAGAAAGTAGAAGAGTGTGTAATGGTACAGTGACCAATTTGCAGGGATAGCGCAATTTAACATGTGCAAACTGCTACCGAATTGCGTGAAATGATTAGATTTACAACCCAGCAATAAATTATTGTGTCTACAAGACTTGCAATTGGTTGCAATATCGTTTCTATTTCCGTAGTGTCGATTTGCTGTATGTAATCCTGACAACGGGAAAGTTATAATTCTCAGGGCCTTTAGGTACCGTATGTAAGATCTTAGGTGTTGTTTCATGCGTATACCAACCCCCGCAAATGAGACGGATAGAAAGACCTGGATAACAATATACGTGAAAAGTGCATGCGAGTGTCATATCTTGGGTTCCACTATATTTAACCTGCCTTAGAATTATTCATTCTAGTAAATTTATTGTAGCTGTAACCTGTGAAGTCCAAACAGGAAAAATAAAATAACCTTAAAATTATTTAATAATGAATCTATTTACGTTTTTTATATTAATCTAAACCTCTGCTAAATTCCCAACTCCTCATCCCGCAACAAAGTATCCCGTCTGAGATAGCTAGGTGACGGATATCACACGAAATCAATCGAGGCATAATAAATATCTTATACCGCTCAATAGGGACTCGAAGTACTACACGGTATCATCAGAGAGGAAATAATAACCACAGAAAATTTTTATTTTTACTTCAACTAATATAAAAGTAATGTTTTCAATTATTTGCTGGCTTCAACAGATACGGAATAACAAAGCTCTAATAGTGAAAATTTCAAGCTCATTTTTTTTTATTTTATATTTACATTAGAAAATATATTTAAAATATTTCATAAAATTAATTTTTACACGTTGACATACATTTTACACATAGTTTTGTCTTTTTAATCGAAAAAGACATTTTACCAATCATCACGTGACTATTTTCGTCAATCGAAGAGTAACCTAATTCATAATTTCATACAATTATATATAGTTTTATAATCGATGAGTACAAAGGGATACTTATTTTTAAATTTATTATGACAAGATACTATTTTTTAAGTTACTATCATTCGAATATTGTAGCTTTTATGGATAATCATCTATTGTTCTAAAATGTTAATAAACGACTTAAAATTAAGTTCTTCTTAAATACTAGATTTAACAGTTTAATTAATTTTGAGTTTTGAAATAAGTAATTTATATCTTTATAGAATAAGTTGTTAATTGTCTACATTACAAATTGTAAATAACATTAGAAATTCAAATATAACATTTATAATTATAATAAAATAATTCAACGTAATTTATACAATATCTGTATAAGACAAACCCTTACTTAATTCTTTACCTAAAGATTAAAAAAAAAAGAAATAGGAGAAGATTTACCAATTGCATGTACGTCTTAAGTATTACGGGGACCTCAATTACCTTATGAAAAAGAAGCACTAGTAATAGTTTACAGTGCCTTCCGGTCCTATATCAATGGGAGGAAAATTACTTTATCCCTGACCACTAGCCCTTAGCCTGATTCAAATCAGCCGAACATAATACAAGGGTACAGAAGTGGCGATTCAGATTGTCAGAATACGATTATACCGTAATTTACAAATCGGGAAAATTAAACCTTAACGTTGATGTCCTATCACGGCACCCAGCCGAAACAAGAAATATAGGTATTATAACAAGAAATCAGAGGAAACTTTTGGAGACAAAAGAAATTAATAATCAAAAAGATAAAACAGAAAAACAAAATCCTCCAACACAAAAACTGATGAAAGTAGCAGTAATGGAAATTATAGTGAGGAAGATGAAGTCAATATCGATAGCGATTTCGAACAAAAAACGCTTACCCAATCCCAACATCGAATAACATTATTGAAACGAAGGAAATTCCGCATTTTCGAAAGAGCCATATAGAATATTTTGTTTGAACTAGCGGTGATCATTGTGACGATGGAGCCAAGGAGCTCCACAAAGTTAATAAAATCTCTGCTAATCCAAACTTACAAATTGGGGAGGTAGCTGAAACCAGAGTAGAGGTAACAGATACCTCATAAGAATCTGCATCCAGAAGGAAGAACGTGAATCAATGTTATTCACTAAGAATTATATATGGAAGGGTTTAAACAATCTTCGGGATTTAATGAACGGTAAAACTTTGTTAGACATAAATTAAATAAGCATTGCACGCAGCGATTACATAGAAAACATCAAATGGTGTGACATCCTAGACCTGATAAAACAAATTTTTTATAATACTCGAATTAAAATAATAACATGAAAAGGTACGCTAAAATACTTACCCGATATACGACGATAAGCGTAAGAGCATTTTTCTTGAACTATATAAATCACCGATGGGAGGACATAGAGGCGTTTCAAAAATCTTTAATTGAATACGGCATAATTACTACTGGGAAAATTTGAAACATGATATAAATTGACGCATGCAACAATGCATAGAATGTCAATTAAAAAAACTTGTACGTCTAAAGCCAATGGTTATTACTGATACACAGGGTAACACTTTTGAAAAGATTGACGTGGATATCGTAGGACCATTACCCGCTACCATTAACGGAAACGAATATATTTTGACAAGATTCATTGTCGAAATTCTGTCTAGCGGTACCCTTGCCAAAAGCAACTACCATCCGTGTGCCTATGCTTTTATAAAGAAATTTATTTGTGTCTTCCGAAACCTAAAATTATACTAACTAATCAGGGGAGAAACTTTTTGAGCGGACTTATTAAAAGAATATGAAAAAGATTCAAAATTACACAAATACGAACAACAGCATTCCATCCTCAATCAAACTGGTTATTAGAACGCTTCCATCATGCACTAACCAAATTTATTAAACAATATACAACGAAAGACAATGAATGCGACGATTGGGTAGACATTGCTATGTTAAATTGTAACACCTGCAATTCAAGAAAACACAAAGCCTACACCATATGAGGTCATCTTTAAAAGACTAGCAAGACTGACATCCAACGAACCATTGAAGGACAAGGCCTCATTACCTACATATTAAAATTACATGAACCTACATTCACGCGACTAACCGGATTAAAAGAATTAGCGTATGAAAATTTGTTAAAGTCAAAATGTAAATAAAAAATGTACTACGATAAGAAAGTAAATCAAAAGAATTTTAAAGTAAGAATTTATGAATTTTTATTAAAAGAGGATAAATAAGGAAAATTCGGAGACCAATATACAAGTCCACATCAAATTTTAGATATTATAATCCTAACAAATATTGAAATTCAAGACAAAAAATACTAAAATAGTGCATGCTAAGATTTAGAATATCTTATATAATTCCTGATAGAAAGAAAGGACGAGAAGAGAAATCAGAAGATGCGTAACCTTTCATTTTCTGTTTTTAGTAAAAGACTAGGCAATATGGAGAAAATAGTAATCTTCCTCGGGTTTGTCTGGTTCGCCACAGCCTTGATAGACTATGATTGTGCAGCACGTTCATTAAATTTAACTTCCATGTCATTATTTGATATTGAACAATGTGACATAAACTTAGAAAAACCAGTTCTAAGTCAGAAATACACTTAACTCCTCCAGATTAACGAATATTTAGAAACAGAAGTCGTGCAATGTAAAGTGAAAATACACAGAACCTTGTAACACTGCGGAATGTTTTCTCATACTTTCGTAATTCAACATGGAGAGGCTGAGTATATCGCTGATATTCCTGAGGGAAAATGTTTGGATTTGCATAATTACGGAATATTGTACATAAGGAACCACATTGTAATGGGTAAGAGAAACAGTAGATTGGTGGGAGGGAGGCTCGGATCTATGTATATTTTTTTCGTTTATTATTCTTTTCCAGCTTATTCGTCCTTCTAGTTGTGACGACGGCTTAGTCTCTCGTGCTCCTGGCTGTCCCGTCCCGGATGGCTCGATGTCGAGCCGGGTTCGTGGCAGGAGCAGGAGGCGCGGAGATCGGAGCCAAATAAGCAAGGCGTTTTTTTATTGAGTATAAAATTTAAAACTATTTTATTCAAATTAATCATACAAGGGTTTTTATTTTACGGTACGCTTACCGTACGTTATGTACGTTACGAAATATTGTATTTAGGAAACCACGTTACAAGTGGTATCCTGTCAAATCGCACTACTGTAAAATAAATAGTATTTGCTGGGCATATTGATTCCACAGGATATTGTAAAGTAGCGTCATATCAAGACCCCTATGGTTTTTGGGAATTGGTAACAGCCCAGGGAAATATCTAAGTATTAAGGACTTTGCATAGGGTTAGTCATGTGAATAATAAGATACATTTGAAGTTAGGAACGGTATGCGCCACGTCAAAGGGACATTGTATAGATAGCGAAGGTGGATATACTTATTGGAACGTCATACCCACCAATGATTAAATTTAAGCATTTCAGTATCCTATATGAGAATTCAATGACAAAAATAGTTGAATCTTTTTTTAACAATACCAACAGGTGTATTTACTTTCGACTAAAGATACCACGTTTGCGTTAGCCGCCAAATCCGTGGAAGATGTCTGTGGATATAAAGTAACAAAAACCGAACACCCTAAATTAGTAATATTCGATAAGACAAAAGGGAAAAGTTTCGCAGGAAACCAAAGCTTACCAATCAAAGATCTCGATGTATTAACGTACGTAAACTTCATATTCCTCTATGTCGAAAAACACATAAAAACACAAATAAAAAAGCTTTATCGCGATGTAATAATACAACAATGCATTATCGAACGCCATAGTTTGAAGAATTCGTTGGCCATCGCTGTTCACGCTCCAGACCAATTCTCTTATAACCTAATGAAGGAACAGGATATATGGCTGTAACTGCTGGTGAAGTGATACATATCATAAAATGTATACTAGTGAAGTAAAAATTCAGCTTAGTCAAGAATGCTATGTTGAACTTGAAACTTCTTAAAGACACTGAAGTGTCATTAAGAAACGAAACCTATTTCCTAACTCCTAAAATACACATACTGAAATCAATAGGCACACGGGTGAATTGCAACAATTTGCTACTCTCATATTATCTGGTAGATAACGAATAGTATAGAACGTTATCTAGACTTACTGATGTTAAACCTCCAGTAACCATTAAATTAATGACGAAAACTACTTGGACATACATAAATCCATCAACACTTGCAACAAGCGAAATTTATACTGAAAAGGATCTCAACAATTTGAGGAAGTACATTATGTTTCCAGTAGAAAAAGCAGCTCTACTTAACGAAGTAACTAAAGAATTAGACGGACAAGCAATACCTTCGATTGCGCACTTGCACCCGTAAGTGGCCGAACACTATACATATATACACATAACGATATCTTCAATTGCATGCTTGTACCTTCAAACAGCTGTACGCCTACTCATGCATACATATATACAGCTAAATTCTGCAACTACGCAATTGCATTTAACAAAGGAAAATATATTTTCCCATATATTATTTTAGTTTTTATTACATAACTAAAGAAAAATTTAAATAATCAAAAGGGAAAAAAAAACAAAATAAAATTGTAGAACTATAGTTATAATAAATTACTATAATATAATTATAAAGCAAATCTAATGTAATGGAATATACTCTAATATAACATGGAATTTTTCTAAGTATTATTTAAGCGAATATAAATAATATTATAAGACCAAATTAAACGCCGCAATCATTATCATTATTTTGACTAATTATTTTTCTTATATTTATATAAATTTATTAAAAAAGAGAAATAGATAAGAAAAAAGGGAAGGAAAATAAAAATCTAAATAAAAATAAATAAATATTAATAACGTTTTCTATACGATTAAAGGAATATGATAGTAAACAAAGAAAATAGTAATAATAAAAATAATATTAGTATACTAACATAGAAAATAATAAAAATCAATATAACAAAAATAATAGCTACTACAAAATCTAAAGTAACCACGAATTATTATTAATTTGACTAATACTAATAAAAACAGGCTGAATATTAACAAATTTATAAAACAAAGACTGTACAACTACAAAAAAGAAAATTGAAAATCGAATTTCACAAACAGTTAAGTAATTAATTAAATACAATCGCTAATTACATAGTAAAATTGAAAACTGTATACAGGCTGTATACTTTTCCGGGAAAAGCCATAAAATCCCCTCTTTACCAATACCGCCTGTGCTTTAAATTTTGTATAAAACGGCGCATTTCTCAATGCAAAAAAGTTCCTCTTTAGATCTCGTATCTAGAAGTTGACTTATTGACCTGTATAAGAAAGTAAGTAAATAGAAATTTTTTTATTTTCATATGTAGTTTTTCTTTTTTTGGAGGGACTGCCCCTGGCCATTCTCCTTTTCCACTCCTTGAAATCCTTCTGTATACTATCCTTTGCATCGCTTTAATCTAAGTAGTTTTTCTCATAGTAAATACTACAACATAATTCCGAGTGAGTCAAAGGTCTTATATAGTTTTAAATTTTCTTGCGTAATTTTAATATAATTACACGTATTTTTCTAAAATATATATACATAGACGGGGATATCTCCAGACAATTTAGGACTATAACCCATCCTTGGCTAGTATACTTAATTGTATAGACTTAAAAAGGGCATTCGCGTCGTACTAAAATCGTACTACTTTGATATCTAATAGTGTGCATGATAAGTACTAAATAACAAAAGCCTGATAACACTGGAATAGCGTGTATAGATACGTTCACGATGATAGTGTACAATTTGTAAAATGCAATAAACTAAATTAATTTATAAAGAAAATTGGTAGTTTCCATGGTTTAAGTACAAAAAATCATCTTGTGATATAGTACGCACCGAAAGTTGTATGAATAATGTCATACATATATATGCGTTGATATAGTGTTGTAATGGCTATACACTCGCGTATAAGGGCAACGTGAGCCACTGGTAAACTAAACGCAGGGTTTTAGTCCTATTGTTGCATTGACTTGAGGGTTCAAAAAAGGAAGTTGAATGCATTTGTAACATTTAGTCTGGTCTAGAAGATACTAGAAGGTAAAAACAAAAACCAAAAGTCTTCACTACCTTGCTTATACATACAATCAGGATTGAATAAGAAAATTTGATATGAACTTATTGGGCAAGGATGCTATAAGAAAGTCTTATATCACTTCATCTAAATTGAAAGATAAAAAAACTGAAATTGATCGTTGTAAATTGAAAAATAGTTAATGAAGGATCAATGGAAAGAAATAAAGTATGAAAATTCTCCTTTTTACTACAGCTTCAAATACTCGGTTTCATCAAGTAAATCAATAATTATAAAAAAAATTATAACTCCCAGCACATTTTTCAATAAATAAAATTTTATATTATATTGAAGTATTAATATAATATTTTAATTCAATAAAAGAATATATATTTATAAATTAAAAAGATAAAAAGAACTCAAATAATGTAACTCTATTTTCTTAAAAAGATACGTTCTACTGGAGACATAACTGTAACATAAATAATAACTAGAATATTCAGCGTTATTAATATGCTCTTCTCAAACACAAGCTGAAAAATAGATAAGCTTAAAAATTTCAAGAAATTCAAAACTTAAATTAATGTTTATGAACCATCAAAATATCTAAGCAATTGATGATACTCATATAAATCATGTATTAATGCATTAGAAGATTGAAATTAATTAAAGATAATCACTTTTATTATAATTCGTATTTAACTTATTTTTGCATAATTTAAGATTGTAAAGTTTTACAATATATTAAAATTAGATAATAAAAACCAATTAACAAGCATTGTCGATCCTGTGCCAACCGATTCAATGACACCAATGTATTAATTTAAATGTTTTTCACGACAATTTTATAATAAATATTTAAATATAATTTAATCATTAAATATCTAACATAAATAAACATATAAACATAAATTACAATACAGAATAATAAACTAGTGTGTAACTTGTTTATTTTATTGCAATATGAACAGGGCAGATTTATTCAAAATCAGTCATTAAAAAAATAATTTAAAGTAGTCAAGAATAAGTTTTCTAACATATATAAGCAATAGCAAATTTTTTTATGCATATTTTGCAAATTTAATAGTACAGTAACTGAGATTAAAAATTTAATTTTAAATTTATTTTTGTTATCAAATCATAGTAAATAAAAATTTAAGTAATTGAAGTGATATATAGAGATCAAGCTTTTATATTTATTTATAATTATAACACTTACCTGAATATAATTAATTAATAGATATAATAAGTGAAAGAAAAAAATTTGTATATAAATTTAATTGTTCAAAATTAATAAAAATTATAAGTACAGATTAATTATTATTTACACTTTGCAATCTAACTTAACATCAAATAAATAATTAAAATAATTGTGTATTACAAGTATTATATCATGTATTTATATAAATTCTTGCATAACAAAAAACTACTTTTAAGTATAATTAATTACAATAAAAATTAAAAAATAAATTATTTTATAATAACTATAAATAACAGTAAAATAGTGGACTGTATTTAAATTTAAAATTTATTAGAACTAAAAACTTGAAATATGTCATTTAGTCACTGTCTTATTTTTAAATACAAATATATTTTATTCTATTATATTTTCATATTTAATATACAGGACACATAAATTTTTTATCATGAGAAATCCACATTGATGATAGGCAAAATACTAAAATGTAAAAATAGTATTTAAGAAATTAAAACGAATTTATATTTCCTGCACAAATTTATTTAAAGTTTTTATGAAATATTATATAAAGGTTTCAAATTTGCAAAAACATTTTTAATTAGAAAAATGTTTAATAAATTATTAAAAGAATAAGATTGTTATATTGTTTTTATAAGTCATAATTAAATAATTTGTTCAAAAACAAAATAGATAATTCAAAGATAACAACAAAAATATTTAAAATACTAAGATAAATCAAAAGAATATGATAAACATTTTCAATATTTATTTGAAATTAAATACCTACTAATATTAAAATACAATAAAACAAGAGTAAGAAAATGAAATAAAGGTTTCTTTCATTAACAATTTTTTCCTTATTGAATAAAACTAAAATTAATATTTACAGATTAAATGAAAAAAACCTTATTATACGATTATACAATAACTAAATAAATTAAAAAAAATTATTTTTAATTTTATATAAAAAAAAATTTTAAATATTTAAATACTTTGATAGAAATAATAATTATATCTTTTATAGATATTAGAAATTTACAATATGAATGAAGTTGAAATAAATACAACTTATTTAAATCCTGTAATTAATATTCGATGGATTTAACAATCTTTAAGAAACTAAATAACTATAAGAAAATAAATACTAAATACTTTATACAACTATGAAAAACTTTTACCAAACTTTCATTGATATAAAGAAAAATAATAGAAGTCTTTCCAAATTCTTTTTTATTATTAATAATGTTCAGACTGTCTATATATTATTTTAAATATTTTCAAATTGGATAAAATTTATAACATTATTTGTTACAAGTGTTTAAATATAACTTTAAAATATAAAGAAAATTTAAAGTTTAGCTATTTTTATAAATAAACTCTTATATTTAAACTATAAACTTTGTATAAAAAGTGTAATTATTGAAACCAAGAAAATTTAGTTATATTGAGTTATATACAATATAACTGATTAGATAATATGCCTCAGCACATACAAATGTAAATATTTGAATTAAGAGAAATAAAAAAAAACTTTTATATTAAAACACAATGATATACAAATTAAAAATATTTAACCTAAACTTTTACAGAGCATGAATTATTAAAAAAAATTTAGGAATATTTTAAAACTATTTAATAATTATTTCTTAAAATTAAAGAGAATTTTATGTATGGAATGAGTTTTTGATCTCTTTATGTTTTTTGTCAAACTAAATAATTTAATCGTTAGTTAAAAAAATGTTAGAATCATTCATTTATTTTTTTATACAAGACATTCGAAAATATAGATTAATTTTTTTAAATATTTAGCTAATCATACCTTTCCTGCTTGAATATTTTCTTTTTGAACCTTCCTGCCTGAATCACGTTTTGTATTTTGACCTAAAAATAAAAACAAAAATCAATTTTTTAAAAAAGTCAATTAGTTTGAAACTTACTTAAAACGACAATAGGAGCTGCTCCAGATCCAAACATTATGTACAAATATATAGTTTCTGCAATAAATTAAAAAAAAAGAAATAAATTATTGTATATTATTGTACCTAAGCTCAGATCTTAATAGTAAGTTTTTAATTAATCTATAATTATTTCTAAATCTATCAACCAACACGTTTTACAAATTTTCTTTTAATCATGAAATTAAAAAATACAAATGTAAAGCTAGATAAGAAAAGGTGCAGATCATTGATTAATATAGGTAGACCTACAATTCTTGCAAGTAATGCATTGCTGCCTCTTGCAGATTTTTCCATAAAATCCAATTTGCAGTTCCAATAATAGATATTTTAATTCGCATGCGCAGTACAAGTCTCAACTTCAGATTATGCAGGGCGTTTCAAGAAACACTAACAGCACCAACTACGAAATATTTGTTTTTTATATTCTGAACTAATTTTAATATCAAATTCAATAGAATTCTATTAAATGTAGAATTGATATAAACGTTTTAATAAAAAATATACTAATACGGTACTATGATGAAAATATTTAATTAATAATAATTTTTGCTTATATATTAATAATCATTATATTAATAATCTTTTAAAAATCGTACCTTTTATGACAGTTATATCTTGATTAATTTATAAGAATTCATATATAAGTTTTCTGAAAAATTGCTTATATTAATAGATTTTCCCTTGACGTATTTAATCCTAATATTTTCTATTTCCTACAAATCTTTTTTATTTTTGAAGTATATATTACCTATTTATTTGTGTCTGAAAGTGATTTCACGGTTTTTAATATATATATGAATCATTAAAACTTATTTAATCGTAAGAAAATTTATTTTGTTTTATTCAATTTTATCTCAAACGTTATATTTCAAAAAATTTTTATTACATACGTACAAACAAAACCCATCTTTTTCTAAGTATTACAATACCTTGATTATCAAAATTTCAATACATCATTATTATGTTCGGAATTCAATTAGTTCAGATTGAGTAAAAATTTTTTATTTTATTCTATTTGCATAATAAAAATTTATTAAAGTTCAAATTTATGTAGCAAACAAAATAAAAAGCCAGATAGAGCTTCTGCTCTATCCCAAGTTGGTATCGCAACAGCGTAAGCTTAAAACTAAATATGCTGCTCCTTTACATATATATCATATAGGCAAACTTTAGATGCTCATTTAGAATTAATTAATCCTGTCTTTCATCAGCCTTTGGAAAAAAGATTTGTTTTTCTTTTCTTTCTCTAAAGTAGACAACTCTTTTAAACAATATTAATATATAAAAATAATTAGGCTTAAAAGAAAAAACTAAGCCTTCCGCATTTTATTATAAAAACGCCGAAAACCATTATATCTGCAAGCTTGCCAACAAATGTAAATAAACTATAAATTAATTAATTAAATGAATAATTAATATTTTATTTTTATTAATATATTTTATTTTAGATTAATATATAATTCATAATGTTCGATTACACGAAAAGGCAAAGAAGGAAATTGGAATAAAGCTTGGAATAGCCTTTGTATCATGATTCTATACATTCTATACAGGGAATTAAGAATATTTTTAATGTAAGAATAGAGGAAACTATTTTTTGAATCAAAAATTTAGAAGAAATTAAAAGTGATTTTTTACAATTTGCTTTCCTACATCATTGTAAACTTTAAAGCATAAAATCAAATACACAGAATTAGCGCAAATATATACTGTTGCAATTATTATAAACTTGCTTTAATAACGTACTTTAAAGATTAAAAAAACTTAAAAGAAGCAACGATTTTCAATTCAAGTAGATATTTATGTTCAATGAACAATACGGCATCCTATTTGAATTAGCATAAACATTAAGATCACTTTTTGCTCATTTATATAAAAAGTAATTTAATTGTTTAATAATTTACAAAATATTAATTATATATTGAAAGAAAGAAAAAAAATACAGATTTTATTTTCTCTTTTATGTTCATATTTCCTATATTTGAAAATGGATTTCTAAAGATACAAATCAAAACTAATATAGAATCAAAAGAGGGGAACGGAACTTTTTATAATAATAATAATTATTATTATTATATTATTATAATTATTATATCATATAAAAAGCAATCAGTGAATCATTCTAAATAGACTAGGTTAACTACTCATTTCTATATAGTTTTAGAAATATTAGGAAGAAGGTAATTCAAAATTTAAGAGAAAGACGAAACTGATAAGATAAGAATGTGGCTTTGCAAAAATTGTAAGAGATGTAGCATAGATGATATCAAAATTTAACAAGTACAATATTTTCCTAGGTGAATTTTTAAGATGTGAATAAAAAGAAATGCTGAACCAAATTTTATTAAATTAATATGTTGTAAACTTTTAAAGGTGGCTCAATAAATTATAATCCGACTAATATTTGAGTTTGCCGATCATTTTAAATATTTGAAAAAAAAATGTAATGCATCTGTAAAAATACTTATCATAATGTAAACCTATATGTAAAAATACCTACCTCTTAGACGTACTAAGTAATAAATACTAAAATAACGAAGAGAGTTGATTACTTACGCGAATAGAATCTGAGATTCAGACAGCAAAATCATATTATCAGCCAAAAATATCGCTGATAATATACAGAACACTATAATAGAGAGTTTTAGAAAAAATCAAAACTAGAGATTAAAGAAAGGCTCAGCATTAGCCATGATATAATACATATTGTCATAATTATTATTGACATGCATAAAAAATTTGCCACCTAGGTTTTGAACTGAGGCAGTTGGAAACGACAGAGTTAAACATATCAAACTGAATAATACTGAAATCTCTCTGTTATGAATATGGCAATAAAGACTATTAAAAACATTAAATTCCGATTCCATTAGTACTCATCAATAAATTATTACCGGTTTTATAATTCAGCAATAATACTTTATAACTAAAAAATTTAATCGCTAAAGTTTATTATTTACTGGATCAGAATTCAACATAACTAAACAAGTTTTTACTCCAAAAGACGAAATACGTAAAGATAAATTAATATTCATAACAAATTCTCTGTAATCTCTTATAAAAAATAAGAGGCAATAATTTTAAACTATTTAAAAGTATTTATTCCTTCATATGGGTAAACGATAATTTTCAATAACCTTATGATGGGATAATAATGGGATATTTAAAACAAAAACTCCTACGAAAAATTTATATAGTTTACCCATTTCTACAAACAAATAATAGTGAGATAATCAACGTAAGAATCAGTAGTAATACATTGTTTTACTAACGTTTTGCCGTTCATCGACATAATTTTTTTCTCAGGTCATGAGTAAAAATTCATAATTAATTCCAGATCATAAACAATGTTAATAAAAAATTATATATAGCTTAAGTCCATTACGAAAAAGTTTACTTGAATGTCAATAGAGGTAATGTCAAGAATAAAAATTCTTGGCGTTACAGAAATTGCTTTATTCAGAATTACTGGTACTTTTTCTGTAATATTTGATAATTTTTCTATTCCATTTTCAAAAATTAAAAAAAGACATTTATGAGCCATACAGAATATTACAATTGACTTAGAAAAGATTTTGTAATAATAGCTAAGAACTTTCACTTAACTCATAGAATTCATATGGCATTACAAAACTTAGAATAAGAAGAAAACTAGAACAAATCAAGACTTAGAATATTTTATATTAACATAGTACAAAATTAATTTAGAAAAAAATCAGAAGATTGATAATATCTCATTTCCTGATTTGAGAAATAAAAAAATGAATAAAATAATGATAAAATGCTCATCGGATTAATACATTTATCACTGAATTAATAAGATATGGTTGTGGAAGTTAATCGTTGAATATAACTATCCTTACTGATGTCATGAAATCTAGATTCAAAAAATTAATATTAATCAAAAATATGTTTTAAAAATCAATGAGTTTCTATAAACTTACGTATTTCAATACAGTATTAAGGTACATAGAATACTATATAACTAAACAATAGACGTTAAACATTCATCTAATAGAAATATCTGTAGATGACTAAAAAAACTGATTTTTGACCAAAGAAAGTGCAACATGGGTCGTGAAAATTTACAGAAAAAACATTTAAAAAATTGGTGCCACGCTATTGTATTGATTTGATTTTACGCTTTCATACATATCTTCCACGTATACAAATATGGTTACCATAAATAAACATTGTTATTTATTAAACATTATTTTTAAATAATAATTACGTTCAAATAACCACTATAAATTTTAACTAAACAACGTATTATGCGTTACCTAAGTTTAAAAATAATAATGGTAGTAATAATAATAATAAAACACTGTGAATGAAAATGTACATACACGTATATGTATGTATATAATTGTATATAAAATTTATTGGTTAATTTTATTCATGACCAAAAAAAATTGGTCATGACGACTAATTCCTGTAATGTTTACAGCAGCTGCCTAAAACATATTGGATACAGTCATCCATTGCCCACACTGCCCTTCGGACATCGATCCAATTAAGTATAAAATCTTTTATTTACAATAACGAATATAATATTGAAACGAGACTAGCTGAACTAACTATTGTAAGGCACACGAGCACAAAAGTTCAGTCGTATAGAGTCGATTAAAGTTAACGTGTATAAAATAATAACTTAATAGGTGACCAAATAAATAAATTGGCCAGGATGAAAATTGGTGACAGCTGTGGGATCGCCAAAAAGAAAAATTAAAAATAAGATATTGAAAAAAGAAATTAAGAGGAATGAAAACGCTTTGGTCCCGAAGAATAAATAAGTTAATAAAACAAAAGAAGAAAGAATTGAAAATAAAAAACGAATAGTGTTCCTTTCACTTTTTATTAAGCAATTTTTTTATTTAACTTTTTTAGTGGTAGCTTCAAAATTATTTACAAACTATATGTAGTTAAATAAACAAACTTTGTTGTCACAAAAGTCTCGGGTTGGGCGTCTAAATCGAATTATTGAATCGCGGATATCGCCTGGTACTTATTATTTATTATTGTCTGAGAATCTCTGTTGGGGTGTGATTATATAAGTCAGCGTTGAATACTTCTTTCATTTTTTTATTAGCCTTGGAGTTTATTATCTTGTTATTCTGTTATGTTTATTATATGACATCCCCTTGTGACTCAAATTGCAGTCTTTGATGCTGATTTTATTATCTTTACATAATATTTCCTATTGTGTTGGTAGATTTATTCTAAGAAAGCTATTTGGATTGTGGCAAGCTTTATCGTTTATAGTGTGATTTCGATATCGAAGTTTATTGATGGAGTTATTTGAAATAATTAATCGAAAGTTACATATGTCACTTATACGTGGCTCTATAAAATACTAAGTATTGTATTCATTTTATTATTGGTGTAATTTAAGAAATGTTTGTTTATAGTCGTTAGATGTGTTGAAGGTTATAATTGTCGTTTATGCGTGATTTTATTTAATGGTAAGTATTTTATACCATGGCACTGAGTTCCATAGGTTTATGGAATATTCGTTTATGGTCGTTGTATGTGTTGATATGAGTTATAGGTTACAATTATCGTTTATATATGTTATCAATTATGCTGAGAACTATTTCTGTTCGAGTTATACTAATATAATATTAACATATTTATATCGAAATGAGAATGGTTGATATTGATTTTCAGATAACTACGCTTAATCCAATCCTTGATCTAATGCGTGTTATTTTTTGTGTGCGGACGTAATTGTTCCTTGTTTCTTAATATGATGTAGTGACTGAAGGCGTTTTATTATTACATTATTTATTCATATGTTGAGATATTAAAAATAAGGAAAGTTCGTAAATCGTTATTATATTTGTGACATTAAAATTTTGTGGGAATGTTACATTATATATGCTGTGACGTCTTAGTATTTTTTTACGCGCAATAATTTATAGAGCAAACCAAATCTATTCATTTATCAAGTTGAATTTGGCCAAAGGCTATTATGCTTACTGATTTGTTAATACTTTAAGTTCTTTGTTTCGATTGATTGAGAAAGATATAAGATTTTACTTAACTTTTTGTTGTTTGATAGAACGTTGCAGGTTGAAGACTGTCTTCTTGTTTACTCGTTCTGGCAGTTGCTGTCACCACTTTAGGTATTATGTGCAGAGTCCAAAAGAGCTTCTGGGATGGATCTTGCTTCTATTGAAATAGTTCTTCAACAGAAACCTGATTTATTTAATATAACATTTTCATTTTTAAGAGAAAGGATTTGGTTTTAAAGGTAGATTGATTGTATAACTCGACTCGTGATTTTAAATTACTGTATATTTATTGTAATATGGTGTTAATTAAGTAACAAAACTTTGATAAGTCAAATAGTGTTATATTGTTCTCGTGAGTATTGCGGGCCGCGAACAAAAGTGAAATGTGTACAGATAATGAGTAAAGCCTGAATGTCTTTGTTCTGATCTACTCCTGTTACCTGCGTCGCGTTTTTATACTTTGAGGGTGTTTGCTGTCTTTGTCTTGATTATTATTATTGATTCTTACTAATTCCTTCTTAATTTTTTTCTTCTAAGATGTATTTTGTTTTGTTAGAACTACATTCAAATGTTTTCGCTTTGGGTCATAAACCATTTACGTCGGTCGAAGATGATTCTTAAATTACATGGTGTTCTTAGAATCTTTGCCCATAAAACGTGTGGTTTGGAGGTTACAGAAGTCATTATACGTGGCATTTCTTACAATCCTAGTATTATAGAGGATGTGATTCTTACTACATGACTTCTCAGAATATTCGGTCATTACACGTGTCGTTTCTAGTATTATATTATTTCCTTGCTTATAATAATAAATACGACTTTATACAATAGCGATATTATAATATTGAGTGGTCGAGTTCTTGCCCTCGATTGAATACAATGCTCATGTTATGTTTTATTAAGAAAGTGGTTTACGGATTCATAGTTATATCAATTACACAATAGGAGTTATTTTAGATTAATAGTCTGATTTTGTGTTAATGACTTTTATAAGTCAATAAACTTGTTAAAATTTATTGAAGGTCAATTTTTATTGTTACACGTGTCACTCTTCTCTCTTTACATCAGAATTCATAGAATTCTATTTCTTTGTTTTTCAGTAAATTCTTATAATACAGTTATTGATCCATTGTATCATTGCTTTATTTGTACATGCGTTATTATAATGATAGCTGAAGAAGACTTCTATCTTCATGTCTAATATTTTTAGGTTAAGTATGTTCTTATGTCATGGCATTGTAGTTTATAAGTTTCGTTATTTGCTAATATATATCTTTACTCTGAACTTAAAATTTTGAGAGGACCTCACAATGCGATATTAAATGTGCGTAACACCGTTACTGCGCATGTCGAAAAGAATTTCATATTCCGTCCAAAATAAAAGATTTCTACATTTATGCACGATGCATTATTGTACAATTATAAGTTAGAACATGGTTTTTAGTTAATAACAGTACGTAATAAAATGTTTATAATTATAAACATTGTTGGATGGCGCATATTGTGCTACATTATGAGCAATATTCTAGTAACTTATTAATAAATACCAACAAGAACGTGAAATTTTAGTTTTCATAATTTTTTTCATTGTTTTCTAAAATAGCATTAATTGTATTAAAAAATGGTTTTATTATGCAATAATCAAATCAATTTTTATATATCTATTTTTTTTATACATAACTCATAATTTTACTGGACGTCTGGAAGTGGTTGTTTTTTTTCGCAACTATACATGTATACTTTAAGTACCGTTATTAAAAAATGTTTTGTTATCGAAATTAAATTAAGTCTTTACGGAAGCTATCACATAATTTCCAATATTTATTCTTAATATTGGTATCGAAAGTTTTTATGAAAAGCCGTTTATTAATTGTTTTTCTCTGTCTACCGCATAATTATTTATTGTAAGTTAAAAAAGATATCTCAAATTTTTACTAATATTACTTTTTGTTTATTTAAAAATAAACATTAATATATTTTTGCAGTTATACTTGAAAAGTATCTGAAATTGTATAATTATATTTTTATTACTAAATTTACATATGTATAAAATATGATATATTATAATGTTAAAAATAGACAATATCATTTTAAAAGATGAAGTAAAACTAAATTCTGACTTAGAAGTGGTTAATCATTGTAATAGCAATAGGTTGATTATACAAAAAACAATTTGTCATAAAATGTCAGTATTACAAAATAGTTTCTGTTCTCAGTCGCAATCAATATTAAATCGAAATAAAAATTATACTTATGCAGCAAATTTTCCAGAAAAAATAATTTTTGTACTTGATACTGTTTCTGAATCCAACAATAATCAGTTCAAATCAACTACAGGTATAACATATGGATCACTTTACATGATTAAAAGAGTTATTGAAATTTTTTTACATAATAAAATAATGATAAATCACAAGCATGAATTTGCATTAGTAGTCCTAGATTCTCAGAAAGTACATTGGCTATGTGATTTTACAGGAGATCTTAAAAAATTATTGAATGTATTAGAAATGGTGGAAGATAATATCATAAATAGTGAGGAAAAATATTTTGATATGCAGCAAGTTTTTGATTTAGTATATCAACAAGTAATTTATAAAACATCCTTAATACAAAACAATATAATTAGAATAATTTTATTATATTGTAGATCTAATACAATTCCAAAATTTGATACTAGAACAATAAATTTACAAAAGTTGTTTAAAAATCCAAATTTTTTTATAGATGTATTATATATTCATGAATATTTAAATTTAAAAAATAAATGTGAAGAAATTTATACCGAATTAACCAAGTTAGATGTTAAAAATATTTCATATATTATAGAAGTGACAAGAAGTGCTATTAAAATACACAATTATATGGCAAGATTACTTACCCATCCAATACAACGTATTTATCAAAAAGATATAAAATATTTTGTACACCCATCTATTATGGAATTAATTCAAGAAAATAAATGTAGTTAATAAATTTAATTTATTAATAAGCTATTATTTTCAACTGCCCAAGTGGTAAATCTAAGATATATGGAATATTTAATCGTATAATTATAAGCTTATATGTGATGTCTAATAACAAATTCCACATTAATGTAATGAATATTTCATCTAAATGTAAATTAAAGCAAATATTTTTAAACAAAACTTGTTACTAATTTTCTAACATCCTTAAAAATTTTCGGGTTTTTATTTAATTGAGACTATAACATTTTTATACAGACAGTGAGTAGAAAAATTTTATTTATTAATAAATACATAATTAAATACTTGAAAGGAACTTTTTCATGTATATGAAGAATTAAAATCATTTAGATAAATTTTAGTTTTAGAATAATTACTTAAACAATTTAATAATATTAGTTGATATACTGTATAATTTATATATTATTGTTTTTTGCATTTGAAAGTTTTGAAAAATAATAAGGGATATATAATATTTTTTAATGTCGATTTTATTTGTTATATATAGAAATAACTTATGCTTTTACAATTAACTGAATTAAACGAAATCGTAACAAATTTCAATTCATATTTATTATTTATGCAAAAGAAACAATTTTTAATTTTCGATAAATTATTGTGAAAATGAACACAGTAATGAAACGTGCTTAAAATGAAAATACTTGCATTTTGAATTAATATGAAGGAATAATAATTCAATTTAAAAAAATTATTTATTGTAAAGCGATTTAACTGACAATACATTATGTTTATAATATAGCACACAGAAATTGCAATTCACTCTAGCAGAAAGATGATGCTCGTGGCTATATCTGCATTAACAATTGAATTGAAATTATTAATGAATTATATCCAGGTCCTTAACAAAATCTCATTCTAATGTAGGCCCTAACGTGCTAACATTATACATATATATAGCTTCATAATAAAAGAGTTTGAAGAATGTAAAACTACAAAGTATAAAAAAAAATAGATATGTGTAAGCTAAATATGTTATTCCAAGTCCCTTTCTAACTAAAAAAAGTATGAAATTTTGAAAACTGATAAAAGAAATATAAATACTTTTTTTGACTTACTAGTTAGAATCTAAAATGAATAATCATAAATTTTTTTAAAAAACGATTGTAAATTTCATTTTATACAAAGGAAGCAGGTTGACACATGCGAACAATAAAAAGAAATCTGACCGGTCTTGACGAATTTAATAGGAAGTAATATTATTACATAATATTAATACTTAAAATCATTTAATTCTCATCATAAATACAATACCAGCATTATGAAATCGACACGTGTCAAACGTCCTTTCTAAAAATAGTAATTATAACTTTCTGAAGAATTATATCAGCACATTTTCGTATGAATATCAATATTAAACCATAATATTTTTATAACCTAAAGCGAGAATTCTTAAAGAAATCGAATACCGTAGAATATAGTAAGAAACACCGCATGTAAACAATTCCAAATTCAAAGAACTGGTATCGTAAGAAGCAACACGCATGAATGATTTCAAAGTCCAAATGATAGAAAGTCAATATTATAGAAAGCAACACGTGTCAAATATTTCAACTTCCAAACTTATATCGACACATTTTACGAGCGCATTCTACGTAATCATGTAATCTGAAAATAAGACTTAATATCAAATAAAAATGTAATCTCCAAATAATTTTTACGACTCAAAGCAAACATACGATACTCTAAATACATAGCATTATTCGATTCAAAGAAAACAAAAGAAATTCTGTACAAGCAAGAAAAATCCATATCAATATCCTGGAGAAAGGAATATAACTCCAAGAAGATACCAAGGGAAAGCATGATAACGATCTTTGAGCCAATAAAAATCAAGACAGTAATCAGAACAAGAATATATAAGCTCAATACGAACAACAGAAATATTCTCAGCATTGCAGTTTGACGTCCCCGTATATTTTCACTTCATATCTATGATGCAATTTACCAAGTCACAAGACTTGAAAATAACTACTTCATGACTCAAAACATTTTTTAAATTAATTATAATTAAATAAAAAACAAAAATAGCCTTCGATCGCATTGCGCAATAAGATAAGGAATAATAATGTACACATATGGAAAATACTGTGCAATAGATCAAAGAACTGGATTATCAACGCTTATGTAAAAATGAATAAACATGAAATAGCTGTACAGGAAGCAGGCTTACACGTGGAGACAGTCAAAAGACCTTGAACTTGTTTTCATTTAACCTACATCTATAAGTATAGTACTAGTCTTATACAGTTAACACGAATCAAGCCTCTTCCTAAAAATAATATTACGTCAGATTAAAATGTATAATGTTCTTGTAATCAAAAGTAAGAAATCCCAAAAGATAATAAACATACAAAGCTCGTATTGTAAGAAATACCGACACGTATAGATGAGTTTGACCTTAAGCGATAATCTTTGAGAAATAATAAGGAGTACAAAGCTCAAGCTGTAGAAAATACCGACACGTATAAAAAAGTTTAACCTTTGAAACGATAAAAAAAAGATACCCGAAATATATTCTAAAGAAACTTATGTAATCAAATAAAGCTACGATTATAACTCTAAGAAAACACTTACGATCAAATAAAAGAGGGATTGTAACTAAAAACATGCAAAGCCTCTTCTACGAAAACATATAATTATTTCAAAGTTAAACAAAGAGGCCACTGTAATAAGAAAAATGTGAAATGTGAAAAGACTGTAATCTCTTCACATGACCATTATACATAAACATCCTGTAAATGATAAAATTCCACTGTACAAAGTTGCGCATCAAATAAACACCGCCATAAAAATATCCCATGAGAAATAGAACACTGCAGAATATGACCAGCCAATCAGAAGCAAAGAAACAACAACGCCAAAACGATATAATCAGAATTAGTTCAATCATCGTTATTACGGACAAGTGTTCGGGAGTTTAAGATTGCGGCTCGCGTTTTCGAGAGAACGAATTGAATTCGTTTACATTAAATATTTTAAAATTATAACGCCGCTCATTATATCTTTTAATTATGAATAAATTTATATTTTATATTAAAAATCAAGTCTCAAGTCAATTAAAATTCCTTCCGAAAATACACTATCAATTTAAAAAAAACGAGTTTCCTGATCCTGCAATCATCGAGGGATTGTTCAGGGTTTTGACGACCAATTCCTGGTGTGGTGACAGCAGCTGTCTTTAAACAACTTGGATATCGCCATCTAACTCCCTACACAGCCCTTCGGACAACGATTCAGTTAAGTATAAAATCTCTTATTTACGATAACAAATATAATAAAACGGGACTGAGTGAAAGGCACACCAGGCTATTCCAGCCAACCTATAAAAGTTCAATTACATAGAGTCGATTGAACTTATAAAATTTGACGTGTATAAAATTAATGAGACGTCACAGCAATCAGACAATCACCAAGGCAGCAATCAGAACAAGAATATATAAGCGCAATACAAACAGCAGAAATATACTCAGTATTGCGGTCATACAGTGCGACGTCCCCATAAATTTCAAATTTCACGTTAAAGACTTAAACTAACATATTACGAAACTTATCAACGCGACATCATGACATAAAAGCCTATCTGACATAATAAAAACGAAATATAGAAATAGAAATCGCCTCCAGTCACCATTACGTAATAAGAAATAAGGAAACAATAACGTACATTATCATTATCAAAAATTAGAATCAGATGCGGTAACAGGAGAATCATTGTTGCATGGTTGATGGCATGGTTGATTTAGGCGCTCAAAGAAATATAATAAAATACAGCCTCTTAAAAAATACAGTTCAAATTGACTAATCTGAAAGAAAAGAAATTATAGGAATTAATAACGTACCCAACAAGCAGTGGGCATGACATGAATAAGTTTAAAAAATTTCAATAGCTCTACAAGTTTTTAATCATACCGGGCAACTTTTCAGTTCAAATAGATGCATTAATCGGAGCAGTTCTGTGAGTCGTATGATGTAGCAATAAATTTTTTGTTGAAGAAGGTAATACTTGCGGGTAAAATTCTTCCAATGATTAAAAAAGGACCATTTGGTGTCCTCCAAATTCTACTAAATGGGTAGAAATTTTTACACACAGAGATTCTCGATTACGTATCAATAAAAGAAATTGTACTTGGAGCATACATAAGAGGAATTTGGTATCATAACTACTTAGAAAAAGTAATCGTACCATTAACAAGTAAAATCTAGGAGTGGATTAAAGTGAAAAATCGTTGGTAACTTACATACGAAATGACGAACTATTAATGAATAATGAATTAATGAACTAATGAAGAATAAGAGATACGCTGAATCCCATAAGGTGAACTATTGAAAATTATTCGGTCGCGAGTAATAAAAACATACGGGAAAGATATTACATATCGAATGACCTAGAAAACTTCGCAATAGACGGGTACAAGGAAATAATTAAAGAAAATGACGAACTACTAAGGGAAATACTTGAAGAAAAGATAAATTAATAATGAAAGCGCAAATTGTTGAATATGTGAGTAAAATACAATGAGTAAAGGAGAATGGGAATAATAAGTTAGTGAAGAAATAAACCAGACGTTGAATAATTCCTAGTCTAAACGCGAAAATAATATTAAATGTAGCATATGATGACGCACAACAAACGCCACCAATTTTGAGTCATATGGATGATATAAAAAGAGAGTTACAAATAGATAATTATTAGCCTGAATATAAACAAAAATTAAAACGTATGTTAGGAAATCATAGCGAGATTTTTAAGATCAATAAAGATAATTTATTGTGTACTCATTTAACGGAACATAGAATAAAAAGAAAGATAATATACCAATCAATGTTAAACAATGCCGATATCCGCTTGTGTTAAAACAAGAAATTAAAAGGCAAGTATAAATAATGCTGCAAGACGAAATAATACGCCACAGTGACTCACCATACAACAGTCCTTTCTGGATAGTAAAAAAACACAACCGACGCAGATGGAAAAAAAGTGAAGAATATCGATTAAAGAGAATTAAACAGTAAAACAATAAGTGACCCCTACCGGATCTCAAACATAACAAAAATAATCGACCAACTCGGTGGATCAAAATATTTCACAATACTCGATCTCGCATCAGCATTCCACCAAATACCAATGTGCGAAGCAAACAAACATAAAACAGACTTTTCTACAGCTTATGTAGAAAAGTCTACGAATTAACAGAATGCCATTTAAAGTAACGAACTCACCAGTGATTTACATATGGACAACGTTTTCAAAGGATTACAGGGCCTTGAAATATTTATATACGTCGTTGACTGCGTAATATTCTCAAAAACGTTAAAAGAACATGACGCTAAATTAAAACAAGTCTTGCAAAGATTAGAAGAACCTAATATGAAACTATTCTCCGAAAAATGTAAAATATTTAATATTCGGAGGAACTGTCTATTATTTACAATTCCCGACGTTGTATGTAAGCGACATTCGGGACAATATGTGCAGCTTGAACAAGAGATATTACATTATATTATAGCAGCAGAGATAGCAACTGATCTATTCAGAAGATTGATTAGTAACGGGTTCTATAGTGCAGGTTTATTTTACGATTACATATGGTTACATGTAGTATTAATTGTGTTCTTTTTCTATCTAGTACCTGTTTGCTTGAGCTAGAAAATTAAGAAACTCTAATTTATTCTATCAAAGCTGAAATACAATTTTTTTACCAGTGGGAATACAGTTGAAAAAATAGTTCAGGCAAGAAAAAAACTTTTGAACTTGTCATCTAGAATATCAATCAACAAATGAACCTCTAACAATGCCGGTAATAGTTATGTGCTTGAGCTATAAAATATACTATTGTGTACATGAGTTCTCTATCTCGATCCTTTTCAAATTCCCTAATATTGTTTTTACGGAGTTTTTGTGTACATAGCATCAAATTTTGACGTATGTTTCTGAAAAACCCGCATATAGTTGGTTAAGATTAAAATTAGATATATCCTTTATATAACTGACTATATTTAATTTTTTTAAATGTTTTAATAAATCATAGTCATTTTAATTTTTTTATTGAATAAATGCTGCCTGTTATATTGTAATAATAATTTTACTTGATTAAATATTTAATAACTGTGTGACATGCGTGATGCGCTTGACACAATATAAATCCGTGAGAGAGAACACACGTGTGAATTGAGTCAAGAAAGCGCATGAGCGTACAGGAGGTAAAAATCTAATTTTTCTGTATATTATTTATTCATCTGTAGACAAAAAATAATTTAAAATTATTGTCTATATCATAAAAACTATGTTATAAATACTTTTGACTGGAAGTTACGTATGCTGTTATATATATATATATATTTTTTTTTTTTTAAATTTGTTTAATCGTGGTAAAAAAATCTATTTTATTCGAATTTATTTAAAATCTGTATTAAAAAAGAATTATTGTTTTATTAAACAATTATTATTCTAGTATTGTATAAGGGTATTTTTAATAACATTTAATAATATAAACCTACCATTCATATTACACTCACTTACGAGGGACAATAAACGTGAAACCACTACTGTGCACATAACAAAAAGACGTCAAAAAGGCAAAAAAATATGGGGTACTTATTATTCGTAGAGTTACAGATAACATCAATTTCATTAATCATTTTGAATGATTAAGTTTAAAAACGATTTTAATTGTATTATGGTTTCTATTTACCAAAGTTTACATGTATGGTTAATTGATGCAAAAAAAGTTTTTCCTAAGCCTTATATTTTATAAATGACAAATGTTTTATATTAACATCAGGAATCTTACATAACTTTATTTTTTTCTAAATCTTGGATAATTCTTATCTTATTTTGACTTTGTAAAAGGTAGAAAAATGGTTCTTCAATCATGATCATTTAAAATTATGAATTTAACATAAATTATTTTTTTCAGATGAATTTGTTTTCCTGTATATCCTCTAGATTGATACTTAATAGGTATACAATATTACACAAATATAATCTTCACAAGAATACAATTAATCTAAAACAATGTAATGAGAAATCAGTTATATCAAAATTTCACACAAGTTTATCAAGTAGTTTTAACATATTTAAAAGTTCTTCAATAAATTATGTAAGAGTTAATTTTATATTTTTAGATATAACATTAAATAATCTCAAGTAATTAATCTTATTTGTATAAATATTTACGTTGAAAAAAAAAATTAAATGTTGCATATATTTTTAATGCTTATTATAACAAAATATTTATAATATTTGCGAAAAATTGAAGCAAAAATGTTTCATAAATTCAATCTAAATTTTAAATATTATTAAGTAAAGAAAGTTTTAAAATAAGAAAATCACAAAGTTTAAAATTTATTCTATCATATAAATTACGTCATTATATATAGAATATATATAGAATATATTAAATTATATTTGAAGGTTTTTCTAAAATTATTTAATTTTAACACTTCATTTATAATATAAAATTTATTAATAACTTACATAATAAAATAAAAGAAAAATAATATCATTTTCATAATTGCTAGATAATGTATCAACATTTTCCATAGATTATTAAGATTTTGTCTTTTTAAATATTTACATATTAAATAAGATTTAAATATTTTTTAAATTACATCTGAGTACTTTTAAAATTTCTATTATTTTTGTCAAGATAAAAAAAAGAACATTATTGAAATTAGTTAATTATTTTTTAATTAACAAATAAAGTTCATTTTCTCTAACAAAATTATCATTATTCTGTTTTTGTGAAATTGAGTGTTTTAAACAGCTATTTAAGATTTTAAAGAATTATTGAAAAATATACAATTCAGCTATCTACCAATAACTTTTAAAAATACATTTGTTAATTGTGAAATTATATGATTACAAAATTGTTATAAAGTCAGAGTTACATAGTTTTTCAATGATATGATATAAAATTTGCATTATTAAAATTATTTCTTGAATTTTTAATATATTCAATATCTGAAAATGTTTTTAAAATTTTAAAAAACTTTCAAATCAATGAAGAATTTTTATACAATATCATTATTCCTTACAAATTAGTATAAAAAAAATCGAAAATTATACAAAATTGCAGAAAGATAATAACATTTCAAACAATTATTTTTAGAAACATACATTCTAAAAAATTAAATTTAAGTTTGTAAGGTGGAACAATTTTTTTAAGTGATACTGAACAAATAAAGATTATAAAGTACTAAGGGTTTTGGTAAATACAAAAAATCTAATAAGAATACTTGAATAAATATAATGATTAACAGATAAACTTAATTTCAATAAAAATTACTCTGGACTATTCAGTGTATCTATCCAATAAGAAATGAAAAGTTCTGGAATAAAATTTTGTTTATATGCATAAGCAGGATGTATAAGCAAAATATTAGATATAACTTGTAGTAATAATTAAGCATCACAAAAGAAAAAAATTTGATTATTTTTTTAATATTGTAGTATTTTATAAAGAGTGACTAAGTGAAATAAGTGTAATAAAATTTAAGATAATTATAACTTTTAGTAGTAACTATCAGTAGAAAAACTTAGTTCATTGACATACTGATGAAACTTTTGTAACTTTGTAATTTACAAAATATCATGCCCTATAAAAAATTACACTTTTGTAAAATACTTTCAACTAAAGTAATTTGGAGCTATCTGATGGAACCTGTATTAGATGGAACCTGTAGACTGTAATACATCGATGAAAGGAAGATGTATTGATACATCTAACTAAATTATTTGATCTCCATAGTGAAAATTTGTCATTAATATCTTTTGAACTAAGCTCATCATGTAGGCTCTCTAAGTGTTTCACTTGTCACAATGGGTTGAGTAGGTAAGAAATACACCAAAAATGCTTAGAAACAGGATGACCTTGACATGGAGGCAAAAGAAATGCATAAGAGCTTCCAATTTGCTAGGAAGTCATCTCATAATAACACCAGAGATGCGGTCCAAAAGTGTCGACATTGTTTTTTCTGTCATCGCTTGAGTTTAATCTTATTTCTATGCCAGAAGATCTTAAATAAATTATTCTTAAAATTTGTTACCATGGTCTTGATACTCTACACGTGGTCTTCTTTAATATCTCCATCTTGATGTTCTTTAGGAATTTATTTTACAAAAGAACTTTAGAATATTAACTATAATAAATCAAATAAGAGACGATACTAAGCTTAACGCAAAATACGAAATATGTAAAATGGTATATGGTTCAGGTGTTGAGTCTGTGACAAGGAATGGCAATGTTTAAGCATGCAATATAATTTTCAATGGTAATCATACTTGAATGGTAACATGTAGTCTTGACAAATAAAATTTTATAATACACCTGGCTTCTACAATATAATATAATGCGAGCGACACTGAAGCGGAAAATATCCTAATAATTCTATCAATTGTGCGAATATTTATGTGTGATTTACGTAAAGGATAGAATAAATAATAGTGTGTATGAGTCTAATACTAACCAGAATCTCTGCCATAGAAAAGAAGTGTAGGGCATTTAAAAAACCGAGATTTTTACGAAGACTATCACTTCATTGTCGTGACAGTTCACTAAGCACTCAAGTTTTCAGAGAAGAAATAGCCTCTCTAGTTGACTCACCCGGTAAGCGATAGGACTCGACCAATAAGACTATGAAATTAAAAATTGTAGAAGAGTTGACGATATCCCAATAGACATATTTTCTTAGGGGAAAAGGTCAGTTGTCAGTGCCATGAGTTCCTGATACCATTAAACTTATCTGCCTGTTGCAAAGAATCCGTAAGAATACTCGAAGTTTTGGAATCGTAGATGGGCGACTATTTTGTCATATTCTGAGTTTCTTGAATTTAAACAAAAAGAACAAGATTTTGAGATTTATTTCTTAAAAAAGGGGTACAGGTTTTCTAGTAACTTCAACTGCATAATTTTCCAATGTCTGAATATCTAAAATAGGTAAAATTTTATCTAGTGTAGAGGTATTTTTGCAATATATGTTCAGAGACACTTTTAAATATAGACCAGGTGTTATCATTTTTTGGTATCCTGTATCAATATGAAAATTAACCTAAAAGATCTACGCTACAGAAACAACTGGTAAGTGTACAAAATACCATTAAGAAGAAACAGTCTCACTCTTACAAGAGATTCAAAATATATATTTAAAATTTCGGTTCATTATAAATAATTAACCCTCGTTACATCCCTAACTGATTTGTTAAAAGTTATTTAAAATTATTATTTCAAATATTGATAATTGATCCGACGGTATAGATGAAGTTTATTTTTTATATAGTAATAAAAAAGGCACCTTTTCAGCTTATACGGTAATTTACACTAACCGGGGATCGCCTGCGGTACTAGCAGTATATAAAAAAACTGTTGTACTTGAGTTGGCAAATCGTATATTATGCATGAAAATATTATTGCGAAAAAGACTGTTTTACTATCATTTAAATCTGGTAGATCGCAATTGCATAAAAAATGGTTTAAAGAACTAGAGAATAGAAGGATGAGCAATCCTCCTTATCTGAAACTATATAATAATTTCAAATAAATCAATTACTATTTATAATAGATCTTCAGATTTACTTTGGAAGACAAAATGCAACGTAATATAAATATTACTGCAAAAATTCGCCCTTGTTATACAAAAGTTAAAATACAGACAATATAGACAAAGAGGGGGTTTTTAAGTCTTTTTCTGAAAAAGTATATACAGTCTGTATACAGGTTCTAAATTTTGTTAAATAAATCGCATTTTTACCTTGTTAACCAATTTGTTATTTATTAGATTCGATGTGCAATTGAGTCTTTTGTAGTTATATAATTTTTGTTTTAATAATTTATTAATTTTTAATTTGCTTTTTAATGATATTGGTTAAATTATTAATAATTTGTGTTTATAATTAGCGTTTTGAGTCTTTTTGTTATAATTATTATTTTTAAATTATTATGTATAATGTATTATTTATATATTACGTATTACAATGATACAGTGTCGTAACACCAGTTTTACAGAAGGATTTAATATAATTTAATTTAATATAATTTCGTCATTCAATCGACTTAAAAGTATAGATAGTGATTTACAAAGCAGTTATAAGTGGATAGATTATATTTTCTTTACTATTTACATGCAATAAATAAAAAATCAAAACAGAATACAGTGATATGAAGATCTATTCAGTATTATCTTTATTTCGATACATGATTTGTGCTTTCAGCTATATATTTTATATTGAACTATTGTATTTAACAACTACTAAAAATATTAAAATTATTTGTATTTGTTATAAAAATGTTATATAGCATAGTCAAAATTTATTGATCAAATAATGAAAACAATTAATAGAACTTACTACAAACATTGTCCAATAATGATACTTTGACAAAATATTTTAGTATTTCAATCGGATGTTCACTGTTGTAGAAAGAAAGAATGAAGAAAAAAAATATGAAAACGTTTTATATGTATATAAGTGGTAAAAAGTTATATTGTGTAAGGAGATTGTAAAAGAAATATTTGTACATTTGACAAGTGCAAAGTTTTGCGCTGAATTTTGGAAGGCGGTTTCCTATAAGGTACGTAGAATCATCATCAAAGAACTATCATGTTCTCTTATCGACTCTGCATAAATCTTAGTAATTTTTAAGCGTCGCATATTCACTCTTGATATTTTACGTAGAGAAAAGTGAACATTAAGACTTATGCCGTTTCCTCTTTTTATACCTCTTCCTTCAGTCTTACTTCACGTAACTTTCACTATCTCTACTGGACACTGCTGTAGACTTTAGCGTCTGTCTCTCTTACTTTATAAATCTAAACCGGCTTGCAGCTTAATAACTATTGCTTTTAATTACAATGCTGTTTTGTTCCTTTTTTATACTAAAGCGTTAAAACTGCTGTATCTTCACTCTTAAACTACAGTGTTGAGAAAATGCTGTCTTTCTCTCATTACAGCTTGAGAGTTAGGTATCTTTTTTTCTCTTGTACTAAAGCATTAAGAGACTAATATACCTGTTAGCTAAGTCTCTCTCATTTACTATCATTTTGAAAGATTGTTTATTTCTTTTTTACTTATATGAAGTAAATATATTACTTATCCATTTTCCTATACTACTTTGATATCCAAAGAAACAAGGATAGTAACTAAAGTACGAAAGAGCTCTATTTTCGTGTACTATACCAAAATAAAATTTGTGTTTTTACTAGGTTGAAATGGAAGAATTATTTGCAATTTTTATCGGTAGAACAATTTAACTTTCCGAAGTATAACTCTATGACCTTTGAATCGTTTCTTAAGATTCGTCTGTGAACTCAAAACAACAAGTTTGGAACTATGGTTGTATACAAAAGTGGTTAGTCTTGAGGTACAGCTTTGACAGTCTAAATCTAAATATCGTCAAACAGCAAATTCTTCAATTTACATAGTTATTTCGAAGACTTCTAAGTGATTCTTTTCATTCTTTTTCTTTGGAAAAGTGAAACTTATGAACTAATATGAAATTTGTTTTCGGAAACTTCAAAGTAACGTTTATATCACGTTAAAGAAACAAATTCTTGTATTAACTGCTTCAATCTCTCTTATCAGGCCATATATTCAAATCATACTAAACTGCATCTTTATGATAATTCTGTAGATGTCTCAATCTTTGCTGAAATTACCAATATGGAGATATATATATATATATATATTTATTTATTTATTTATTTATCAAAGTCCCGAGTAAGTCCCGCCGAATAGATCCGCATTTATGTACTGTCGCCATTTGATAAATGTTATAATTCCATCGTCTAGTGTATAAGAAAGCGCCTCGTTTACTATATACCGTCGCAGTTCGATCACTGTAAAGAGATTGACTTCGCCGTCTAGTATTTATTGTGTACCGTCAGTTAAATTATAAACTATCGCCGTATTCTCTTAGAATTTATGTAAAATTATAATCACCACGAAACCATTGTAAAATATTCGCCGATGGCGTATAAACGACCGCCGTAACCAATAAGAAATAGTGAAGTTTTGTAAACGGTAAGCATCCCGTAAAATAAATACCCTTGTAAGTTTAATTTGAATTAAATAGTTTTAAATTTTCTACTCAATAAAAAAACCGCCTTGCTTATTTTGACCATCCGGGATGGGATAGTTAGGGAGCACGAAAAGAGAATAAGCCGCCGCCACTACCAGAAGGACGAATGAGCAAGAGGAGAAAAGAAAAAGAAAACAAACGAAAAGAACATACATACGTCCGAGCCTCCCTCCCACCAACCTACCGTTGCTCTTATCAATTACGTGGCGCCCGATCAGGAACTCTAGTGGTAACTCGAGACACATCACCGACTAGAGACTAGAAGCGTAGCGTAGCAGATAGGGACTCGAAGCAGCGATTCCAAGTCGACTTAAATGATACCCTTAAAGATAGACGAACTGTCATACGACAAGCTAGTAACTGAATTAGAGGCTCAAGGTTTATCAATACGGGGGATTATTCTGAAGTTAATGAAAAGATTAAGAACATTTCTTAAAAAAGAAATGTTAAATTTTGAGTGATAAATTTGTCATTTTATTTAAAAAAAAAGAGTTTTTAATAAATAAAAGCCTATGCAGATAATGGTGCATTTCTAAGTTGCTAATAATTTGTTATCAAATGTAAAAACGACGCGAGGTTTGCAAACCATTATACTTTCCTGAAATTTTTCATATGAAATATAAAGAATTATGAGGATATCTAACAAGATATTTATGTGGATTAAAAACAAGTATGATCATAAAATTGTAATTTGTTGTATTTTTACTAAGCTTTACAATTTGTGGAAATATACTCATGATAAATATCAATAGATCACATGTAGTTTGGATAAGTTAGCCGATGTTACAAAAATTATTAATAATATAATTAATAGCAGATATTTACTATCACTAATAGAAATATCTCGTTCTGAAATGGTTATACTGACTGAAAAAGATCCAAATATCTGTTACGTGTCAGCATATGAAAATTCTATTATTGTATTTTTATTAATAAAAAATAGAGTTAATGTTTTGTAATATTGTTTTTTTTTATACAGTAAACTTCTACATTGACAATGTATGCATGATATTTTACATAAATTCAATTTGTATAATTTTTTCAGAACCTCGCAATACGTGCTGCAGTTGTTTATGAAAACATTGCTGATAATTTAGATTACAATTATTTTTATAGAGGTACGTAATAAAAAATAACATTGATAGTATTTCTATAAATAAATTAAAAAATAATTATATATTTTAAAAATTTAAGTCATGTTTTTTATTCTAATTTTTTTTATAATTTTTATATAAACTATTTTTATATTAATAATTTAAGTTAGTGTGGTGTTTTATACCTCTTATCTCTAGAATTCTTATTTTCAATACTTGAATTCAAGTTTTACATTGATTGAAAAAACTTACATTCTTATAAAATTTTATCTCTATTTTAGGTAATTGTTTTTAAAGTAAATATGCGTTTAACGTAGAATATGGATCAAATATAAGTGCATTTTAAGTGTAAACTATTTCTAATTATTATCTTCTATACATTGTAGCTAATAAGATAATAATAAAATCATAATTTTATAAGGTATATAAATCTTTTTAATCATACGAATAACGCTTAATAATCTAGAAGTGTCGCAATACCTTAAAAACATTGTTTCGTATAAAAAAAGAAAAATAGATGATAAAAGCGTCACTGGAAGTACTGTAGTTTTCTATATCGCTGTCTCACATCTGCAAATATTTTATCACACACTATAACTTAGTATAAGAAAGACTTCATTACGTGCTTATCAGTGACATTTACGGTGAAATTATTACTTGGGCTACTACATGAGTGTTAAAGCTGAGTCAAGACAAACATTTTTGCAAATTGATGGACAATGGTTGTTTTTCTCAACGGTTCTTTATTTTTTTCTGTATAGCAAATTATATAATCTCGCAGTTCTTGTCTATCACATCAAGCGTAGCTTTTTGCATCAACATCATCGTATTTAAATTAGTGGATTTAAACTTGAACTTATTTTTGGTAGACTATCCTACTTGTTGAATTCTGTATTCTTTTCGTATGTAAAGGCATTCATTCTAATTGGTTTAATAGCTCATTTATACGAAGTAATGAAATGTGGTAGATTTTGACATATCCTTTTTCTTCATTGACAATGTTTTTATGAACAATACCACAAGTTTTTTTATTGCTTAGTTGTCATTGAGAGAGATCTTACAACAACTTTGTAAGATAAATCAATTCTAAAATCTATGAGACATATCATTAATAAAGACAACTGCGAATTGAGCTTTCAACTTATTATTACTACGGCAAATAATATGATTTTCCTTACATATTAAATTTATATATTTAATCATTTGAATATTTTTATCATGTTAGTAATTAAATTTTTATACGTCAATACGACATTTTATACATAGTTTATACTATAAAAGGTAAATTGAATATATTTAATAATTGTAATCTAGCATGGACTATGCCGGCTCAAATAATTACGTAAAAAAATGAAAATGAACTAATAAATCTGATTTCATACGTGAAATTATTATTTATCTTTTAAACTTTGATAATGATTGATATGTTTTCACTTTAGTGTTTCATAAATTTTTAATTCTAGTTTTGTCTCTCTCTAGACTCATAACAAGACTTCTTAAAACATTTAGTAACAGAAAGATGCTATCATTAACATTTGCAAGAATTGTCGTTTCTACGCCATGTTCCGAAGCGATAAAATTTTTATAATATAATATAATAACAAATTTTGTAATCGTCATCGACATTTTATTTAACAAGATATAGAAATTACTTCAATAAATGTTTTTTCGATTAATTTCGATGAGATCTAAATAGTTAATTAAGGACATTTATCTCATTTATCATTTTAAATAACTATGATGATTTGATGAAAAAAAAATTTTCAGAGTTCACAATGGAGGATACTCTGTTTTCATGGTTTCTTGTTACTGAAATGCATGTATGGATGTTAATGTTACGTATAATGCAAGAAAGAGACGGTTACAAAATTAGAAATTTTATTATTGAAGCCATGTGGAACGATGTGAATATTAGAGCAACAAAATTAGGGGTAAGATAATTGATTTCTTTGACAATTATTATAACATCCTTTATATTAATAATATAAAGATTTTTATTATTAATATAAAGGATATTTATATTTATATTATACTATTATTATATCCTTAATTCTTTTTTATTTATTTAGAAAAGATCGCTTACTTGAAGTCAATTTTTGTAAACTAGCAATGATAAGAAATTTGAAAAACGAAATACGAAAAATCCTCTTTTCGCGCAAGAAATACTTTTACGTAAAAACACGTGCGTCTAAAACCGCGGTACGTAAAAGATATGGCCGGCGCCATGTTGAAAGTGAGGTACGAGGGCGCGCAGTGTATGAGTGTATGAAATGTATGAGTGAGCGCATGAGAGGGGAGCGCAGCTACGCGCCAAGGCGAGAGCGAACGCTCGCTTTGCCATAGCCCTCTCACCAACAAATCTACGCCGCCTAATGGAAGGAGAAGAAATTAATCTCCCCCGCTTGGCGGCGAGGGGAAAAGCGAAGGAGGGATAGCCTTCTCCGCTTTACAAATGAGGAGAGGAAAACAAGAGCGACAAAACGGGAGGTAGAAACACCAATAGCCAGGCAGCGTCAGAGTCGACGAAATACACAGTCCGGTGCAGGTAATTTGGATAACTGTCTTACCGATCCAAGAGAACGGGATTCGCGCTCTCTCCTCCTGGCGGAGGCGAATCGCAACGCCATCCTTACCTCTCCGAGAGTAACACAACTGGCATTCTCTCACCCTGGGCGGATGCGATTCGCTGCGCCGACTCCTTGAATCTGAGAGGACGCGTTTCGCGCCTTCCCTTCCTGGCGGAGGTGGTTCTCTACGCCATCCCTACTGATCCAGGAGTGTTGCGATTCGCACTCTCCCGTCCCGGACGGAAGCGGTTCGCTACGCCATCCTGACCACCCGAAGAGTGCGCTTGCAACGTTCTCTCCTTCGGATAACCCTCACGTTCCTTGCCCCGAGGAATAACGACGGTATTTGTTTTAAAAGTGTGGATGTAAGTGAATGGTGCGAGTCGATAAGCCGTGAGCGTGTATGCCGAGAATATAGTGTGTGTGAATGGAACGAAAATCCGCAATACTGTGAGTGTGTAAATCGTATTGTACCTATACTAGAAATCTGAGGACGTTGTGCCGAGTCAGTGCGAATGTACACAATGTACCGTGAATGTGTAGGATAACCAAAGATTGTGTTGGCGATATTGATACTAAATGTAATTTATTTCTTTTTTTTTTGTAGCGGTGCGACGTCGGGAGTAATCTGTGAATAAAGGATTTACTATTTTAGTATTATAAACCCAGAGTTGTTAATTATCGACCTTTTCTCAATAACCACTCCTCTTCCGTCCCAACCGAACCATAGCCGACAAGCTTATCCGGCAAAATCAGGGACGGAGAAAAAGGGTAAGTAGGCGTCGCGGGGAGTCCTACCAGGCCTCCAGCTTACCCAACAACAGAAGCTGCAAGAGGCGAGGACGGCTCACCGACGGGAGCGGTAGCAAACCGTCACAAATTTTAAAAAATTTTAAATAACAAATAAAAATTGTCATTTTAAAATAATGTTTATTAGTATATTGTAACAGTAATTTTGTAATAAAGTATAAAACCATTTGATGTACATGAAAAATATTAATTATTTTTTATCTGGTGCGCTTGTTTCTCTTGTCCGCGCATGCGTTTTATATATTATACAGTTATCTAAATTTAGATATTAATATATTTACAGTCCCAGATGAATAATCCATGGTTTATTAATAAAAACATGTTTTTTGCAAAAATCGATTATATTTAATTAAGTTTTCTGCAAGAGTTATGAATCTCTTTTCTTAAAAGTATTTCTTCAAGTTAAGAAATAAAAAATATTTGATAAGAACAAAACCTTGAGAGTAGAATAAATGGTGTTAAATTTATATTTCAATTTATTCAATTTTCTCATGAATATGTTAGTTGATGAATTGGCTTAGGGAAAGAGCCCTTTTCTGTGAGATTTTTCTATTATTTTTGTTAAAATGGTTCATTAATGTTACATAATACTTTTCTGTGAAAGCTTCTTTTTTCAAGTTATTCGATAAATATTATGCAACGTGTATGTCCTGAAAAATATTATATTGACAATGAACTGTATTATGGAATTGATTTAATGCCATGATGTTGCGTTAACCATATCAGTGGTGATTGGCTTTGTTCTTATCTATGCAATATATTTCCACTTATCTATTTGCAAATGTAAAAGTATAAACTTATGCTTGTACTTACCACTGAAAGATTTTATTCGGTGACACAACAGTACTACAATAAATACACAAAGTTTTATAAAAGAAAATTGTATTTATTTTTCTATATTAAAGAAAGCCTCGAAGACTAGTTAATTTTGGGTACTAATTACCTTATCGTAAAAGATATATATTTATAACTTAAAATATTTTGAAATCATAGTTATTAATTGTAAATGCTGATCCGAAATCTACGTAGTAGAATGCAGGAAGATTGGATCTAGAATTAAGATTGACATTCAGTAACAGCACTAGAGTTAGTTAAGTGATACAAGAAAGTGGTCACTTGGTAGCAAGTATTAATTTGTTTTTAAGCAGGACCAAATATACCTGACGAGTATACTTTGGTGTAAACTATTTGATGCGTTGTTTTGTTCAACTTATGAATTCATACGGCCATCTTTTCCAGAAACAATTCAGTAGAATTTACAGTTTCAACAGAAGATTTTGGAGAAAGCATGAGAGCAGTAATCAGAAAATGAAGCAGAGTTGAAGCATAAACTAATTCAGTATTATTTCTGATATCACTAAGGAGTCTAAAGTTTAGACAAGCAAAATGATTTTATGCAATAGTTATATGCTCTCAAAAATCCAGCTTTTTTGATATGAAGAAAGGACTATAGAATGATATGTATAGATTATGAATGTAGTAAAAGTTGCATTAAGCAATAAAAGAGGTATTAATTCAAGTTTTAATATAAGAATTTTTAGAAAAACTGATTAAAGTTATATGCGTTGAAAATTTCAATATTTTTATTTTCACTGTTAAGATTATGTATTTTTATCAGCATCAATGGTCTAAGTAAAAATAGGAGAATAAGTGTCAGTCTGTCATAAAAATTGTCTGCTAATTTTGTTCAAATTGCCAATAAAAATTGCTAAAATTTTTTACGATGTCACGAGTAAAAACGTATTTAAAAAAACATTAGTTATTAATATTATAATTACTTATTAAATATTATTCATAATAGAATACTGAAGACATTCGCTTGTAATTTATATACAAGATATACCATCATTGTTAATAAAAGAGACCGTTCAAATGAAGAACATTTTTCGAAAAATTTTAGTTGTCATCAATTTAAGAAGCATTAAAAATAATTCGTCGCTTATTGCTACCGTTGTTTACGTGCGATAATGTAAATAAAAATATTGATCGAATTCAATATGCAAAATAATAATTTTCTGCATATAATTCAGGTCTTCGAAAGCACTATATAAAGCAACTAGCTAATGCAATTCTCCAAATCTTTCTACCCGAGAAATTTGTCGAGTTTGAAGAACTATAAATGTCTGATAAATGTTTGATAAATGAACTAATAAATGTCTAATTTTATTTTTTTCATGAGTATTGAAATTCTTAAGGTATTCTTCTTTTTTAAAAGACAAGCGATCAAGAATGTTCATGTTTTATTATTTCCAAAACTTTATGATTAGGTTCCTTAAATTAATTTAATTGGAGGCAACGTAAACTTGGAAATATATTATCAAATAATGTACTAACAGGTTCGATCAAAATGCAATCAATGACTATTTACATCGCAATAGGAATACCCGACTGAATGCAAAGCAGTCGAAATAGATCTACATCAGTAAATATCTTCGAATTAAGAATAGAACGATCAACAAAAATTGCAGTTTAAACCATGAAGTAATCTCTTTGGTGTCAAAATTTTTGGATTTTTTTAAGAAGTAATGCAGAAAATATATTAAAATTCAGTAGCCGAAAAGACTTACGTGAAAGCGAGAGTCTACTTTAGCTATTGCCTTACCAACAGCTACGACAAAATTTTGAACAATCTTCTGATATCTACCAATGATAAGTTAGAAAAAATTTACATCTTATAGATTTTAGCTTTATAAGTCGATTTCTAATAATTATTTTTATCAAAATTTATTTGTTGTATGAATGTAAATTATTTTTATAGATAACTAAATTTTAACAATATAAAGATAAACTTATAAATTTCAAATTTATAGGAGAAATAATATACGGGAGTAATATGAATTTTGAAAGTATACTTTTATATATTTAGTTGTTTAAACCAGTTAATTACTAAGAAGATTGTTTAAAAGTAATTATTTGATTTGATTGTTGACTGTGATTTATACAAAATTGACTCACGAAATTAAATCTTATATCGCTAGATTTAAGTAAATTTTTGTAAATATATATACTATCATTGTTAATAAAAAGTACTTATACGCAGAACCGTATTTAATTTATTTTTACACTAACGTAAATGGATCTTATTTCTCTGACTGTATTACATATCGTAATCTAGATTTTTGCTTAACAATCAATGTTTTACAAATAATAAAATAATACAAGCTTTATTTAATTAATTGCGCGAACAAGCCGTTCTATTATGCTTTATCATAGGTAACTTAAGTTCGCATTACCTGGAGATTGCGATGAGTGTTTCTAGTCGTTTGAAAAATATGAGCATGCCGTGGACTAACTTACGAATGTGCATATAAATTTGCATGTATAAATGCAAATAAACATAAATATAACTAATATTCTTCAGATTATACTTTTATCGTAAAAATCATGTTAACTATAATCGACTTTCGTAAACTTACCCATAATTAATTTCTTCATTTGTACATCACTGCTGAGATCACAATTATAAAATAATATCCAATATTTAATATATCAAATATTTTATTTTTTCTAAGTCCTATCTATAATGAAGCAAGTACCTGAACTTTTTTATATATTTTTTTTATTTTAATATAAATATACATAGATACATTAAAAAATTATTAAACTCTTTGCTGTAGTGGTGATAGTTTAAACTGATCGTATATCAATTCACTATTAAAATTATAAGAGTTATATTTTATATCAAAGAATGGCTTTGTTATTTAAGAAAACATTTAAAACATTTATAATTTTACAAAGAAAAAGAATATTTTATAATCTTTTATCGAAAAAAATCAAGTACATTTACTAACATATATTTACTGCTCCTACTCAACAAATCTAAGTTATTCTATTAAAAAAGCCCAGTGCATTCTACTTGAAATGATTAGTATTTAGAAATACAATTAAAGTTTATTTTCGATTACCTAACATAATTATATAATTATACATTCAAGTTTTTTATATAATTTTTCAAATATTATCATACAGTTGCATAATACGTTGTATACTTAATTTACAATAAAATCTCTTCTTCTAGACTAAGAATTCAACATTAATTAAATCACATATAGAATTCATGTATCATCAATTTAATGCTTCTATAATAGGATATGACGAAGCTATAGGATCTACTGATAAATGTCTTGCTGGACATATTTGGCGACGATTTTTTAAATGTGAAAACGATAATCCGGAGAAGTTGGAAAAACTTGTATACTACATTAGAAAACAGGAAAGTGTAATTGTTTATTATAATTACGAGAATAATCATGCTAATATTTTTTATGAACTTCCTTTTTAGGTTTCTATGTTGAGTCATACTACAACAGCAGAAATATTTTCCGCATCTCCTCATATTCTCTGGATATACGTATAAATGAACTATTTTCAAATTTCAAATTATTTATCTTAATAGTTTTATATTAAAATAGAACAATTAACAAATGCTTATAAAAATGTTAAATTTTCTTATTGTTGTTCATGACTAGCATTTATATTTGTAGTCTGAAATGATCTTGTTAATATGTAATTGCTGTCCGTTTGAAATTTTACTACGACCAATGAAATCCTCTACAGTATTCAGCCAAAATATCAACATGCAAAAAAGAAGGATCGTAATAATGTTAACATTTTTTTACCTACTATAGAATTATTAATTTAAATAATGATAAAAAATAATGTAAACACTATTATGGAAATAGTTTTTGATTTCTTTTTAACAAAAATATTTCGCTCCCACCATTATCTAATTTATACAAAAAATTTGAGATTATTGACCAAGTAATTATTAAAATAACACATCTTTACGCATTTATTTATACACTTGCAATTAAAGCTGTATTTATACTTACTTCATTATAATATTTATGTGCCTAAAATTTACTAATACTGTTATATACTTATAATTTAGATGCTGTCGACAACCATCGGTTAATGGTTGTTAATCGACGGTTGTCTTTGGAATGTATATACCTGCATATAAATATACCATTAATAGATGCATAAAAAATATTTTTCAACATTTAGAATAAGTAAAACTTTCTATTTCAAAGTACATTGAAATCCGTGAAAGTACGTGCAAGGTTATCGCAAATTAAAGTTAGGTGTGTGTGTTCAGGAGTCAATACAGGCAAATATAAAACCTTCACTTTCAGGCTGTGGATAAGTATGGCAGAGAACAATCCAAGCTTGTTGCTATTTCTAAGATCGAAATTGGCTTTTTACTTACATTTTCTGTTATATTAATACCTATACTCACTACGCGTCATAAATCTGAGTGGTGGTAGTTCTTACACGTCTCAACCGTATAGCCCTTTGACACAGAAGAGTTCTCTCATATCTTTTGCGTTTTGAACTCACGAATATATATACCTATATGCACACACATGAAGTAGGAGAAGAAAAGAGAAAGCAATCATTAGAGCCATATCTATTAAAGTAGAAAAATAGAAAAAAGACAAAAAAAGAGAGGGGAAAAATAAACAAATTAAGAGAGAATAAATACACAAAAATTAAATTAGAGAACGAAATTAAAGAAAAAAACTAAGTTACCGCCGGCATTAACGGCATTGTAATTGACAAATGTATTAACATCTGATATAATTGTGTGCAGATATTTCAACTAATTGTTGGGTGTGTTAATTTGTATTTAGTTTATATTTTTTACCTCGCTCTTGAAGTACAGTAGAATAATGCACTTTTATGAATTACTGCTGGATTTATAAAAATGTCAAAAATCACTTTTTTATATAGAATTGCTGAATTCGGATCATACAAAGAAATTTTTATAGAACATACCACTAACAAGTAAACATTCCGAGGTGTACCTCGCCGATTTTTTTGATATTGCTAACTCAGCGACTTAAAAGATGAAAATAACTTAAAGTTTATCCTCGAAAATGGTTTTTTTTAATATTTCAAAAACGAATCAAAATTTTAAAATAAAACCAACGCCAAATTATTGCTTTTGTAAAAATGCTTATGAGGAAATTGCTTTACTTCAAAGAGTTACATCCCTGTTTATAAGGGTAAATATGACGTTTTTTCAGAGTTTCCTAATATGTACCTTAATAATTTTCTTATTCAAATTTATAACGTATTGTAAAATATAACAAAAAATGTAAGAAATATATTTGTATGTAATTATACGACCATTTGAGGGGTAAAAAACACTTATAGATCACCCCTGAAAATTGTTTTTTTAATATCTCAAAAATGAATTGAAATTTTTCAATGAAACCAATGCCAGTTTATTTTTTTTTTTTTATAAAAATGCGCTTTTGTGATAATTGCTACTTTACATGAGGCATTGTATCTCTTATTTTTCATAAGAGTAAATATGACTTCTTTTTTACCCAGAAATTATCAAATTGACTCAATCTCATTAAAAATCATTCTATAAACGATATTGAGATTTAAACACAGCTTGCTCTTCTTTTTTATATACGTTATATTGTATGTATATTATGGTCATAGAGCGTCGTTTATTTATTTTTTTTTTTTTTTATTTTTTTCATTCACGTCATCAGCGAAAACTTAATGCGATCGTTATTTCTTAAGCAGTTACATTTTGAGTCTCTTTTAGTTTGCGTGTGCATGTAATCAATGAAATAAAATCTAATTATAGTTTTACCAACAAAACAATGAACAGTTATTTTTGGCAAGAATAATATTATTAATGTATGCTAATTTATTAAATGATTAAATAAGTTCCAAAATTTTTGGATCATCTATGTATATTTCAAATATTCAAAGTAACTATCAACCCTATGAACGTTATAAATATACTTTTAATAACATTCCAAGCATTGAATTTACTAAAAACTCCACAAACACCACAAGAGATTAGTTTAAAATATAATATTAAAAATATTCTATTAAATTCTACGAAGGAATTTCACGATGTAGAGATGGTTGGATATGAAACATTATATTTTCTGACTAGACCTAACTAGACCACATATTTAAAATTTTCTAAAGTAAACTCTTCTGTATTTTGTGTGCATAGTTGTAAAATTTTAACAAATGTTCTTCTATTATTTTCATTTCAATATCTTTATACGATTCTTGAAATTCGTCAGAGTGAAATTTGATAAGTAAACCAAATGCAAAAGAAGGAATGCGGATAAGTGCCCTCTGTATTGTAATGTGAATATCAAAATACACATTAGGGACATCGTTGGAAGTACGACTGGTCACATTTAATAATAATAATAATAATAATAAGCTAAATTATAACTCGATTCATACCTATTATTTTGCTCTTTTCATTAAATCTCGAAAGATATTTTCAATACAAATACGATCAGAAAATAAATTAATATAATATTAATAATAACACTGAACATAAAACTTTCGTAAACTATACTAAGCTTAATCTACACTTAAATAGTGTATTTTGTAAACTTATGAACTCTATGAAACCTTTATCAAATCTAGATTTCATGTTATGTTAAATAATATACGTCAAGTAATGGAAAGGTGCGGTTAAAATATGACGCTAGTACGCTTCAATGGCTCGGGTTCGTCTTCTATCCTTGCCATCGATAACACGGCGTTCGCAATACACGTATAAAAGTCTACTTATTAGCTGTTACAACGATAGCTACATGTAATGACTTGAAACCCAATTTATTTCACTGATGCCTTTTTATCTCAATTAAATTCTTTAAGAAAGAGTCCATTAGGATATAATACTTATTTTGAGATGAATATATTTTTAATTTAATATTTTGAATAAGACAATTATCTCTTGACGATGTTATTAGCTTATGGAATGCTGTAATTCTAGATATTACATTATAACATGGAGTATAATTCAACGCACTTTGTACTAGTGTTGTGAAATTGTTCTTTATTACTGAGTTTTGATTGATTATAAATTTATTGAATTTTATTAGAACGATAATGACATTATCATTTATTTTATGTATTAAGTAAAAAAAATTATAAAAAAGTTGTTATTTCATTTTTTATATATTTGTAATAGTTTTACTATACGTATACAGTACAGTCACCGGGAACTAATAAAGTTAGGTGTTTACTGCGGATGCATGAAATTTATTCACCGTCTATCCTCATTGATATCCATATGAAATATGAATATGGTACATGGAACGATTTATTCATATCATACCTCTTAAATAATATCATAGATATTAACAAGTCCGTAAAAAGACAGTCTTTGTAAATGTCATATTAAAAATGTTATATTACATCAGACCATTATAAATTTCTAATATTGTTTGATGGCATCGTATAATTATTATTTCACAGTTATTTAATTTATTATTATAAAATATAATATTAACATCTGCAAGAGTTTGCAATTTTTTAATAAAATTATAAATAAATTATATATTATTTTTGATAATACGAATGATAGATTATCTCACAAACAAAAAAATAGTTATTCTAGTAAATTTTCTTATTTGATATTTTGATTCATGGAGATATTCTAATAAAATAAATACATTCTATAAAAATTTAAAAATTATTACCTACCTTTAAAAATTATTTTTTAGGAAAGTAAACTGATATTATTGGTAGCAAAATTTGTTGTATGAATTTACTGTTTAAATTAAAAAAAATTTCTTTAAGAATGTTACAAAATCTTCTATATAGTTAATCGTTTTTTGAATATTGTATGTCTTCTTTAAGTGAGCAGAATATATATATATTCATTTTGCGATTTATTATTTGCATATTCTTTGAACAAAATTCTTAGTTATTTTGAATCTGTAAAATGTGTGTAGAAAATAATTTTTTAATTCATAAATTTCTTATATTCAAGAATATAAATTGCTGAAACTTTTTTTCTAGTTACATGAACTATTGCATGTATTACAGATTTATCTCCTTGTTATATTATTATTTTTTAGCATTTCTTATTATTTATTTTAAACTTTATAAAGTTTTTATATTTATCATTATTGTGTTAAATGTATTTTAATATTTATGTAATATTTACTTTTTTATATAAAAAATTAATATTATTCTTTTGATATAAACAATTATATTTATTAAAAACAGGTCTACGTTATTGTCTTGTTATGGTTGTTTTTTCTCAGGTAGAAATGACAAATAGATAAAAATCTACTTTTTCTTGCAATTTTTCTTTTTTTTGATAATTTATTAATAACTATATTCAAGTCATGCATATCCATAACAATCTTAAGTTTTTGTAAAAATATTACAATTTTTTATATTAGTATAAACATTATTACTACATAGACAATGCTTATTTATCTAGTTAATAATGAGTTATTATGGATATTAATAAAGATGATTCCTTATTCGTTATTTAGTGTAAGTATAATAAACCGAAGAGAAATTACGTGTACCCAATAACACGTTTATATGTGAATATGTTAATATCGAGCAAACTGACACCGAAAAGTCCGAGTCTTGACACTATCGTAATTCGACGGGTAGCGTGGACTATTCACTAATCTGAGTGCATGCTACGTGACGGATTTCATCATGTGTCGCTTTGCATAAAAAGCTCTGAACAATATTTTCTTCTCTAGCTTAGATTGATTAATTTTTTCATAATTAATCTATAATTTTTTTATACAGCGAGATAGTGTAACTTTATAGTAGTTTATATGTAAGTAAAATTATCTATAGCTCTACTTCTTAAGTTTTAATCTAATAATAGTATACCATTTTAATTTATGTTAATCAGTGGAATATATCTTTTTAATATACGATTATTCACTTACTACTCTTAAGTTATAACTGCCCTATAAAATAATTTTCATCTTTGTTATAAAAATTCAAGATTTTGTGATTAATCTTTTGCTATATAACGTTTATTTGTCAATCTCACTCTGGCAATCTAATTAAATTATTGCAATAACATTGACCATTTTTTCCATTCCTATTATTATTTTCTTCTGCTAGATTCATTATTGCATAAAGAGTTAAATCCAACTAAATTATAAAGCTTTTTTAATTATCTTAAATTATGAACATCTAATAATATCTTATATTTGTGTTCTATTTCGATATTATATTCTCCGGCCCATCAAAATATTTTGCTAATTTTCAGAGGAAAAAGCAAATTACCAAATATGAACAAATATATTTTTTTATTTAAGTGATGGTAACTTTTAGAGAGTAAATTTGTAAAATTATAACGCATTTTTCACGAAAGTACAGTTTCAAAAATTGTAGAAATAATAAAGCGAAAACTGTTATTTGATCGGAATAATTTTTTCGTTTATAAGTAATAACATTTTTTTTAATAAGTAATAACATGTTTTTCTAGATATATTTATGTCACATTTAAATAAATTTATGTATTTTTTAAAATTAATATATCAAAAAATTATAGATTAAATAGTATTTTTCTTGTTTATCGTGATGTGATTATTGTATATTTTGAAATTGTTAATGTTTGATAAGTTTATCGAGTACTAAGATTGAAGACAAAGTATAAGTAATTTAGTATCTAAATTTTATATCTAGTAAATAATATAAAAATTATTTTATTTCTTAAAATTATAAATAAAAATCGCTGAATTTTCAAAAAAATATTTAATTCAATTTCATTCTTTTTACTTTTTTCTCTTATTATATTATTTTCTTGCTTTTTTAATTTTTTATTATTATTATTCGCTTTCGCTTTATATAATAATGTAAAATTTTATTTAATTGATAGTTTATCTTATGTTTCTTCATTTTCAAAACCAAATATTTTTTTTACACAACCGCGTGTATCTTAAATAACGCCTTTAGTTACAATCTTCTATATTTCGAAGGTCTCCTGATATTTATTCTATTGAGAAGCTCCAAAAATATTTATTCAGCGGTAGTGTGCATATATGGTCTGCACAGTAAAGGTGTTTACTTTTGAAATTATACTATTTTTACTCCGTAGTATATAATTATTATGATTACTGTTATCTATGCAGTTTTTGAATTATGAAATTGTAATTGTATCGAACACTGCTATGACAAAGTTTATAAAAATTTTAGAAGATTTAGAATCTTTTTTATATCTTCTTATGAAAAGATAATACTAGCAATTGTAAGAATGAAAACATAAAATTTGATTCATTATTAATTAAGATTTATTAATTAAATAGATTCAATATTTAGAGATTTTATAAAATATCATTAAATACTAGATTGAAATAATTTTGAAATATCAAATTTCAAAAAATAAATAAATTTAAATAATTAATAAAAATATTTATAAAAATAAGCAGTTCTATTTTTTTATTAATAATAAGTAATAGATATAATTAAGGTATTTAATTTACATTTTGTATATACTTTTGTACTAAACATTAGTTATTTCGTGGGCAAGTTTTGAATACTAATCAAGAAAGTTTATTAATTAAATATATTTAACCAATAATTTAATATTGTATAGGATTTTTTAAATTATCTATGAGGAAATAATATTTTTTGCATATGCAATTAGAATATATCTAGAAAAGGATTACTTAATTATATGTAACAGTATTTGAAAAGAGAAAATATAAAACAACGATAAATATTGAATATGAAATATTAATATAACTAACATAACAATAATTTAAAAACTGTATATATATATATATATTTGTGTTCATTTTTCCATGTTTTGGAAAACTGAGAGAAATAATAATTTTCTTTTTTAATCTATATAATTTTTAAATTATTTTTAGGAAAAATTTTTTTTTTAAAAGCTATAACAGTTTAGACAACATATAATATTATTTATAATAAAACTACTCTTGGCAAAACTAAAAAATTATATCAAAATAATATTTAAATTGAAATATTATTTAAACTTGCCTTTTTAAATTAAATTCATTTGTTTATAGGTTAGAAACTTTATATATAATGTGCAAATTAAAAATTGAGACAATGTTAATATTTTTTATACATGTATTTTTATTCTCAAATATATATAATTACAAATTAAGTACAATAGATGTATTAATTCTATGAATCTTTCTAAATTTATGCAAATATGCGATTTACGTTATGTAGTTACCAAAGCAATTTAGAGACTGATTCCTGTGGATTATTATACTAATATCTTATAAATAATAATTTTTCTAAATATTGATATATTTGAAGATTTATTAGCATAATTTTCATGAAAAAGTTCTGTAAAAAAATATGAATTTAAATACTAGCAATTAGTATTCACTCAACTATTTAAAACAAAATATTATAATTTTTTATTAATTTTAATAAGAAACCAATTATTAAATTGATAAATTGATTAAAAATAATTAACAGATTTTTAGTTACTACCTATATATTTATCTGCGTAAAGAAAATAGTATAACAATTATTTTAAAACATTACAGTTAGAACAAAACTTTTTTTGAAAAATTACAGCTTAAAATGTTCACTTACATTTACCCATACTTCTTTCATCTGTTTACGTACTTTTTCATCCATGCAGAAAAATTATTACAAATTTAGTTAATAATAAATTCTGTACTTTATAATAGAAATTGAGTTTAAAAAAAGTTTGGAGAGAGTACAAGTAAAAGATAAAATCCAAAATTTTAAAAAGTAAATCTTATCTATAGGTTCATTATTTATCAAAATATTGTGATTAATGTAGTAAATGCACTTTGTATAAATATTATATATCTAAAATAATAATATGCAAATTTTCAATTATTAGATAAGATATTGTTAACATCATTATTAAGTTCAAATATCAAAGTCTTTATATGTTGTTACAAAGTGAAATGTAGTGCCTACATTTTTTATAATAAATATTATAATTAAAGACAGTAAGAATGTAGATGTTTACTGATAGAAACTTCAGTAAATTTTTAATTTTTGTAAAGATATTTTTAGTTTACTCGTAATTATAATATTTATTTATTTATATATTTTTTAATCTGCGGATATAGTTTTAAAAAAGGTATTTTCGAAAGGTATAAATGAAAATATATGGGTGTACATTTTTTCCTTGTGAAATTCTAAGATTCTACGGCTAGTGCAGAAGGGGTTGGAACTTAAATAGAATTGAGTTTTTACTTGCAAATTTTATAAATAGATTTAATGCTAGAATTAAATGTATATATGTATGCGCGTGATCTTAGGCACTATTCAGAAAAACTATTTCACAAATCACACATATAGGTATGCATGTATGTTATATATATGTGTGTAAATAGTAAATTAATTTTATTTACATTTAGATAATATTGCATCTAATCATGTATAACACGTCACTGTATACAAATTATATATAATTTGATATACATTCATTTGTAATTTAATATTTTAATTATACTATTATAATATTTTATATAATATTTTATATTTTATATTAATTCATACATTTATGCATATAAATCTAATTTATTTTATATGTTAATATAGTTTAGTTCAATGAATTAAAATTAAAATAATAAAATGTATATAACTATACTTTACTAAATGAAATATTTGATGTAATTTAAATCCGATGATATATGACAACCTACGAATATCTGTAAATGGATTTAAATAAATATGTTAACATTGATTTAGTTACATTTGTAGTAAAACATACGATTTTTATAATTTTTTTCAAAATATTATTAATAAAATAAATAATAATGTATATTATTATTTAATTGAATATGTGCATATATTGAATATTCGTGAAAAATTTCTATTTTAATTAATAATAAATTTTATATATTTAAGAATATAAAGAAAAGATTTAATTTAAAGATTCGATATACAAACTATAAAACGTAAATTCAATTGTATACAATCATATTAATTCGTATACTTATTCTATTGTGTATGATAAAATGGAATTAAATATAGTCGTAAATATTTATGATTATGTTCAAAAATGTTAATAATGCATATTTATATATAGTTATGTAGAGCTATCTTAATTCAAATATAAATAAACTCTAAATTATATACAATACTCTTTAATAAAATAAATATTTATTAATATAATAACACTATGTACATAATAGCATAATTAATTAAAAATTTAATTAGTAAATTTTGAATGAATTGTTCTACGTATAATTTTGTTAAAGTTTTTTATTACTTTAAATTATATATAATCATGTACCATATATATATATATATATATATATATATATATATATATATATATATATATATATACTATGGCTATTTTTACGGAATCTACAGCAATTTTTAATAATTAATTATTTAACAAGATTTTAGTCTTTATGATAAATTAAAAGCATTTACGATGATTAGAAAACTATTTGTATTTCTTTATCTTTTTATTGCGTCACATACGATGTTAAATAATGACTATTCGTTATAATAACTTCTTTTGAATAACTTCTTATAAAAGTTTGTTATTTATCAAAAAATTTTAAAGTTATTTTGTATTCAACTATTTCAAATTATATTTGATTAGTTGTTACCTTATAATATACTTTATAATTGTAACGTAGTATTATACGCTTTATTTATTAAATTTATTAGTTAATTATAAAATATTACGTAAATAAAAGGAATGTCCATATGGCTTATCGTATAACAGATTTGTTGTACATGTTAGGATCGAGCTCTGTTCAATTTGGTGAGCGTCGCGACGACCCGAGAGGCAAGCCTTTTTCGTGCTGGATGTACCAGCGTCATGTAAATATGCGGGGGCGTGTGAACGAGAGCATAAATTCGACGTCGCGAAGCTCCCTTAGCACAGACGCCACTACACTCTGTCCCGTGCACGGTATGTACAATTTTCTAATAAACTTTTAATTCGTTATTTCTACATTGAAGGAAAGAATGTTACTTGCATAAAACAAATTTGAGAATTTCTAAAATTTATAAATTGCATTTAAAAATATAGTATTTAAAATAGATGTGAAAAATTTTAATATTTCATTTATTATTCATCTATTATTATTCATTATATTTATATGCAACAATAATTATTGCTGAAATAAGGATTGTAATAAATTGTTGTTACTATAATTATTTAAAAATCAAATTAAAAGGTAATTTTTCTTAATTTATAATCATTTTTCACTTAACGATGTAATTATCTTATGTTTTAAATATTTTCTGACTTATAAAATTTTTAATATTAATTATTTATTTATAATTATATGTATTAATCTTTTTTTTATTATGTTATATAAAATAATAATACATATCTTTATAAGGTCTAATTTTATAAAGATATAGTGTAACGCCTTATTAAAATTAATGAATTACAAAAATAAATATTTACATATATTTATTCAAGCAAATAATTACTACCTATAGTATTAATTTATTAATCTATTTGTTATAATAAACGTTGCCGATATTCGATAATTTTTTAACAAAACGAATTCTTAAGATTATTAACTTTTTTACTTATATTCTTTGAAATATAATGTTCTTTTTATGATCTTTTTTTACTACATTATTAACCAATACAAAAAATAATTACATATATATATGTTCTTTGACTAGATAATTTTTCTATTGTATTTAAAAATGACGTATTCGTTTCCTTGTATAACTTACTATATTATAAATTAATTTCATATAAATTTTTATAAATTAGCTAAATACTTGTTATTGATACAACGTGTTTACAAAATAACGTCTATTCAAATAAAGTTCTCAAAAACATAAGTTAGCTTATAAAAGATTAATATAAAATTAAAAAATGGTAAAGTTTTACAATCCTTTTATGAAATTATGAAGTATCAACTTAAGAAATTTAAATTTATTTAAAGAACGTTAGCTACAGTACTACGGCTCATAATCGATGCTTGAACATATAGGGTGTGGCCATCGTTCATCTAAAATTAACAAGATGTCTTAAAATAGAAATTTGAATTTTCATACTCTACGTGAGTGATTGTATTTTGTAGACTACGAAAGTAGGTCATTTATTAAAAATAATTTTGTTAAGTAACGTAGTTTTTAGTTACAGGCATTTAAGTTATATCTTATTATGCTATTTTACAATATTTAACAACTTACAATATTATTTAAGGGAAAATATTTTATGATAAGAACTTAACATAAAAATTATTTATTACATATTTTTTAAAAAATATAAAATATTATTTATAATTATCGATCAAGATAAAAATGAAAAGCTACATTAATTTTTTTTTTATTAAAAATTGTGAGTATTTTAAGGATTAAATATATAAAATAGATAAATATACTTTTCTATATTTTAATATACTCATTTATTACATTGAAAATTAATATGACAAATATATAACATATTTCATTAATAATAACTTGTTTACAATCAATGACAATAAAATATATTGTAGGTCGTTGTTTTGAATATTGTAAAGAAGTAATAATTATATGAATAATTTAAAAGTACTTTGCTCGAGATAGAATTTAAATCGAAATGCATTGATGAATATATTAAAATAGTATAAAATATTATTTTATTAAATCTTTATATAATAATTCAAAATATTAAAATATAAATTTCCAAAATATTACAACGATCAGTTAAATAAATAATCGCTACTGATTTATTTCAGTATCATAATATATAATGAAAATATCTAAATTAATTTTATTAATTATAATGATGTTTATGATTTAATATTTATATTTATGAAATTAATTTTAGATTAAAATATAATAGTAAGTTATATATCAATATATTTCAATTACAGTAAGTTACTTTCGATATATTTTAATGTTATGTTTACTAGTATTTACATATTACTATTTTCTTTTAGAATAATACCTTAAATTAATGTAACTAAAGATTTTTTACTCTTTACTACATACTTATTATTAAATTACACGAATAAAATAGTACCGATACAATTTTCGAAATTATATAATAGTGAGATATTCCAGCCAATAATATTATTATTTTCATATTTTAATAATTTATTAATGTTATTTATTAATTATTTATAAATTGAAGATGTTACAAAGAGATATATTTGATTGCTATAATATTAGTATTATGTTTTTTCTTCTAAACCATAAGTTTCTAAGAATTAAACTATAAATTTGTTTTTTATACTTAATTAATTTTAAATATCATTACTAAACAACTTTAATAATGCACTCAATCAAAAACTTAGTTATTGAGATCTCAAAGACTAGTATTTGTACATTATGAAATATTCGTATTTTGTAATATTTACTACTTAAATTTTTTTATGTAGTTAATTCCGAAAGAATTAACATTTTTAAAAAACTCTATATAAAACTCAAAATGTTATTGTGTAATTGTTGTATAATAAAAATGTAATTTTTTTACGTTAACTGACATTATGTGTTATTTATTTAATATAATATTTTATTATATTTTTAAATCTGTATTAATTTATTAATCTGGTTATCTGCAGTACTGAGTAATCCTCCAATGATATTGTTAGATTTAAACTTTTTAAATTTGAAATTTGAAATTTAAAGTTTAAACAAATTTAAACTTTTTTTGTTTACTATTTTATTGAAACATCGATTAATATTACTAAGTGAAATTGTGTTATAAAACTTGATGTCAATATTTCATTTTGATAAATTTACATATCAACATTCGGTAATACTTTAACCAATCTATAATCTATAACCAAACACTCACTTATAACTTACCTATTTCAATTTTCGTTTATAAAATACATTAATCTTATTATGTAAGTTACGTGTAAATATTTTAAGTAACATAAATAAACAAATTCAAAATTAATATTTAAGAAAAATTTAAAATTATATTTCATAGACAGATTCTAAACAAGATTATTAAATTTTTATATTTAGAATTAAACAGTTGCAGAAATATTTATATTTCTTTATCCTACGTATTAATTAATACTGAATAATAGTAGTTAAAGTTGTAGTAGTTAGTAACTAAAGTTAGTCAAAGTTGCTATAAATTCAATAATATTAATTCTTTTGACTGGTTATATTTAAATACTGAATCTAATATTAATTTTTTTTAAAACTATAAATAGTTTAAAAAGTATAAATAGTCATAGTTATTCCATAATAAAAATTAATTAAACCATAAATTTAGTATAGATAAAAAATTTTAGTGACCAAAGTGTTAATATATAATAAAAGTATTAAATTAATAATATTATTCTTTATAAGTCACTGAAGTTTAATGAAATAATATTAATATTAAATATTATTAGTAACATTTTACAGTACAAATCAAATTAATTTTAATTTTTAATTTTTTATAAAGAAAAAAAATTAAAGAAAAATTTTTAATAATGTCTTAAGTTCATTATGTCGAGCCATGTGATTTTTTGAAGACTTCTAAATTAATTTTGAAAAAAATGTTTTTATTACATTATTTAAATTCAATATATTTTCTTTTATAGAGTTTAAAAAGCTTGTAACTACATTCTGAGTATTTAATCAGGTTTTATTTACAATTTCTTGTAGTGAAGTTGTAAATGCCTATTTGTGTCTCAGGTTTGAGGATTAATTTTCAAACGCATTTATTCTTTTAAGAAATTTAAATAACTATATTTTATTTTTTTAAGCTAGAGATTTATTTAGGAAAATATTTTTATTTCGCTTTAATTGAACAATAAACGATAACAGTAGCATCAAATCAAAAACATAAAATTGTTAAATATAATAAAAACATCGAAAAATTGTCTAATTTTTTTGTGTATTTTTAATTGAAAGTTTACATAATTTTACTCGAATCTTTATCTATAAATAAATTACCAAAACATGTTCGGATTTATTTAAAAAAAAGTTCATGATGTATTAAAAAATATTTTTTATGTAATGTTTCTAATATATTTATTTCCTTTTGATACTAAAAAGGAATTTATTGTTGAAAACGTAGTTGATCATTAGTCGAAATCAAGTACATAACATTTTTCTTTATTAAAATAAAAACTTTGTTTTTAATACATCATCAATGTTATTTTACCAAACAAATGAAAAATGCATTTTTAGTAAAAATAGGATATCTTTTTTTTAATATTATGACATCTTTTACATCAAATCATTATTTACATAAATACTAAAGTATATTATATATAAATAGATTTTTGAATAATTTTCAAATTTTAAACGAAGCAAGCTATTATCTTATAAAGACTAGTATTTATATTAAAAATGAGATTTATTATATTTTTAAATAGAATAAGTTATAAAAGAAAATGTACAAATCTATAATAATTTAAAAGCTAAAGTCAAGTTACATAATTAAATAACATTCACATTAAAAATTTTGGATATTTTTAAATGTTTCAATAATCGATATTTAATTAAATATTGTAAAAAGACCCGTTTATCTTTAAAAATGCTTTTACTTTATTCTATTTGTTTGATTTAATCTAAGTAATAAATAAAAATTTTCTTTTATATATATATTTCTATTAAATAAGGTTAACTAAACTGAAAAGAAAATTTATTTTATATTTGTTTTTATACAAATAATAATAAAGTAAAGACTTAAATATTTTTTAATATTATTATAATAAGTATTATTGTTACTTTTAATCTATTTCAGATAGCCATAGAATAACAATACAACAATGTGCGACGACGAAGTAGCAGCCCTTGTCGTAGACAATGGATCTGGAATGTGTAAAGCTGGCTTTGCTGGTGATGATGCTCCAAGAGCTGTCTTTCCTTCCATTGTTGGTCGCCCCCGGCATCAAGGAGTAATGGTTGGTATGGGCCAGAAAGACAGTTATGTTGGAGATGAAGCTCAAAGTAAGAGAGGTATTCTTACTCTAAAATATCCAATCGAGCACGGTATAATTACAAACTGGGATGATATGGAGAAAATATGGCACCACACTTTCTATAACGAGTTGCGTGTAGCACCTGAAGAACACCCGGTCCTTCTTACTGAAGCTCCACTCAATCCTAAAGCTAATCGTGAAAAAATGACTCAAATAATGTTCGAAACATTTAATAGTCCAGCCATGTATGTTGCTATCCAAGCTGTCCTATCACTCTATGCCTCTGGTCGTACAACTGGTATCGTGTTAGATTCTGGCGATGGCGTTTCTCATACTGTACCTATTTATGAAGGTTACGCCTTACCTCATGCTATTCTTCGTTTAGATTTAGCTGGACGTGACTTAACAGATTATCTCATGAAAATATTGACTGAAAGAGGTTATTCTTTTACCACTACAGCTGAAAGAGAAATTGTTCGAGATATAAAAGAAAAACTTTGTTATGTAGCTTTAGATTTTGAACAAGAAATGGCTACAGCAGCTGCGAGTACTTCTCTTGAAAAGAGCTACGAATTACCTGATGGTCAAGTTATTACGATTGGAAATGAAAGATTCCGCTGCCCTGAAGCTTTATTTCAACCGTCATTTTTGGGTATGGAATCTTGTGGTATTCATGAAACTGTGTATAATTCTATTATGAAATGTGATGTCGATATCCGCAAGGATCTCTACGCTAATAATGTTTTATCTGGTGGTACCACTATGTATCCTGGCATAGCTGATCGCATGCAAAAAGAAATTACTGCGTTAGCTCCGTCTACTATTAAAATAAAAATTATTGCTCCTCCTGAAAGAAAATACTCAGTATGGATTGGTGGATCAATTCTTGCCTCATTGTCAACTTTCCAACAAATGTGGATATCCAAACAAGAGTATGACGAATCAGGACCAGGAATTGTTCATCGCAAATGCTTCTAAATTATTTAAACCTTTGTATTTATATTTCAATGATCGATGTTCAATTTTTTAGTACCTTACACTTTTTGAGTACCGTGAATAAATAATTAGTTACTATTTTATCAAAAATATAAATAAATTTGTTCCTTTCTTGATAATACTTGTAATATTTTGTAAACATTAATGATTTCATCTTTTGTATATAAGCTAATAATTAAAAAATAAATATAAATTTACGTTAACCAAAAATCATAAATATTATAACAGTTATTTTTCGATTAAAAAAATTCTGATGAAAACTATTATAGTTTTGTTTTTAAAAAAACTGATTAAAGTTATTATATTTCTGTTTTAAAAAGATTTTGTTGAAAATTAATAAAGTTATACCTGAATAAGGTATATAAATTACTATACTATATTGCAGCTTTTATTAAAAATTAATGTTCGTAGAAAAATGTTATAATTAATATTTTACTTAATAATATCATACTGTGATTAAATTGTTAAAAATGTCATAAGCAATTTAATAGAAAGAATAATAGGCATACTAATAGTCCTTTTAATTAGTAAAATAGATGTCAATTTTATTACGTTGTTCATAAAATAATTTTGAACATTTTGAATAAGTATTTTGCTAGACTCATGTATAAGGTCTGATTATTACATATACAGAATATGAGTGAAAATAATAAAAAAAAATTTTAATTTTTAAAATTTGTAAAAGAAATGCAGCAAAACATGTACATACAAAGAAATTGTATGACAAATATAATATAAATAGACTTATTTGAAAATTAATTATTTATGATATAGCGCATGTCAAACTTAAAAAATTTTGTTGTTCAAATAATAGATTAAAAAATACAGAGAAACATATTATTTTAAGTTGAAAAACAGAATAGACTAATATAATAATAATTATACAAAGAACAAAATAAAAGATTAATAGTATATTTTAAATGTTTATTTTTTTTTGAAAAATGACAAAATCAAATAAAAATTATGTTTTTATTAAAAACTTACGAGAAAAATGTTTCGTAACTTAAAACTTACTTAAGTAACAAAACATTTTGTATGTGTTCTTTGCATAATATTATCGCAAAGATGCTATTCATATTTGAAGTAAATTGAATAAACATTTTGATTGCTTTGCTAAATTTATTTTAGCTTTAACCAAAAATTTCATGCAGTACTCTATTTTTTCAATATTTTACAGTACAAAAAAGCCACCAACTTGTTACATTTAACTAACTTGTACAACTCGCATCTTTAATATTTTTTTAATTCGTTACTTTGATGAATACGATAAAAATCTAAGGTATTATTTGCGCATGCGCATTATATATCTATAGTCAAGTAAACTGTTTTATTAATATAAAATGATTGTAATTTTATCAATATTTGAAGATTAAATAAATTATGTTAATTTTGAATTACTTTTTGATGTTTGAATTAGTGAAAATTAGCCATAACGCTGAGAATTATGAGCGACCGAATAGCCTTTTTTCATAATTTGTATTGAACGAGCTTTTGTAAATCAAATTATAATAAACATAAGTAAATTGAACAAATTAAAATTTATATAGCTTCATAATTCTGTCATTACCAAATTTACATTTTTTGTTTATTTGATCAGTGAGTTATTAAAAACATATAGAGTTATTTATGGTAAGTTCATTTATTATATTTGTGAAAATAAGCAAAAAGAAAAAAATATAACTTGGTTGTAAAGTTTTATTATTAAAAGACATTAATTTGAAAATGCTACAAGGACATACTATTATACAATTCCTTCAATAAAAGTAAATATATTGCTTTAATCAATGTATTATAAAATTTATTGTAATATTGTAGTTTTACAGTTTGATAAATAAGGACATAAGTATCTAAAGGTATAAACAAAAATTTAATGAACTGATTGCATGTCTATTTTTTATTGATATTTTTAATTAATGATAAAAATGAATATTAAAACAGTTATGCACATATATGTATGTATATATGTGTGTATGAATGCATACAAGTGTTATATAATTGTGTTAAAATAATGAATATAAGGAGTAAACAAAACTAAGATCTTATGAATTAAAAAAGCATTAATGTAGAAAGAAAAAAGTATATAAATAGTACAAAATAATTAGAATAGATGCTTTAAATATTCAACATTTTTCATATATAATAATAAGTATAATTTTATTTTTGAAAATGGTCAAATTTTTAATTTCACATTTAATAATTTAGTAATTATAAATTAGTAACATATGAATATTTACAAAGTCTCAGTTTTAAGCAAATTTATGTTGCATTTATATAAATGTATATATTTAGAGTACATGTATGAATCTACTTCTTTCTGTTACTTATCATTTAATTTTAAGATTTGTATATTTATAAAGTAACTTAAAATTAAACTTGCAAAGTAAAAAAATTCAAAGTGATTTAAAATATTGATCTTTTCTTATCTATAAATGCACAAAGAATAGACTAACTGATTATTTGTAGCTCATGTATGATATTTGAAGTACTGTCTGTACCATAATGTATTTAAGTATTGAATAAATCTTTTATTCTGCATACAAATTTGTGTTTTTATGATAATTGATAATAAGATTTTCTGGCTTATACAATTTGGTCCTTGCTATTTAATTTCAAGTTTAAATATGATTTTTCTATTTTTATATTAATTCTGTATTAATAATACATACTAAATTTCTATTCCTGTTTATTTAAGTAAATATATTTATAAACATCATTAGTTAATTGTCTACATAATATATTATTTGTAATAGTCATAACAAATTATTTTGATAGAATAATATTGTACTTGAAATTAGAAACAATAATGATGTAGATTTAAAGTTTCTAAATAAAAAGTATTTGAATTTGCAAAGTTTAGAAAATTCTCTTTCTACGAGTATCTGATTAATATATGCCAAACAGACGTATAGCAAACATTTATTCCAAATAGTACGAAACTGTTTTATTAAAATTTGCTTAATAGTTTTAAAAATTCTTTTAAGATTTTCTTCCTTACGTATATAATTTCCATGAAAAAAATTTTTTATAAAGTATGGTAAGAAAGTATTGTAAAATAAAACTTGGAAACTTTTAATATAATTTAGGCTAGAAATATTTATGCATATTTATATCTATATTGATCCATTTCTTTTTCAATGTATTACTTATACAATAATGGTTAATTAAACCATTGGATTTTATTAAAATTATTTATTAAATTTATTTTTTTATTTTTATTTATTTATTATTTAATAATTTAATTAATTAATAATTTAATTATTAATATTTATATTAATATTAATTAATATTAATATATATAAATTATATATATATATATATATATATATATATTATGTATTATATAATATATATATAAAATATAAATATAATAAATAATAAATTAATATTAATAAAAAAATTAATTAATTAATAATTAATTAATAATTATTTAATATTAAAAAATTTATTGAAAATAAAAGGATTTTCTTCATACCCCAATATTTGCGTATTCAGTATGTACAAAGTAAAGCATTGATTATGAGAATACTTACTCACAGGTCATAATGAAAGTTGCTTAAAATTATCGTTTAACAATAAATCTTGTAAATGTGCCAAAAGAAAAATTTGTTAGTATAAGGAATCTCACATTATAATGGAACACCTACAGAATTCTAAAGTAAATTAAAGTTCTTAAAAAACATACTTATAACTAGTTTTTAAAAAAATTTAATAATTGAAGTAGATAATTAAAATTCCAAAAATATTAGAATTTGTAATAAAATTTTATTATCCAATCAAGAAATAATATAATAAAATACTCAAGTAACTTTTCTACAAAAATAAGTATTGTAAATATTATAACAAAATTAATATAATCACTTTTTGCAAATTTAGTAAAAACAAAGTAAGTATTTTGTAAATTGAATCTTTTCAAACAAAATTTAGATTATGAAAGATTTCAGGCATTTATAAATAAATTTATGATTTGTGGAATTGCGTAATTTTTCCTCACATAAACTCTAAAACTTTTTACAGATAAATTGTTGATTATATTGTGCAACGAAGTTGCAGTTTTATCATAGCATGTGCTGTTTCTTTAATGTTACATTTTTATTACATAACATTTTTATTAATAAACTTTTAATAAAATCTTAAATTATATGAAAAATTATTTTAGAAATAACATTTACAGTTTTATCTTCTATATTATAAAAAAGTGCATAAAAAGAGAAAATCATTGGATATGTGCGCATAGGCAGAAACCATATTATTATTATTACCATTTTTTAGATATAATATAGAATATGTAATGATACTTGTAATTGCTATTTTTGTTTCCTTTTCTTACATAATTGTGCTTACAACTTTAATGTAACTTGTAGTTTAATTTTGTTTTAACAATTTATTACTCTTCATGCATAATGAAGAATTTAAATGGTAAAGGCTGGTATAAAAATATCAACTTTTAATTTAAAGTGTTAAAGAGTTAATTTGCATAGAAATCCTTTATACATTTTCTAGAGTACTGCATTTATGTCTCAAATCTTAATATCTTAAATCGCTAATTTCCATTCTTATAATCTTGTATCGTACTTTTATTAGATTAGTATTTAAAATAATAAATATTTTTTATCTAATATTTTTATTAATTTAATTATGAAAGTTAAAATAAAACATAGTTTTATCAAAGATGAAAAAAGTGATCGCTGATCCAGTGTTAAAAAGACGGAGAAATTTTTATGCCTACATACCTAGCGGATTTTTTTATGAGCTCGTTTTTCGAGTAAAAAGTGGCGGAGAGGAAATATAAAAATTAGAAAAACTAAGAAGACAAATTAGACATAAGTATATATACACCAAAGTTAACTTTGATCTCCCACATAACGAATCTGCTGTCTCTAGAGCAGATGGAAATACATGTTTCGTTAATGTTTAGATGTTGTGATATAAATAATCAGAACTAGTTTACTTTTTTGGATAACTAAAATAGTAGATAAGTTTTGTCCTAGATAGGTCCTAGCTCAATGTACAAGGTTTCGTATTGAACCTTTAACATGGAGCTAAAACAGTATTGCTTTGGTTAGAAAAAATTGTCAAAGCCCTTTCCTTTAAAAGTGCAGCATACCAGTGCAGGATATCTTCCACATTACTATAATTACACACCCCTCCTGTTTTCAAAAATATTTTATTATTTTATTTTAAACGTTAATTAATACAAGTTTTTAATATCGTCACTGAGCGATTTTTACTGAACAATGTAATCATATGTAATCAAGCAGTAAGCTGATGTACTTGCTGGAAAATTATCTCATGCTCCAAATTTCAAAGGAACATCAATATTTCAATGAGTCATTTTGCTTAGAGCAATGAATGACGATAAGAGGCATATTGTTAATATGCTCATTTCTTGTTAACAATTGTTCATAATTCTTACCGTAATAAACACTTTCGAAGTTAGCATACATATTATAAAATTTAGCACATATGTTATGAGGAATGTTAATGCTTAGATTCCTAAAGGCGTAATATGCTACTTCTGTAGGTGTTGTAAGTCTACCACATACATAATACATACAGTGTTTACGATTTATATGCATGAAATTTATAATGCGCAACGAATTCGCCGCAGGTGATTTTTTAAATTATATTATATTATTATTTTTTCTAAATTATCAGAACAATAGTCACCTTACTGTCTATCGAGTGTTATTTTTAAGACTAGATTGTTTAGGAATTGAATCCTTGTTAACCTCTGTCAATTGTATGTTTTCTTCTTTTTTGATGATTACTTTAAGCGTATGACTGTTTGATGGCATGTTTAACTATTAATATAACCTTGTGAATTTTAAATTCTAATTGTGTTAGATTGAATTTTTTATATGAAATCTACCGTTATAATTTCTCTATGAAAATTAATCAAGACAGCATCCTCATCAACTGTACGTAATTCAAGATGATTAGTGCTTTGGCGATGATAAATCACGTTTATTATGGTGAATTACAGTTAATAGAGATTCGATGATCTTATAATTTGGTGGTACAACGGGAAGTCTCATGAATAGTGTGCATTCATCGTTTATTTACATAAGCTTCAGTTAATATATTGCACTCAATTTGTAGTGTTAACTTTGAGAATTGATAAATCAGAAAATTGTGTAACGATTTTCGAAAGAAAATATCTTTACTAAGTAATACATTTTGAAGAAATTTCTTTATATCTTCAACTTCATAACTACTGAAATTATGATTTAAATAATTATCACAATATTCTCGAAGAAACAAGTGCTCATAAGAGAAATTATAATGAAAACATCTATCAATGGACTAAAAAATAAAAAATAAAAAATTCATAAATTTATCAATTCGAATTTTTTGAAAAATAGAAAAGATATTTTACAAAAATATATATCTTTGTTCGTCGATTGTAAAAAATATGTTTGTATATTATACCTATTAAGATGATCCAAAGGAATTGATTGATCGTCTTTGATTGCTAATAGCTGAAAGATACAATGATAACCAAAATCATATAAATGAATTTCACTCAATTCTAAAAATATTCCTCACAGGTGGTTATATTAACTAGAGTTAACTCTCAATTTTTAGTTTGCGTAGAAGTGAGTAGAATAATAATTTTTTAGATAAGATTTAAAGTAATTTTTCAAACTGTTTTAAAATTATTAGAAATTTCCGAAATAATAATTTAGAAATTTAAGTAAAAGCTGTTTCAATTAGTCAACAGTTTGAAAAAAACAAATATTCGATGCAAATAAATAATGAGAACAAAAAAAATATGATAATGAAAGCGATCTGGTGTTGCAGTAGTAGTAAAGATACTGAAGAAATATTTAGTAGTATCGTTCGAAAGTTTTCGATGCAAAATGTCGTTAAAACAAGATAAGCAGATCTCATCGAAATGCTATCTTAGGCTAAAGAAAAACGATTATAAATACAGTTAACGCCCGCTGGGAAAATTCATCTCGATGCGCATTTTCTTTATACACTGTAGTAAATTTGTTTAACGCTATTAAAGCAGCGATGCTTCTCTATACCGTATCGTAAATTTCTTTGCGCCCCACAAAGAAGAAGAAATCCGTATACAGACCGAGCAATCATCAGGATTGCGACACTATCTCTTCTGGCGGCTACCGACGTGCAAACCAATCTGCCCTTTTTAGGGTGATCAAATTACTTTTCAACGAAGGCTCATACGACTTCTACGATAGCTTTGGCTGATATCTGACCTTTTATAATTGTCAAACTCGTTCAGCCAAAAATAGAAGGCGAAACAAGGACTCTAAAATTCGATGAAACCAGGGGAATCCTCGATCAGCGTTCCCTAGTACTTAACACAGTCTTTCAGGGATTCTATAAGCATGCATGGACTATAGCATTTAAACTAAAAACAGGCAAAAAATTAAAAAGTTTACAATAGTAGCCTATCTTACGTTTAAGATACTCACCAATGAATTTGCAGAGGGATCGAGGCAAAGAATTTTACAAAATTTGCAGAATTTAGCGAAGCAGTCGAAAATGATTCAATACTTATGGCATAGTAAATTGAAAGCATCTATATGAAAACGTTTCAAAAGAAAGTTAAAGAATAAAATGTGGATATTGCTTATAAGATAATTTATGTACAACGGTTGTATTTCTATGAACAAATGACTTTATATTTGACCGAATTTAATTAGATCTTATAACAATGCAAAGCAAGGAACTATTGGTATAAAGCTTAAGGATAATACATCTGCTAATGAGAAAATGCAATAGAAAATAGACAGTTTAAAAAACTTAAGTTTAAGTATAATGATAAAGTACGAATTCGTAAGATTAAGCAACTATTTGAGGTAGGATATGCACCAAATTGCTCAATTAAAATATTCACACTAGCTCAAGTAGTAACAACAATATTACGACGTATAATTAGAAGAATTACAGAGACCAAGCCATCGCTGATGGCTTCTATGAAAGGAACTGCTAAAAACTCAATGTTTAGGTATGAAGAATTTGGTTCACTTTAATGACTGAAGTGTTGTATAATAAAAATAAGGAGTAACAACACTGTATATATTTCTTCGCTTTCACGATGACGTTTAATTATTCTAAAGTATTTTTCTTTTAGAAACCCTTGATTTTCATAAATTTCGATTCATTATCTGAGTTATTATCTTCTACTCTGAGTTTATCGTTAAGCATATCAGGTTGAAAGTTTTCATTATACGTTAATATTTTACACCACCCGTGCATTGTTACTATATTTTCAATTAATTAACATCTTTTAAAAATAGCTGAATAGAAATCATATTTATATAAAATTTTTTGAAACCATTGTACATCTGAAATAGTAGTTTAAATTAATTATTACGTTCCTATTTAACAATATTTTAGAAATAGATGGTATAAAAATTATATAAAAACGAAATTAAAAAAATTCTGATAAATATTTTTGATCAGTTTAACTAATTATAGAACTAAATAATTATTAAAAGCTAATTAGATGACTAATATTGCTTATTTTATTTAAAAACTTGATGTTTTGAATTAATATTTATCGAAATATCTGTAATTCTTTTAATATTATATTTAAAATATTATTTTATGCGTATTGTTTAAAAATATAGCAATGATCGATTAAACAGAAGAAATACCTATTAGTGAATAACGATTTTCATATGTTTGCTTGTATTGCGTTAATACAATATTAATTAAAATTTTAAGAAAACAAGCTAATTTTAATGTAATTATTATTTGATACGTAATAAAATATATTCAAAGTTTATTAAGTACACATGAATAGTTTCAAAAGTAAAAACTTTAATGGTTATTAATTACGGGTGACGGATTTAATCAAATATAGGATTCATCACTTGTTCATATTGAGTCGAAGGAATCAATATGTCATATAAAACTTAGTAGAATTATAATCTAGATGGCGGTAAATTATCGAATAGATCATAAAAATTTGGTAGAATTTATTAAAATTTATTCTTGTTTACTCATGCATTATTATTCTTTGTATTCTACTTCAACACCCGAATGTATAACACGAAATCCAAAAGAAAATGAACAGCCAACTCATCATGTTTTTAATTTTAACTTTCCTTATATTCAAACACCAATTCTCGTAGATTCCCAAGTTGACTATTTCATTTCTGATTATAGCTTCATGTTTTACTAGTTGCTTCCATCAATTGCTAATTTAGCTCTTTGAATAGCGAGTAATAGGCTACGGTTTAGTTAAAACACGAAATATTTTATATTTCAATTGTGCTTATTTCGTTTCTTTTTCCGTTGTCAAAAAACATTTATTGAATATTAAAGCAAGACGTAAAATTTATCGATATAACTGAAATATGTATATATAAAACATAAGAGAAATATGAAAAAATACGGTATATTAAAGTGATAACATTTTGTTATAATTGATTGAAGAATAATACAGCCAATTAAAAAATACTTTTCATTACATTTTAAAATATTTAGAGGAAGATTTTAATTAGAATCATAAGAATTACCTTGCAATTGCCACTAATTTATCAAATCAGAGTATCTACATTACTTTAAAATCGATCATTTCTTATCTCTAATAAACCAGAGATTGAATCGCGAACGTATTTCTGAAACTTACCTATATACTATTGATCTAGCCATCAAGATTTGACGTGACTTTTTACCTACTAAGTTACCGACATTTACTGTACTTTTTTCATTCTCACAAACGATATATTGATATAATATCAATATTTTTAAGGTTGCATAACCAATTTAAAATCAATTATACTAATAAAAATCTAGGAATCAATAGATTTTTAATAAATTTTTATATTTTACAGAAATCTAAAAGTTGTGAAAAATTTACCAACGTAGAAGATGTTATATTCAAAATTAAAATCACTATTGGAAAAATATAACCAAGAACATTTACTTCAATTTTGGAGTGAACTTTCCGACAATGAAAAGGAATATTTAGCCAATGATATTATAAGTCTAAATATTGCTGAAATTACTTCTCAATTTAATCAAGCTACGATGTTGAATAAAACTAAAAGCTTACTACATGACAATAAAATTAAACCTATTCCTTCTAATATAATTGAATCAATTAAAAATTTATTATCGAAAAATTTATTATTTTATGAAAAACTTGGTTTACAAGAAATTGCTGATGGTAGAGTTGCAGTAATATTATTAGCAGGCGGTCAAGGAACGCGTCTTGGCGTTGATTTTCCTAAAGGAATGTATAATATATCATTACCATCTAATCGTACCCTTTTTCATATCCAAGCATTACGAATAAAACGCTTACAAAATTTAGCTAGAGATAAATTTGGAAAAAGTAAAGATATAACTTGGTAAGTACCAAAATTTTCAATGCGAAATTTCAATACTTTATAAAATATTAAATAAATATAGGTACATAATGACCAGTGATGCAACTCATGAGCTTACTATGGCTTATTTTGAAGATAATAAATATTTTGGATTAAATAAGAACAATGTTGTAGCATTTAAACAAAATACAATTCCATGTTTCACACTTGATGGGAAAATTATTCTTGATGAGAAACATCGTATATCAAAAGCTCCTGATGGCAATGGTGGACTGTATTTAGCTTTAAAGAAAGGAAAAATATTAAAGGATATGAAAAAACGCACAATAAATAGTGTACATGTTTATTCCGTAGATAATGTACTAGTAAAAGTAGCTGATCCTGTGTTTTTAGGATACTGTATTTCACGTACAGCAGATTGCGGAGTAAAAGTGGTAAATAAACATTCGGCATTTGAACCTATAGGAGTTGTATGTCAGGTATAATATTACTGTTTTTATGTTTTTAGTAAAATTAATCAATGTATCTTTCAATGTTCAATGTTTTATTTATATGTGCAATGGAATTTTTACGCATTTTTATTCTTCGTAATAGTACGTTAGGGCTGTTGACATAACACGAGTAACACACATGTGGTGCGTTACTCACGTATTTGCCAGTGATATGTATGTACGCGGAAGGTGATTTTCAGGATATAAACTTTAAACGTTACTTATCCGAAATATGTGAAAAATTATACTAAAAGCATAAAGTAAGCAGAGCTTACAACAACATACATATACGGAGTTTAGTTCCTAGCGCGCATTAAACAGGTGTGTGTAAACACTACCTATTAATATAATAACAGGGTGTGTATAGATATTAAATTCTCTTACATTTATTTATAAGTCAGACTTCCGAAAACTTTTTCGCAAACTTACTCGCTTATCATTTAATTGGCAATAAAATAAAACCTTGCTTTCTCTGACTTAAGATCTATCACAATTTCTTGATTTCCAGGTAAATGAGATACAACACACTTCTCCGTTTTATTAAGATTATTAATACAAATGCTAGTACTTGTCTAATTACGTAGTTAATCATTTTTATTATTTTTTTGCTGAGTTACAATGATTTTTCTTTTATTGTCAGCATGCGTGGATATAAACGTAGCTACAAACAAAACTGGCAGCCATCTTCCGCGACTGCTCACCTACATTAATCTAGCTCCAACTATCCTAGTTAATACGTGCTAGTTTCATCTCTCTTGTTGACTTGTCTCTTGATCCTCTATTTAATCGCACGTTATCGAACGTTTTACTTCTAACCTATTCTCATTTACCTTCGAAGAAAACAAGGCTACAAAAGCTTTATTTTCTTTGAAGGTAGGAACTCATAACAATGAGCCGGCGAAGAATAAAACACCACGTCGGTTGACCGAAGCGTCCTCTTCCTTTATCATTGGGCACGAGAATTTAATCAGCTCAATCTTCTTTCGACGTCAAACTATTCGTACAAGTTTTGGAAAGAGCCGCTATTGCGTGCGACAGAGCCCAAGAGAGAAAAAATCCGCCTGTCGATAAGTGAACCTAAGCAACTAAGAATCGCTACAGCCGTTACATTTAAAGATCAGAGATAATATACATTATTGATAATATTAAATTATTATTATCTAATTAAAATGTTTCAAAAATTTATTTACTGAGTTTATTGCGAAAATGATAGTATTTGCAGAAACAAAATGATTTATAAAAATGAATAAATGATTGTTAGATATTCCTTGAGCCAAGAGAGGGAAGAATCGAGAATTAAATTTCAGTTGCTTAATTTATCGATAAAAAAAAAATTATTTCTTCGAGTACGTTTGACGGTAAGGACGAGACTGTCCACCTGTCTTCTTTTATAATTCTTCAGCCACCATAATTATGAAGGGAAGTGTAACGATTATTGCTCAAGAACGTATTAATGAAACATCCAAATAATTATCAATAAAAAAACTTGCAAATGTATTATAAACTAAACTAATTTTTTAAGGTATATAAAGAATCCTCATATTTCTATCTTAGTCGCACAAAATTTGTACAATAACAAAAAGTATCTATATGCATTCGGATATATTTGATATTCAAAAGATGGTTACGTTGTGTTGTTTGTGGTACGATTTCCATGCAATGAGAATTAAATCCTTTTTTGATTAATGAACAGGATACATAAGTAGACTTATAAATAAAAACTTGAATTTTTACTTTCAACAAAGCTAGGACTTTTAAAAATTATTATAATGTCTTTTTTACGTAATTACGGTTAGTGTTTTATTTCACTACTAAAATGTGCGTTAAAAAAATTGCCTGTATTTAAATTCTACTTCATTTTCGAATTACATAATTCGAAAAATTACTTAGTAAAGTAATGCTTATTAATTTATACTTCTAAAAGGAAAGAAGAATTTATAATCATTTTTGATTTGTAAGATAATGTAGTAATAATACATTGTATTATTAAAAAATGTACTTTAATGAAAAAGTTTTCTTATATAATAAAAGAGGTTCAAGAATATTTTATAATATATTTTACTTATTAATATTTATGTATATAATTGCAGGTTGATGGATTATATACAGTCGCAGAATACAGTGAAATTTCGTCTAATACAGCACAACGTAAAGACTCTAAAGGCAATCTAATTTTCAGATCAGGAAATATCTGCAATCATTATTTTACAACTGCATTTTTAAATGAAATCTCAGAAAAGTTCGAAAAGAATCTAGATTTGCATATTGCTAAAAAGAAAATACCATTTATTAATACAAATGGTGAAAGGTGTAAACCAAATATTCCTAATGGAATAAAAATTGAAAAATTTGTTTTTGATGTTTTTAAATATGCAAAAAATTTTGTGGTATGGGAAGTATTAAGAGAAGATGAATTTAGTGCTTTAAAAAATTCTGATATTATTAAAGTTGATTGTCCTTCCACAACACGGAACGATATTTTATGTCTTCACAAAAAATGGCTTTTGAACTCTGGTGCCAAAAAAGTTGACGGTAATGTTGAAATATGTCCACTAATATCCTACGGTGGAGAAAATTTAATAGAATTAGTGAAAAATAAATATTTTAATGGTCCTTTTTGTTTAAAAGCCGATGAATCATTTGATAATTGCCCATAGATATTTTATATAAAAATCGGATTAATTGTATTGTAACGGTGTATATAAATATTGGTTTTTATATATTTTCTTATTCTTCAATTTTTTCAGTATTTATTTGTATTCACACAATTTAAGTTCTATTGAAAGAAACAAAATTAAAAAAATACCTTGTTTTTGAAATTCATACAATATAGTTATAAGTGATACTATTTCATTTAAAATTAGTGATATTATTCTTTTATTAATCTACAAAATATACGGAGAAACTATTTTGCTAATTGAAATGTATTAAAAATATATTAAATAAAAAACATTCAACTCGTAAGCATTGTGTATTTATTATTTTTTTATACATATGTTAAGTCAGTCAATCATTCAAAGAACAAATAAATATTGGAAACAAACTCAATAGCACGTCTCTGTATTTACATAAAGAGCAGTATTAACAAATATAATTATGATTATTATACAGGCTCAATAATTTTTAAATTTAAGTAAACTATACATTACGCTCTAAATTTAATTTCTTTCGCTTCAGATTTTTTTTATTTTATTTTATCTATATATTTTTATAATTATTTTCTAGAAACTATATAATAAATTTTTAATTTTAGTTATAAAATGCAGTCTTCTTTTTATTCTCAATTCACTATTTGCTTCTAAGATTGCGCATTTCAAATTCATTTGTTATTAGATATAAGACTCAAAAAATTATAATTAAAGTCTTAGGCCTTGAATTTCTCATTCTCATATGTGAAAATAGACAAAATTTCGAAGAAAGAAGTGAGCGTTCATCATTATGACAGTCATTCTAATTCAAAAATCGCTGTTAACAGTTAGAGCTTTTTACAACTTGTGATAGAGCAAAAATCGATACATAAGAATTCAGAGAAAGTGAGAGATAAGCTAAGAAAAGAGGCAAAGATTGTGTAGTCAAAAAGAAAAGAAGATAGGAAGAATTACTTGACTGTATATGTGGTGCAATTCTCATGATGTATCATGAGATAAATCAATTATCATTGATTTCGTAATAGCGTGATTTTTATTTATTTTTAAGTGTATTTTACGATAGACTTATTTTATAATAAATTACAATTTATTCTACATTCGTGAACTACTCCATCATTGGCTTCATACATAATCACGTCTGCGAGAAGCTAACTTAATTTGCTAATATTCGAATATAAAAACTATTTTAAGTTAATAACAATAGTTCTCCGGAAAAATAAAAAGAATTCAAATATTAAATTTAAAAAATAATTCACTTTTTGTTTTACTAAAAAATTTGTATACAATGTATTATTTTTAGTAATTAGAAGAATAATATTTTATTAGAGCTCTTTGTTGTTACTATCACTGAGACCTTCATCAATTTTATGGCATCGCATAACTTGCTGTCTAAGGCAGAGTTTTCAAAGCCAATAACTTTGGGGTGTGTTACGACATCGTTACGACATCATAAGTGTGTTACGATATCGTCTCATTAAAACTATTGAAAGTAGGAAAGAAATTTTTCTCTCTCTCTCTCTCTCTCTCTCTCTCTCTCTCCAATAAGAAAATTTTAAGACATCGAAATTCGACACCTAAGTTCGACAAAAGGACATAACCATGACATGTTTATGACTGTACCAGCATTTTTTGAGCAGCCAGAGGCCTACACTCACATACGTATATTGCTGGGTTGCACTCGCAAGTGGCCGAACACCGTATACATGTACACACAACATCTCCCAATGTGTACTTGTACCTGCGAACGGTTGTGCGTCCACACATGCATACATGTACATTCTGCGACTGTGCAATTGCATTAACAAAGGGAAATGTATTTTCCCATATATACTTTGTTTTTATTACATAATTAATTAAAGGAAAATTTAAATAATCAAAAAAGGAAGAAAAAAAAATAAAATCCTAAAACTATAGTCATAATAAATTACTACAACATAATTATAAAACAAACCGAATATAGTTAATATAGTTAATAACATGGAATTTTTCTAATTATTCTTTAATCAAATATAAGTAATATTATAAGGCTAAATTCAATGCCACAATCATTATCACTATTTTCACTAATTATTTTTGTTATATTTATTTTTAAATTTACAAAAAAGGGGGAGGAAAATAAAAATCAAAATAAATAAATATTAACAAAAAAAATATTAATAACGTTTTCTTTACAATTAAAGGGAATAAAATAGTAAACAAAGAAAGTAATAATAATAATATAATAATACTAATATAAGAAATAGTAAAAATCAATATAACAAAAATAATAGCTACTACAAAATCTGAAGAAAATTTAAATTTAACCACGAATTATTATTAATTTAACTAATATCAATAAAAACAGGGTAAATATTAACAAATTTATAAATTAAAAACTGCAATTATGAAAAAGAAAATTGCGAACCGATATTATAACTTATAAGCAGTTAAGTAATTAATTAAATATAAGCGCTAATCAATTAATAAAAATGAAAATTGTATACAGGCTGTATAGACTTCCGGGAAAAGCCATAAAAATCTTCTCTTTGCCTATACCGCCTGTGCTTTAAATTTTGTATAAAATTTACAAACCCCCTACTTTTTACCCGATTCCTTATACTAAAATCCTTTCTTGTATAACTCTATGATCTTATCAATATTCAGTAACTAGACAGAAGTCTATGTTGCAATATGGAACTTCTATTTTCTCTATCCATATTAACGGACTAGACAAAAATCTATGTTGCGATATAGAACTACAATTATATTATCCATATTAACAAACTAGACAAAAGTTTATGTTGCGATATGGAACTTTTATTTATTTTATCCATATTAACGGACTAGACAAAATGTCTACGTTGCGATATGGAGCATCTGTTTTAATGTCCTTTTTCTTTATTACTGAGTATACACAATTCTAGTAGTATTAATAAAGTGTTAATCTAACTACAAACAACACTGTAAAATAACTGAAATGTATAGCTGAGTTTTAATAAATTTTAGCACCGTGTTACATAGGGCCGTTACCAATCCCAGGCTTGTATACTTAACTGTATAAGCCTAAAAGAGGCATTTACGTCATAGACGTAATAAGTGGAAACCGGCTGTAAAACAAGCAGTAAATTTCCATAGTCAGGAATAGCGTTGTTCAGAAATTACCAGGACGTGTCTTTCTAATAACATTCAGTAAATTAAAAATATCAGCATTTTTGCTATGAAGATACACCGATCAATGAAATAGGTATTGTGTATTGTATAATTTATCCAATTTACGTTTACCTGTTGTAATAAATACGCATCTTTTTTAAGTTAGGCATCTAATTATTACAGAATAGATAATTACCGTTTTTTTGCTTTGCGAGTACTACTGGTAAACTCTATGAGTTCGAGAATAGTTCAATAATCCTTTCTTACAGCATAATGCTAATTTCTCATTAATTAATCATTACATTGCCGAATTCTTTAGTCTATAACGCTATTTAATACCGATTAAATCTAACAGTTTAATAAGAAGTGTATGATCCTTTACATTTTCCGATAACTTCTATAGCAATATAAAATTCTATAGCAATCACCTTAGTTAATTCATTTTGTTCAGTAACTTCAAAGGTGGTTAACTCTATAGAATTTACTATAGATATCGATGTCACTGATGTATCCTTTAGCGCAAAGGTACATGTTGAAATCCAGCCTGCTGAGAACATCGATTTCTAGAAGTATTTGATATCCTATATGATTTGATACCTGTACTATATCCTATAGCATTAATCGAAAGTTTTCATCTCTTAATCATGTTTCGTCTTTTCCCTGTCCCGCCTCCCCGACTACGGCGTAAATTTGTTGTAGAATAGTCGGCTAGCATAATAGATCTTACATTTGTTTTTTTAATCTTAATTGTCAATTCTTGCTATCTACCTCAGTTTCCGTGTCTGGAATACTTAGTCACCTGTTCTGAAATCGGTGTAACAGTATCTAGTGGATCAGATCGACTCCTTAGGACAGTGGGAGCAAGATTTATCACGTGGTATTTCCGTCTTTTTCACATATCAACTTATCGCGATTTCTACGTCGGTTTCTAAGAACGCATATCATCTATTTTACCTTAGAGTCGGAGTAAATGAAACATCAACCACTCTCACCGTCATGAAAGTTAAGCCACGCCAAGCTCATAGTTTACTCGTATCATGTTCCTTCTACATCGATAAGTCTCTCTTTCTTACCTCTCCTAGTAACTATATCCGGCCTGCAGCAACCGGCATGTACAAGCGAAATCTAATGCTTTTGAATTGTCCTATGCACATCAACCATGAACGGTATTTTCATTTTGTATGAGCATGAGGCATGTACAACTATTATAAAATATAAAATAGGTGTATAAAAGTTTAATAAATAATATTTTTTAATTATTTTATTTTTTAAATATATGTATTAATTAATATTAGGTGGGTTAAGAAAAAATATGAATTTTTAAAAGTATTTTAAGTCAGAAATTACAATTATTTCTTGTATTCTATTTTACAATATGTTTACAATAATGTATTTTAAATACAATAATTTGCTCAGTACAAATTTAACATTTTTATTAACAAGCTATACATTAAATGTCTTATATTTATTAGTATATACAGTAATTTCACTGAAAAAGTTTTCATCTCTTTCAAAGACGACTTATTCACATTGTGGTTAATATATATTTGAAAATTAGCATTAAACTCGAGTATGGTTTTTATTGCGTATTTAAAGCTTACTTATTTAAGGCAGTCTAGGAAGTTTTTCTTTAAATCAGTAGTAAGTTTTTTCGCAGATGAGAAAGTTCTACTTTGTAACAAGATACAATATTCCTTTTTAGGCTAACCATATATTAGAAAAAAACTATAAAATATTCACGAGATGCAAACGACCATATGTGTACATAAAATGATCATCACGTCACAAAAAGCGAAGAGCTGTGCAAATGTAAAGTACAGCAACTAACGAATCAACGGACCAATGAGCTGCCACACTGTCTTGTTAAAAAACTGCTGTAAATGGCTAAAAGCGCAAATTAGTCAAGCGCGCATAGCCCTTGTAAGAGTATAGAAGGTGCACATGTTCGGTCATAGAGTAACATGCTTACTAATAGTCCTAATAAAAGACTAATTGTAAACTTACGAATGAAAAGATCATTTCTTTATCTAATTTATTAATATTATTTCATGCACAAATTATTTAAACAAACCCGAACTTTTATTAAAAGAACTAGCTTTTACAGATTTTACCGAAACTACTCAGTGGCGACACGTTGGTATACGGAAAAGACGCGAAGACCACAACACAAAGCCTGCTCCCACTGTCCTGAGAATCCGGTCTAATCTACTAGAGTAAGCGCTGTTACACCGATTTTAAAATAGGTGGCTAGCTATTACTTCATTCAGATACACAAAAACGGAAAACTGCGGTAGATAGCAAGTATTGACGGTTAATGTCAAAAACAAAATTAAAACCAATATATGATCTATTATACTAGCCAACTTTTTCTCGAAAAATTTACGCTATAGTGGAGAATTAATCATGATTAAGAGATCAGAACTCTGATGCAATTCTAAGAGAGGCATATTTTAAGGTATCAAGTACTTCCAGAAATATATGTTCTCGGCAGGTTAGATTTCAACATATACTTTTGTGGTAAAAGGATACATCCGCAACATTAACGACTGTAGTAAATTCTATAGGGTTAGCCACCTTTAACATTACTGAACAGAATAAACTAACTGAGGTGATCGCTATAGAATAGAAGAGATTCAATAAATTCAACCCATATTAAACAGCGTTATAGACTAAGGAATTCGACAAAGAAAAAGACGATAATTATCTGTTCTGTAATGATTATAGACATCTAACTAAAAAAGATGTGCATTCATTACACCAAGTAAACGTGAATTTGATAAACTACATGACACATGGTACTTTTTTCATCGATTGTTCTTCATAGCGAAAATGCTGATAAAATTTTGAATTTACTGAATGTTACTAAAAAGACACGTCCTGATCATTTCTGAACAATGTTATTAGCTAGCACGGACTATGAAAATTTATTGCTTGTTGCAGGACTTGTTGCAGGACCGGTTTCCTCTTAACTAGATAACCCCAAAGGAATCAACGTCGAAAACTCCGCATTAGGCAGCAGGCCATGCGACGTCATAAAACCGATAAGGTCTCGGTGACAGTAACGACGAAGAGGTTAAAATGCCAACATTATGAATAGAGGTTAAACCTTTTATTTTTTAAAAGTAAATATACTATGGAAACAATTTTTTCCCTTTTTTAAATAAAGTACAAACGTATTATTCTCCTAATTACAAAAAATAATATATATTGTAAAAAAAATTTTTTGGTAAAACAAAGAACGAATTATTTTCTAGAATTTGTTAAAAAATTCTTTTTAATTTAATATTTTTGTATCTGTAACTATAATATATTAATTTACAAAATAATTAATTTTTGTAGTAATAATTTAGTACATATTTTATATAGACTCATCAATAAGATTGTATACAGATTCACTTGAAGGCAGCTCCAAGAATTCATTTATATGGTAATGTAACACAACTTCTGTTACTGCGCACTCCAATGAAAAAATAGTCAACTGGCGGCAGATCCCTACATTCACGTAATTGAGTATTCACATGCACAAATATATACTGATTTTACAATACAAAGATCAGTCTTATATGAATGGTTAGTTTAACTTTTGTGTTTGACAAAAATCTTCAAAACTTGATTTAATATACATATTATAAAGTCAATTTTTTATTTATTTTTGATATGTAAAAAATTTATATTATTTTATTTCAAGAAATACTAACATATATTATTAAGCATTTTATTTACAATTAAAACTTAAAAAAAATTATCGAAGCATTAAGTTTTATTAATTATAAGACATTGTAAAAATAGTAAAGCATAAAATGAATTTATTTCTTACAATATAAAGTACATCAAAATATAGAGACTGGTCTAAGATTTTATGTGTAAATTAATTGTTCATTATTATTTTTAAGATACATTTTCATCAATTTGGTATTAGTTTGGGATATACATTTTGGCGATAATGGTCAAATTGTACATAAAAGCAAGAATTATATTTTCTTATTATATAATAAAATTTAATGTTATTAAAATTGAAATTGAAAAGTGCATAATCGTACTATAATATTTGGATGCTTCAAAAAGGGTAAAAATTAGCTCTATCACAAATGAAATATTTGATATTCAAAAATAACAATCTTTCTCTACATATAAAATGCGATCGGGAACAATATTACCCTAATATCTAAAACTGGTCCAGAAATATATTTATACAAGATATTGATAACTTATATACTGTAAAATTTTCTAATATTTTAATGAAAATCCTATTATTGTTTACATAAAAAAATAATATTTTTTTCAATTTTAACATTATTATTAAATCCATTTACAGTCATTTTAATCAATTTTTATAAAAGCAGATAAATAATTTAGAATTAAAAGTAAGGTAAAAATTATATAAAATGTAAAAATTAAGTTCATATATAATATAATTGTTGTTATTTATTATTAATCAAATATATAATACAAGAACTTCGAAAAAGAATTTAACATTTATGAAAAATATCTACATTATTAGAAATCTAATAACTACCTAAACAATGTGAATAAAATTAAAACAATTTAAAAGTTTTAAATGCAAAGAAAATAAATTGTGGCTTTTTAAGAGAGCTAAATAAATTTTGAAAAAAAATAGAAACTGAAAAACGATTTCTGAAAGTAAATTTAAAAAATTAATATTTAAAATAATATTTAATAATATTTAAGGTAATATTTGAAAAAATATTTTAATCAATAACTAAGATTTAATTACTGCAGCTACCATTATTTCGAATCATACAAATAACTCAGGATATAACTCATAATTTAAATACATTTAATTTATTTTGAAAGTTTAATATTAGTTATTGATTATATTGACAATGTATATTTTAAGTGATAATTAAAATACTAATAATTTCATTAAATATGATATCATAAATATATAAATATTAAATATTATATTTAAAATTTATAACATTGTACTGTTTATAACATTTATAATGTTGTACAAAAACATACACATCCAATGTTATTTAGTGAGTCTACGTTTCTTTACAAATAGGCATAGGATAAGATATGGATAAAATACAATGTCAAGTTTTATACTTAAAAAATAATAAATTATTGTGTAGAATCTAAGCAATTTTATTTATGTTCAAAAACTCAAATTATAAATATATTGCATTTGTTTCGTAATCTTCAATAATTTTGAAGTTTAAGGAAAAGAAAGGCTTAAAGCAAGGAATACATATACACAACAAGTTAATCATTTATAAGTTTTTTTTTATTTCATATTATTTAGTTGCAATAATATAGAATTATGGAATATATAATTTATTATTTATTTAAAATTATAATAATTGCTAAATGTGTAAATAATAAAGATGATGTTATTGTACAAAATGCATTGTTATTCTAAACATTAAAGTGAAATTATAAATTAGTATACTATTTGTAATACAGTATATTATTTTTTTATAATTATTACATTTCGTTATCACACATAAACTTAATATACAGAACCATATTCATGTAAAATTACTATTTTGAAAATTGAATGTATTGATTATTGTATAAAATTATTATTATTATTATGTGAAAAAGTGAAAAATAATTAAAAAATGTCAAAAACATGTAATATACAAAAAAAATTATATAAGCAACACTTGTTGATTGCACAATATATAAAAAGCATTCATGATATAAAATGAATAAATGTTACAAAAAGTTTATCAAACTTACAGTAACATGTAAGTTTAATAGTTAAAATCTTAAAATATTAAGTAACTTTTATTCATAAAATTAATAAAATAAAATCTGTGTGGTTTATTAATATTGGCTTATAAAATAATTTTTCATTATGATATTTTGAATAAACTAAACGATTATAATTTTCATTTTAAATCAAGTAACATTTCTGTCAGATTATTTTGGTATTATGATTCTATTTTAGCACATGTATTTGTGAGACATTTCAATAACATAAAAACACAAATATTTCATTTAATAAATTTTAAATTCAAAGAATGTAAACTAATATAAACTATATAAACTATATAAATTATTGATTTTCAGAAAAAAATATACACAAATGTATCTCTAATTGTATCTTTCAAAAACAGTTAATTTTATTTGTATCTACCTTAATTTAAAACGGAATTTTATAAAAATTTTGATCTAAAAATCATTAAAATCACTTCACCTAATTAGAAATAATGCGCATGCGTTAATAAAGTTAGTATAGGTTAGCGAAATTATATAACTATTAGTTTTAAATTGAATTTTTACAATAAAATAAACACTAAAATCTAAAAGCATAGATATATTTTTAGTTAATTTAGAAAAATAACCATTATACTAATTGTATCGTCGTTTTTTCATAAAACTCGTTAAAAGTGTCTACGTAGCTTTTAATACTGTCTTAAACTTTAAATTTTAATAAATTAAAGTAGAAAAGTAGTTAAAAAATATAAGTGAATAAGCATATAAAATCAATTATAAGATTTAAATACCTAGAAAGACACATACACAAACAACTGTGAAACCGATCTACTAAGAGGCTCCCGTGGATGCTATTCCACTATTATGAACAACTTCTCCATAAACAGAAAATTAAAGTCCCAAAATGCCGGGCACGTGTTCACATGCTACCATTATTTCTAACGTTGGCAGACGAGTGCCTTGACTTATGTTGAATTTACATTTCGCTCATTGAATAGAACTAGTAACAAAAATACAGCAAGGAGAAACACAAAGAAAGCAGAGACAAGAGTACTAATTACGAATATTGCTATGGAAGTGGAAAAAATAGACCACAAAAAGGCGACAGAGGGTAATGATAAAAAGAGGGAAATTTAACTGTCAAAATCGAAAAATGAAACACTCCAACGTGTTTCCATTATCCATTTCCCCATGCAGTTCAATTGAATTTTAAATTATATTATTCTAATTAATCCAACGGAGTATTATTATCTGAATACTTTAAAAATATTTATATTAGTTTTATTATTTTTACATGTAACTTTTATTTATTACATTGCTTCCGATTTTAATGTATTTGAATTCTCGAGCTATCGATACTTGTAATTGGATAATCACGTATAACTGAATTTGTTGCTAAAATATTAGCTTTTGAATATGCTAAATGGATACATTTATAATCGATTTTAAGGAAAAAACGAGTTTATATTTAGAAATAGAAAATAATTATTTTGATAAAGGTAGATAAAAAACATCTTTATGTGTAGTTTTTATTGTGATTAAATATATTTCAAAAAATTAATTTAATATTAATGTTTTTCTAATTTCACAGGCCGAAATACATTCATTTGCGCATGCGCAGTATTTACAGTGATGCAAAAAATAGTGTTCATAGATTTTATATAATAAATGTAGTATCTAAATAAATTCTGGAAATGTACAGTTTTTAAATAAAAATTTTAATAATATATTAAAAGTTTGTCTAGATATAAGCTTTTATAAACGTAAGAAACGAAGATGCTTTTTTCAAAAACTAATGCAGATAAAATAATTTCAAACAGCACAATTAGAAACTATATACATATTTTTTTATAAAAATCGATGGTTCGTTAATTGATAAGGGAGCGGGGTTATCACTGACTATATCAGATATAATGGATATGGGATATCTTGTGGATTGATTATTAAGAATTCTACTATATATATATATGTAGAATGTTCATTGAGTAGTAACTACAAGGCAACATTATTTCTGAAAAAAAGTAGTTTTAAAAACTTTCTGAGCCTAGTATAATGTAACATACCGCGATTAGAAACTCTAAAAAATAACAAATCTTTTAATACAGCATTAAGACATCCGAGTAAATTTAATTTAGTTTGTTATAAATTCAACAAATTGTAACAATCTATATATATAGTATAAAACACAACTGTGAAAATCAGATATAGTTTTAAACTGTATCCTACAAATATTTTATATTTCATTAATAAAGATTAAATATATAATGTGAACTTCTTAAAATTTAATTATAATATTCTAATATATTTTCTCGTAAAACTTAAATTATATCAACATAACTTCTTAATATTTTCATTTTTGAAAAATTAAAATTTTTTTTATCTTTTTTATTATAAGATTCGCTTTTGCCGCTTCTGTCGAGTCCATTATAAATTCAGCATTTATGTCCTGTAAATTCAACTAGGCACCAACCAAAAAGGCGAAGGTAAGAAGAAAGAGAATTTGTGAAGAAGAAAGGGCAGGAATCTTTTCCTGTTATACGGATTTGAAGAAAAAATAAAGTTTTGTGGTTTTGCTCAGTCGTAATGCCTTATTTTTCGCCCATTCCCTCTTATTTAATTAAAAAAAGCTAGCATTTTTTATAAATTTATAGCTTTTACTTATAAAGTTCATTTTTAAGTTTATTATATATATATATATTACAGTAAGTTCTCAAAATCAAATTTATCTGAGATCTGTTTTAAATCTACGTAAATCTACGCATTTGCAAAATATCTAAATAATTAAATTTAAAACGAAAAATTAAATTCAAAATATTTAAAAAGTGTGACTAGTAAAACAGATAAAAGACTTTCAAAAATATATCTGGTGAGAATGAAGGTGAGTGAAAGAGAAAGGAAAAGAGTGAAGGGTAAGTTGACGACTTATAGCTCTTTATTGTTCTTTTAGATCAATTAAATTATTTGTCTATAGTAAAAACATACTATAGACAATTGCCGGCCTATAAATTTATTTCATCAAAAGAATAAGTTATTATTAAAATTATCCAAGAGTCGCGTTATCATATTTGGGTAGATAGTACTTCTAACAAAATTTATAATAAAAGCAAAAACATCGAAATAATATTCAACGTGCATAATGAGTCACTGGAGGTAAAGCGTGCTCAAGAATTTGCGCGGAGACTTATCACCGAGAAATAAGTGGAGTGCGTGCAAGGGTATTTTGCGTTGTAACAGGACGTGTGAAGACTTAGAGCTACGTACCAACATTTACCAGAGCATGAAAAAGTTCCTTTACATTATATATATATTATAACTAAACTTGTAATTAGTCTTCTATAACTTTTATTACATTTGTATTTATAAGTATATAGCTTTTATATCTTAGTTCTATTAATAATTGTAATAATAAATAAAGAGTTATTAAAGAACAATCATTTGATTTTTAAGCTATTTCTTATAAAAAACATATTTTTAATTGTATATATTAAAAATCATTTAATTTAATACAACTTTTTTCAAGAACAGAAAATGATAAATGTACAAAATAAAAGAAATAGTTGTTTTATATTAAACAAACCATTATATTTTGAAAATTAATAAAATTTTATTTATGAAGTTATATAATTATTATACACAAATAATATTACAAGTAATATTCTAATTATAATTTTACTTTAATGTTTATATTAACACACTTGTATTGTAAAAAAGCACACGCTCGCACACACACACACACACACACGCATGCACGCATATAGACATTAAATATTAAAATTTGTTAAATCCTGATAAAATCTATATTATTTTGATTTAAAAAAATTATTATTTTAAGAAATATTGTATGTATTGTGCTGTTATACTTACTATTGTTCTTATTATGTGTGTAGTATATCAAAACAAATAATATTCTATTTGTAATATAATAGATAGTATTTGATTATCACAACAATTTTCAATTTTTCTGTTTTTTAACGAGAATCTGAATTGTTTAATAAATGCTTGCTAAACTAATATGTACTTATACAGTGTGTTGAAACATTTGCACTAATCTACTGAAATATGGAATTATTCAACTATATTAAAACAGTAAATAGAAGTACCATTTTTATACGAAAGTCAAAACTATTCACTCATATGTTTAATAATATTTTAATTATGTCAATGTATAATAAGTAAATAATTATATAAAACAAGTTTACCATGTCTAAATAAAGAAATTATATACTGTTATTAATTAAACAAATAATACTTTAAATTTAAATATAAATATGATCTTTTAAAGATTCAAATGTATTCATCTAATGTTCACATAACCATAAACTACTGTTTTAATTTAGTGTAATTAATCATTAGAAATTAATTTATAAATTCGACAGGTGATGATTCTTTAAATTTAAAAAGTGGTTTCGTTAAAAAGAAACCACTGGATTAATCTTTAAGAATGTTTGTAAGTTACTTTCCGCAAAAAAATCTAATCCTTTAATAAACAATATTTATCATATACAGATCATTGAGTTATTGAATTGAGATCGACATTTTATTTGAAATTACCATTTAAAAAAAATAATTATTCGGAGTCTAATATCAAAGGTTAGTTATAACATAAAAATAAAATGTTGCTTTGTTTTTATATCAAAATTATATTTAATATTTTTATAATTGTTATCATCAAATAAAAATTCAAATTTTATTTAAATGCTAAAGTTAATTTTTCATATTTCGTTTTTCACACTAATCTAAAAGTATGCAGTTGATCACATACAAATTTATATATAATGTATTTCTTATATGAAACAATATACAGTTGGAAAAATATTTAAACAGAATATTACTTACAAGTTATCGTCATTATTAATACATTTTGTTAATTATATAATTATTACTACTTAAATAATATTTATTTTTTGAAAGAGTGCAAAGATTTTGCTCTGAAAACAATATTAGAATGATGATTAAATTATAACATTTTTTTACATAGATAATTTAGTTTAAAAGTACGATTACTATGCTTATTAAAATTTCATTATACCAAGTACTTAAATATAATGCAAAATATAATAATATAAAAAAATAACTATTCTAACTAATCTAAAATGGTTAAATTTAAGGTTAAATATTAAACAAAAGAAAGCACAAAGAAAAATCAAGAAAAATCAATTCATTATCAGAAAAGAACAAAATAAATTGTACGTATTTTATAATAAATTATATTAGTAAAGTCAATAAGAGATAATGTAGCAATTTATATATCTTTTATAGAGAAAGAATATTAAAGAATATTAAGGAATTAATTTATAAATTCGACAGGTAATGATTCTCTAAATTTAAAAAGTGGTTTCGTTAAAAAGAAACCACTGGATTAATCTTTAAGATTAATTAATTAATTAAAAAATTAATAACATTAATTTTTAATTGTAATTTAATAATATTTAACATTAATTTTTATTATCAACTTAAAAATATTCGATGAACCAGTACTTACTACATGCTTTCAGTTAGTTTTTTTTCTTAAAAAAATAAATATTATTTCTATTCCTTGAATATTATGAATACATTTCATTTGCATACACATATTTTTTGGAAAAATGAATTAGTACAAAATGATTACAAATATAGTTTAATTCATAGTTATACAATTGGAAATCAATAAATATAATTAAATACTGAATTTGTCATTACAGAGCAGAATTAGGTAAAAATATATTACACATTAAAATATTTATAAAAACTATAGTTTTTTTTTGCCTCAATAAAAAGAAAGATTAGCATTATAAATCTAACTAATCTTTTTCACTAATCACAATAGAGCGTAATAATTAAATTTTTTATGAATATATCATGAAAATGTATTTAGTATACACTATATTTTTAGTTAAAAGGCTGAAATTGCACTCACCATAAATACTTTTAATATGTGCAAAAGAATTATTTATATATTTACAACACAGTGTAATATCAGACTTTCGTTATCTGTGTTTCAAAAATTTTATTTAACTTCATATCAATTTAATTAATGCTTAGAATAGATATAATTATTTAATTTAGATTTAATAGATTTAATTTAATATTTTTCTCAATTTAGAAAAATTGGTTCACTTTTTTATAAGATATAAAAAAATTATAATTTATTAATTTCAAAACAAATAAGTTTAAATACCATTAATATATCCTTAAATTTTTTGTAAAAATACAACATAACTCTATATGAAGTAAATTTGGACTTTTAACTTAAAATCAGTTTTTTAAATGGCAACTATTTATATGTATAATAAATGTAATAAAATATGTAATTACGTCAACTAAAAAATAATGTCAAAAATTTGAACTAAACACAAATCCATGTATTAAAAAGATATCAATTATAGCAGCTTACTATTTATTTGATATATGTTACTAATGAATATATATAAATTAATATCAATTATAATATAACCATCCAGTACTTTGTAAACACGAGATATTTTTTAATTTGATTCAAAGGGTAAGACTTATCTTTTCAATGTTTCTATATCATAAAGCTGTTATACCTAATATTATTAAGATAAGTTTTTATTTATATTAACCAAAAATAAAAATATTATGCTGAGCTTAATATTTTTATATAAAATATAAATAATACTATAATAATATAAAGTAAATCTCAAATTTACGTTGAATATTAAACATCTTGGTATTTAATGGTATGGTATTTAATTCAATATAAATAAATAATCCATTAAATTATAATTTTAATTTTCGTATATACAATCAATATAAAGTTACTCAAACTTTAAATATATATGTTTAATTGCAAACAAAAATAAGTATTTCAAACCAAAATGTAATAATAATATCATGTAAAGGTGATAGCAGATTGTGATTATGAATATGTATAAGTTTCACTAAAAAATGTAATATGGGACTTTGTCAAGAATAAGGATAACATTGAACATTCCTAATAACTTATAAGCAGATAATAAGTAAATCTATAAATTTCTACGTAATAAGAAGTAAAAAAAATCACTTTGAAAAAACATTTGTAAAGAGAAGAATGTAATTGATAACAATTAAAATAGGAAATTTTATCTTGCAAGGAAAAGTAACGTGCATCAATGTTGATGCACTGAATGTGGAGGCGTAATGTAGGCAAGTTTGCTAGCAAGTGAGTGGTAAATACGCTGGGCAGTTGGGCCTTGGGTAGAGGGGTAAGGGAAGAAAAGTGGGAGAAACAACTTGAGAGTGAGAGGGAATTACCGGCCCTCGCGATGAGAAGTGAGGGACTCAAGTTAGTCCAGTCCGGGACAGCACGCCTCCTGTTGTACGATCCAGCGAGGTGTGCACGTCTGTAGGCCAGGCAGTAACCTGCCTGATGAAATCCAAAGATATTGTCAGCACTTACTTTGTGAACTTTGACTATTTACTCAAGCGGATAAGTGACACGTGCTGCAATCTTCCTATGTGAATACGATGCTGTTATTGTATTACCACTGAATTCCATATTGTTTTTACATTTGCTAGAGTGTTTAATTATACTTATAAATTACTTTGCAGTTACTTCCAATTTAAATTTAAATTTTACATTGTTATTGTTATTTTTGTTATTTTGTGAAAAAGTAAGTGCCAAAGTACAGTGTGTTAAAAACATAGAAATTTTCAAAAACAACTAATAAAAGCACAATTAAGTTTTAAACAATTAATTTCTAGGTAAGTTATTCAAATCTAAAAAAATTTAAACGTAATATCAATTAATTTTTACACTAACCCTATGCTGCATTTGATCAATTGCATTCATTCTGTATTATATGTAATGAGCTTTACGATCCCTTCATCTTTCTCTCTCTCTCTCTCTCTCGCTTCATCCCTTTTTTCTATTTGTTACACATGAGTAGTATACATCCTTAAATTTTATAACAACGGACACTTTAAGACAATTGCAAGCAGTTGTAATTAAATATTAATATTAATTAGTTGGTTTCTAAATTAAAATAAATTTAAATTATCTAAACGCATATAGATTTACTATTATTTAATACTTATACATAGTTATTAGTACTTTCAATTTAATTGTATTGTTATCAAAATATGAGATAAAATTAAAAGATATAGTAAAATAGGAAATTTATAAAAGAAATTATCAAATTTTAATCTTAAATAATTTTATTTCGAAGTTCGTCTTTTATTATTTGTTTTAGATTAAATACGATGTTTTTTAGAAGAAATGTTTATAATAAATAATTAAACTAAATATAAAAATGTTTTAAGCTCTTAATAAGAAAGCCATTATTCTAACCCTAAAAATATCTACTTAATAATTACAAATTATTATTTAGCCTCTAATAAGAGATTTCTAATTTTACGAAAACTATTTTTTCATTTAATCAAAGTTAAGTCAGCAATGTTCCACAAATATAATGAACCACATTGTTATCAATTTATCATTATTATAACACATAATTCCTAAAGAATATTTTTCCATTTAAAATTTGTTTTAGACTTTAATACGTATTACAAATACTGGAGTAATTACTGAATAAAAAGAAATCTGAAAAAGAGACATTGTACTGAAAGTGCATAATTTTCACATATACAAAAAGTAGTATCTCAAGAAAATGCAGATAGATTCTGAACAATTAATTATAATAAAATCTATCACTATTTATTATTTGTGATTTTAATCAATTTCAAATACATATTTTAATAAACATTCTGGAATTATTTATTTTTTGTTTTTTCTATAAACAAAAAAATTTCTAACTAAAATTTTTTATAATTATTGATAAGTATAACACTGATTAAAAAGTCAATATGTTTTTTACTGCCTATTACTTATAAACTTAGAAAAAGTCAATGAAACTTTCTAAAAACCTTCGAATATGAAACAGGTACAACTTTATTTCAATTAAGATAAGTTAAGTGCTTACAAATTATCTTTTTGAATATTTTATGAGTTTAAGAAGAAATTATAAACTTCTAAACGAATTTAATAAAATATTTAAAGATTTTAATAACGTATTTATTCAAAGGTATATTCAGTCTTCACTTATACGAATTTGTAAGTATGTATGTGTATATATGTATATATATTATTTCTATGAAATATTCTTTTCCAAACCTGTATAAAGATCATTTCATTTGAAGTATGCCTGCTTAATGAAAGATGTTCTAAAATGTAGTTATATTATATTTTCTTAGAAGTCATGAATTTTTTAAATACAATTATTTATTTTTAATATGAATTTTTATGAAGGCATGAAGTAGAAGTTTTAATATAATATTTTTTTTCTGCAAATATTTCGGAAGTTCACAATTGGATATTATGAGATATATAATATTATGAAATTGAATTTCAATTACACTTAAAGATATTCATAAATGAACAATTGTAGAAAAATTTGTTAAATCAGGGAAGTAATTTATGTTACAGTCAAAGGCCTTATTTATTATAAATATATCTTTGCTTTATATCTATATTAAAAAATAAGAAAGAAGATAATTTTTTCAATCGAGGCCTTTAATACTTTTTAACTTAAGCATCTAGTACACGTTTAAAAAAGCATGAAAAATGATCTGATTTAGGTTAATATAAATATTATTTCTTTGAAAAGCAAAACTTATCTATTGATTTATCATCCATCGAAATTTAAAAGATATAAATAAAATATTGTGTAATATATTTTTATTTTCTACAAAATGCATACCAACATAAGTAAAAAGAAAAGTATAAAAATATTCTACCTTAATATTAAACCGAATAAAATATTTCTATTTTTATTTAATTAAATAAAAAATCCTCTTATTAATATTAAAGAAATATACACTTTATAATACTGGTGCATTAATGACTTTATCTCTAATATTTTAATAAATATAATATGCTTAACTAACAGTAGAACATTAATACGGTGTGTTACAAAAATTTAATTTTAAACGTTATATTCAATATTTCTTTTTTTTAATTTGTTTAATTATTGATACAATTTAAAATATATCAATTAAAAAATGAATATTCATACAACGTAAATATGTTATTTGAGCGAATATTTTATTTTTCTTATAAAAAAATTCTATTTGTGAAACCCGGAATCATTATTGAATCATTTTCTAACAAAACTGAATATATACGAGTAATAGACAGTATTAAAATACTTCATATGATATATGTCGTTTTTCGTTATACTATGTAGTTTACAACACTTAAAAACTTTCATTTTTTCATTATTCTATGTATAAAAAATAATTAATTAACCAAAGTTTTAAACTACATTTTTTTAAAACTGAAGAATTTCATTTGAATATTTATAAGTGATTAAAATATCTATTGATTTTTAATAATATTCTATAAATATTTAATAATGTTAAAATAAATTTTTAATAATAAGATTATAATAATTAGAGTCCATAATATGTAAAATAATATCACAATTAATAAAATTCTATTATTATTTGTAAATTCATTAATAATTAACTTGTAAATCAATTATTACTTTAAAAGATATAAAATTAGATCTTCTTTAAATTATACTCACATGTATAGACTATTTATAAAATAACTACTAGAACAAAAAGTTATTTGAAATGTGAACTTCCTTAGTTTCATAAATATATTTTTCATTTAACATATTTTTAACGTAAAAATCTAGTAAAATAAGTTCCACGCGATTAGAACTTTTAACAGTTAAAAAACAGTTTTCTAACTTTACGTATTAAAAATTCGTTATATCGTCATTCACATTGTAAAAAAATTTTCTGGTTGATATTTATTTATAAGTTTTACATTATTTAACCTAATTAATGTAGAAAAATAAAAAACTTGTGATTTAATGTTTAATAAAAAATAAATGATGAAACAGTAAATAAACTTAACATAAACTAATGAATTAATATGTTTAAGATGACTGATCATAATAAACCTTGTTTATAATTCTTTGAATTAGGATTTTCAAGACAAGAATATTTGAATATATAAATCACATTCACGATTAGTTAGAAATTTTTTTTAATATCTATCTAAATTTATATTATTATAAACAATTTTTAATACCGTTTAAAAGTACATATGATCTTATTTAAGGAATAAGTTTCAAATAGAATATAAAGTAAGCCAAAAAATATTTAAGAACTGGCATCTTGACTATTATTTGTTAAATTAACTTTTAATTAAAAATTAAGTTAACTTTGTTAATTTTTAAAATTAACAAAGTATACTAACTCTTTAATTGATATTACATATACTAAGTATATTTGTCTTACTTAATCTAAGAACTTTATGATTCTAAATGAATTACTTTTTCCTTTAACAAAAAAAAAAGATAAAGGAAAAAGAAATGATAGTAGTGAAACACTAACATCATCTAAAAATATATTTATTTTTTATTATTGAACTAAATAATTTATTACAAAATAAATTAATAGTTGAAGTAATAAATTTATGCACTTTAATATAAAAAAATTTAATAAGATTAAGTAAAAACATTAAAACCATAAATTCAATGAATTTTGTATAAAACTATTTATCCCCTTATGCACAAATTATGAAATACTTACAACTCTTGAGTAATAGATGTAATTGTATTTCATTTAAAAAGATTACGAGAATGCGATTGTTTGTCATAAACTAGTTACAGCGCTATAAAGTAAACCCTTTAATATATTCATAATTCACAATAGCGACACCACAGAATTATCTGCAAATTTTCAAATTAAAAAAAAATTTTAAATATTTTTAAATAAAAGCATGACTATAAAATGCATACGTTTAAATATTCTTTTAAAATGATTTAATTAGCGATTGTCCGTAATGTACAACAATTCATTTATCCTCTTCGGAATCACTTTTGAGTTTTATTATTTAATAATATAAAATTCTCTGTATTAGAATACAAAAGTTAGTTTTTCCGATTATTTTACGTCAAATCAAAATAAATTTACTGTAAATTAAAAGTCATATGTCGGTTATCTATCCAAAATAAATAAATATACTTTGTAGTCATAAAAATATCGACATACAGTATAAGCACATTTAAATGATCTAATTGTGTAACATGTTCGTAGATATATGATAACTTTTAATTAAATACATGTGTATATTTATTATTTTTGAATAATAAAAAACTATTTATTTAAATTTTCAAATTTTTATATAACAGTGTATTGGATATAATTATTCATTTATTTAAAATGTTAAAAAATGTTTCGTTAAACTTATAGTTTAAAATGTTCATTATCTCTTTCCATTTCTGTTAAAAGTAATTCTTAGAACCATTTAACTTCATTAATAACTTCAATTTTACCTTATTTTGCTATTTTTATTCAATTTTCATACGAAAATTATTAATATTAATAATTTTTCTTGTTAAGACTTTTTCTAATGTAATTTGTCCTACATCAAATATGAAGTTGTTGAACATTAATATAAATTATTTGTAAAAATCCATAATAATTAAGATAATTATCTTTTAAATGGCACTAAAATGGTTCTAATCATTACAGAATTTTCAAAATTTATAAAAAAACGTTTTTCTTAAAGCTTATAATTAATTTAAGAAATTTTATTTAAATAATTTTTTTAATTATTTATAAAAATTTATAATATTTGTAAAAGAATTTATTTTATGAGAAGAATATCATTTACATAATCATAAGAATTTATTATTAGATGTTCCAAAACATTTTTTTTAATATTTATCTTTGTTTATTGTCATTTATATAGAATAGTATTAATACAATAAATACTGGTACTAAAATTAAAAAAAAAAACTTTTTAAAAATAAGAGTCTGTTCGAGATTACTGCAAGACGTGATTTCATCCGAGAAATAAAGTACTTAACATGTCAAGCATAACCCTTGTATATAATAGCTATTATTATATCTGAATTATGGATTATATTACACTTTACGTTAAATATTATATTTTTAATGTCATTATATTATAATTTTATTCTGTAAAATATCATTATTATTTAAATAATTTGAGATTTGATTTCATTTTGACTGTTTTTTTAAATAAAAACGATATCGAAATGAAATAAAAGACTTGCTATAAGTAAATGACCGTTTTTTATCATACTCAAAGCAAATCTAAACTATTACAAATGTAAAATTTTAATCATTAGGTAAATTTTTACAGAAAAAATCTGTAATAAAAGAAATGAAAATCGGACATATAAATTTTGCAAATTTTCTAAATTCTAATAGATGTTTTACTTTTTACTAAGTGTCAAGGTAAACTTTTTCGTATTTTAGTACTGTATATTTAATTGCTTGTAGTTGTTAATTTCTATAGGATATTAAAGATGTTTTGTAAAGAATTTTTGTAAAGAATTTTCTACAAGTAATTAATTATATACTCTAAAAAATAATTATATATCCTATTAAGCATTAAAATGTAAATTATTATTTCTTTTTATTCATTTTTTCATAATTATACATTTTTATATTAAAATTAATGCCTTATATTTTTTTAATAAGTTTTTTAACGAGTCATAACTTTTTTCATGATTTCATTATTTCTATACATATTAAACCGGTACTTAAAAATTTTATTTAATCATATTTTGAAAATAAAATAAAAAATTCATGAAAATCAAAACATTATTATGTAAATGAAAATAAATTAAGGAAATCATAATATAAAATATCATTTTTTATTAACCAATGTCATTTCAATCTTTGAAGCATTTTAATTTGATAAGTATCTTTACATCTTTTATCAAATGATATTTATCTCTATATCTTTAGTAATAATTATTATAGAATTAACAGAATAATATTATAAAATCAACTGAATTTACAATCAATACACTATGGTCATGGTAACAAAAAACATTTACGGCGTTTATCGTTTTACCATTATAAACCACGAGATAAATCTTTTATCTTTGGTTTAATATGTACCAGCTATAGTATAATCTACATTAAAACTACTCAATAGCCGACAAATCTGGCTAAGCATTCCCCTATGATTCCTACAATCTTGAAGTAACTAAATTTGTAATGTAAATTTATTTCAGACTTAAGTATCTCCATATATTATTATTTTATTTATAGCTTCATAATCTTCAATTAAGCAATATAGTCATATAGCTTTCTTATTAACTTATTGAAACAAGTATCTGTTATTAAATTTTTTATCATCTTTATTTTTGGTTCAATCATAATGTGTAAAACTTATTAATCCTTTTTGTGCATTACATAGGCATAATCTCAATTCCTAATTTTTTGCTTTGTTTAAGAAGCAGATAATTCTTTTTGTCTCCTTCCTATTAGCTGCGGTCGGTTATTTATTGTAAAATGGTGATACCATCCACTATATTCTGTCACATATTGACTATTACAGATTTATTGTCGATTATTTTCACTATTCATCATTGGCGGCTGATCAATCTTTACTTTTGGATATTCCTAATCTAAATATATGTTGGATTTATAGCATCTTGTAAGTAAAATACATTTTTAATTTTTTTTTATATAATAATAACCATCTTTCTTTTTCTTAATATTGTGTTCTTTAAAATTTCAATATTAATCAGCTACAAATATCCTCTTGGTAAATTAGCTGTTTTATTGATCCTTCTTATTTCTTTAGCAACTATCAAGGATTCATTGACATAAATTATAAAGTAAATTATTTTTATTCCATCATTTTTAACATATAAATATATATATACTTTTTTATATGAAATATATTTTTAAGCAAGTCTTTCAACGTCTCAGACCATAAATTTACTGTTTTTTTTTAATTCATTATTTCTAAACCAAAGTTCGTGGATAGTTACAAAGTCAAAAGGTATTTTCTTAAAAGTTACAGTATTATTTTTACTCTCATGAAAATCGACATTGTATTATATTTTATTTAAAATATATCGAGTTAAATAAAATAAAATATATATTAAATTAAATTAAATATATATTCTTAGTTGAAATATTAATTTGAAGAAATTGAAAACAATGATGTAACAGTCTCTTTAACAGATATACTTTTTGCGATAAAACTGCCATTAAAAGCCGACGTATTTGAATAAAGGGAATAAAAAAAATTATATCTCATATTAAATATATAATCTTATTTAGATGATTTTAAAAAAGCCCATTTTAAACAAAAATGCTTGTTAAAAATAAGTTTACATAGTCAAAATAATCACAAAAAACCAACCTAAAAAAATGACTAAACCACAGTATGCAAAAACAAAAATATTTTTTTCGACAAATTGACCAAAACCAACAAAGATAAAAAATCTGGCAATAATTTTATGTAAGATAAAATTTGTAGTTACAAATTTTTAAACTAAAAATATTAAAAATTCCAGTAATTTTTAATATATTTTAGTCACTTCTTTATTTCCAAAAAATCATATACTTTATGTTAAAAACTTATTTTATTAAAGAGATGGGAAGGCAAGAAATAAAATACGGCGATTGAAATGATAAAATATCCAGACTTTATCCAGTCTTTCTTCCGAAACCATTCAGCCGCCGTGAATGCAACGGTCATCGGGGGCGTTTATGTCCCTGTCTACGTCGTCTGTTTTAATTATTCGTCGCCTTTCCTTTTCGCCCCTTTGCCTTCTCGCATCGTGCATAGTAGTATTTACGGGAAATGACTTTCCCAATAAACTCGCCGGAAGCAGCGAAAGCGATTCTTACATTAAATTATTTATTCAATATTCACAATGATACAATATTTAAACTGAAGTAGTACAAATAATAGTTATAAGAGCTAGGAATGAGGAAAAATACAAAAGAAACTAAATTGTGCATTTAATTTAATATGATAAAGTATTTAATTAATTATCTTCAATCTAATTAAAAATTAATCTAATGTAAAATAATTAATTTATTGTTATTATAAATAAACTATGAAATTAATTATGTAAAACTATATTAATACAATATTTATATATAAAAAAGTTTTTTAGTTAACAGTTTACACTTATAAAAATTGTTTCATTTTACATAATTTTATACAATTTAATAATTAGATATATAAAAAATTCTTTAACAAATTATAATATATTAAAAATTATTATAATAAAAAATATGTAAGAAAATGTTCAACAATAAAAGTTCTTTTATTAATTCAAGCTTTTGCTTGAAATAACTTGATAAAATAATTTTGTTTGATTTAAAATATATATTTTATTCTATTTATTATATAAATATTTATTACATGATTTACTTGAAAAAAATGTCAACTAAAAAATTTCGATGAAAATCAGTAATAATTTGGAATACATTATAATTTTGAAATAAAAAGATTACTTGGCTTGATATAGTTATTGCACAAATGAATTCTAATACAGTATTTTTTAGAACTATTCACACATCACTTATCCGTTAGTACATTGTATATGTTCACTAATCCCTCCACTCTCCTCTTGAGCGAATCATACAATAATTCGGTGGCGCGCTTAGCAGCATACATAGCAAGTCGCGTTATTAAGTTTCATAATTATCCGAAAAACTATTTCGGATTTTTTAGAAGCTATAGTATTATATTAACTTTTATAAAATTATCATTCTATTATATTATATTAAAAGTAAATTTAATTTTCGAATCTTTTCAAAATTTTAAGTGTCTCTTATTCTTTAATAAAAGTAAATAGTACATGTACAGTGAATCATAAATAAATAGTTTTTAAACAAATTATTCAGTTTTAATCTTTTACATGCTATAGTGTTTAGAGACGATAACAGCTGATAACTGCTTCTTAATGGATTTAAAACAAATTTAATTTTTATTTATCTGTACTCTATAACCATTAAAAATAAGAGTTTGTAATAAAGTTTATTGAATGCTATAATTATCTATAATAATCTAAATAGTAGAAAGGTACTTTCACCAATCTTTTAATAAAAAACCGTATTTAAATCATTACATGCTTACGAATTAATTTAAAATGACATAAAGTCTCCTGATATGATAATTTTATGTATAAGTTTAGGTGACATAAGTGACTGACCTGTAAACATATGAAATTTAATATACAGCTAATAAAAATTTACTGACACCGTGATACTGTTTTTTATTTACAACTTCAGAAAAGTGATTAGAAAAAGAGAGATTTATTAGTTAAGGTATCAGTGAAGGAAAAAAATAAATAATAAAAATTGCATTCTTCAGCTGAAAAGTATAATTATGATGATTATTTTCATCAAAGTACTTTAAAATTATTTAAAAAAAAAACAAAATTTTATAGGTAAATATAAGTGCAGAAATAACTAATAGATTAAACAAATACAATTTTAAAATTTTGTGTTCACTTGCGGACCGACAAAATCGATAGCTGAAGAGGAGAAGGTTGAACAAAATTAGTCAACCAATACAGAAGTTTCTGAAATGAGGGGAGATGTTATTTCGACCAGAGAGGAACGACATGTATGAAAATTCGAACTAAGCCAACATATTAAAAAAAATTGCAATTAAATTAACATAAAAAAATAGTGCTTTAAATAAAAATACCCGTCAATATCATCATGTAATTAAATGGAGAAATACTTAATTTATTTAATCCAACATGTAATTTATTTGAACAGTAGAAACAATAAATTTTCCTTTTACTTTAAGTGTACTAATTAGATGATAATGCTACGGATACAAATTAAAAGAAAGAGCGTTAACTAGATACATTTAAGATCCGAAAATATTACTCAAAATTACACAAAGGATTTGAAAGCTGACAATGGAGAATTGGTGAACTATTTGCTATCTATTTTCATGATAAAAACATCTCAGTTGATATATTGACAATTCAAGCAAGGATTCAACGTTTCATGAATAAAATATTTTAATTGAAATCTTTTCAAATTATTAACTTATCACAAAAAGAAACGATCGCTGGATAAAAGAAAAAAAATGAACGAGAATAAATAATCAACAAAAAATTAATTTAATTCCGCAGATTATTACATGATCTTACAATTATTGAGAGATGGAATAGATATCTGTGAAGTGTAACAATCTACGAATAGAACTATGACATGTTTTGAACGATATTGAACAAAGTATTATTTAAAGAAATTTTTGCAAAAGAATTTGAGATAACCACCGAATCATAAGAGAAGCAACCAAGAATCCTGAAGGCAACAACGTAATAAATAATTTACTTTATTTTTCTCCGCTTTGTGCATGTCCGATAGGCAAAATCAGAATGACCAAGTTGTAACTAACGTAAGGCAATATAATTTATTAATGAATGAAATTATATACATAGAATCAAGATGAAAGTAGAATTTTAACCCACGAATTTTAAAATACAAAAAAAAATTTCTTTGTTTTCCTTAAACTAATAAATCAAAAATTTTCTTTAATTACAGAAAGAGTGGCGTAAAAAAACTGATTTGACCGCTTTCGACATATCTCTTCACAAGCAAACAAAATCACTCATCTTAAAAGGTGCATTTCTAGCCTCTAAAAGACTATTTTTTAATAATAATTACACTAAGCAACCTATACAGAATTATAGAGAAATAATATAATATTAAATTTAATGATAAACGTTAATTATTATAGTCTATTCACAAAATTAAGAACTATGTTTAAGAAAATAAAATAAAAGAGAATATTTGTATTATATTATTATAAATATTATAAGGTATAACTATATATGAAATAACATATATAGTTATACCTTTTAATTATAAGACTAATAATCTTAATAATCAAAATAATAATAATCACAACAATAAATAATTATGCTTATGTTAATTATAAAAATAATGTAGAAAAGTTGTATCAGACTAATTAATTAGAAACTAGAAATCATAAAAATATTGCTAAAATAATTTTTAGATTACTAATATTAAAGAAAACATTATTCAAGAGTATTCCATATCAATAATGTTAACAATAATGTTACTTTATTTAGGTATTAAAATATTTAGATATTATTTACGGTTTAAGTGTTAATATTAATGAAAAATATTAATAGAAGTAGAATTCATTAATTACATAATATAATAATAATACTTCCAAAATATTATAAACATAAAAGTATAATGTTAAGAAATATTAATAATTATAAGTTTGACTATTGTTAAAGCTACTAATAATAACTTATAATATGATTATATATAATAAATATAATGCTAGTCGTTTAAAAAAAAGAAAGTAATAAAAAATTAATGGAAACAAAATAAAATACAGTATAGGATATACACAATACTGCGTAATTCTTCTAAGAAACCCTTATCAGATTTATGCATTTTCTTACCCTCTGAGAGTTACTGTAACTTTACTGTAACAAGTGAGGTTGACCTAGTTAGAGAGAAAGTAGAACAGCAGAAAGAGGTCACTAAACTCATGAAATCCCTTCTAAGTTTTGTATCAAGTAAAATAAGTCACTTATAACTAGTCATTCTATTTCTTTAAAAGAAAATTGTTTCTATGTCACTACCGAATAGCCACACACTCTAGTACTAGCATCTCTTCGCAGGTTTCAGTGACGAATCCTTGTTTTATTCCTGTTTCTTCGCATGCACTGATATTCAAATCTTTGCATATCCAGATTTATAATTTTGGACGCATAAGACGTAAGTTTAAATATCAGATAAAGAAAAACCGAGATAGAATTACTGCTATATCTTAACCTTTAGTTACGTGTAATATATGCTCAAAAATGCAAATCTTAAAAGTTTTAATATTTCTGATCAACCAAGACTGCTTAATTTTGGAAACCACAGAAAAGTATTAAATCAATTATTATACATAATACATTAATTATTTTATCAATCATTAAACTAGTCTACAATTATGTAAATAAGAGAAACCTAAAATCATATATTATATTTTTTATTGGTTAAAAATAATCAAAAATTGAATTCATTGTGTTATTATATACATATAAATATAAATACTATTGCAATTCAAGAAATTCCGTCATTTTAAATGTAAGCATTGAGAGAAATCTAACATTACTCTAGAAAGAAACTGGAACAAAAAACGCCAACGATTATAAATATAAAACTTGCATGTACTCTTTGATAATAAATAAGGAAGAATGTCTCAAAAATGTATAGTATAAACATCGATTATCATTATAAAGGATCTAATTTGATTGTATAAATTAATACAATCTTTTTTAAAATAAAGCTATAAGCCTCAGAAATTCTATATAATTTTATTAGTCTGTCATTGGTAATTTCATTTAGTTATATTATTTTTAAACAAACATTGAATGATACTTCTACTATTTCTCTACTCTACTAAAAATTGTTTAAACGGATTTTTACTAAGGAAATTTCAAAAATATATTACAGCATACCTGGTTAAATAATTAATAATATTTAAAAATTTTAATTGATTAGCGGTTCTAGCGTGTTTTGTTTAAATAAAAATTTCGAAATGGTGATATAATCCTTGAGCGGCCATCGGAAGATTTTTTGGCCACCTCTTTATTGTCTAATTTTCACAGGTGTAAATTATCGCTAGTTCTTCGCAATAAAAAGAAACAATAATGGTTACATCAAATTATATACAGTTACTAGAATTCAATCGATAACAAACAATAACAATAAGACTGTTTGTCATTAAAAAGATATTTATCATGTTGATGAATATTAATAAATAAGCTGTCAAATCAACAAGAAAAAGAGATATAAAACCAAAACAATCATAAATTCAAGAACTAGAAGTGAACAGTTAGTAGTTAACCAAATAAATATTAATTTTTATTTGGGATAAAATACGAATTGAGATTTATTAATAAATCTCAAATAATTAATTAATTTAACAATTAACATGTTAATTAATTATAAGTTTACTTTAATACTCTTATGTACATAAATAAATGCCATTATAATTTAAAATATCATTATATTTTATTTATATATTCATTACGTGTATAATCACTCTAAATCGATTAAATTGCCATATCACAGACAATTTAGAAATATTGATATGACAGTGATAATCGGAATACATGCATTACATGTATAATTACAAGTAATTATGGCATTTAATACAATAACCAATAATTAATAAAATATTTTTTCAAAAAAAAAGTTTGAGCTCAATTGTTTGAATTTTGTACAATACAACTGTAATAAAAACTGTAATATAATATTTTTTTATGGATTACTATTATTTTTATCATTATTAATATTTTTATTTTTTTTAAATTGAGTAAAATATAAAAATATATTATTGACAGAATCAAGTATTTTAAAAAGATAAATTTGTAATAATAATTAGTATACATATTATTTTGAAAAATTTAAATTAATATGTTTAAGCTACTTTCGCATACAGAAAATTAATATTGACAAAAGAAACAATTAAAAATTTTAAATTATTTAATATCTTAAAAATATTCTTTGGAATCTGATACTTTTGATAAGTACCATTAAAAATAAAATCTTAACGTTCGTTGATAGTTATACTGCATACTAAATCGAACGAAAATCTTTTTGTCGATCTTGAAATTGTAGTTCGATTACTCATAACAAAATTTTTTTTAATCAAATTTGTTGTTACTATATTTATATGATATTCAGTTTACAAAATAAAACATTCATATGTTTTTCAATTATATTTGTTTGAATAGTCAAAATCCTTTTAAAGTACTTTAAATTTGACTAAAGGACAGAATATTTGTATTATTTCATTTATAGAAATATGAATCTATTTGAAATTTGTGTGCTTGACATGATTTTTGATAAAACAAAGGCGAATATGCTACTGACAATATATATAAAAAAATTAGCTAAATTAATTGTGTTTATAGTTTAGAGTACTGGTATGTTGAAAATACATTTTCAATACAAAATGAAAATTTGTTGACATCACGATCGAATGTCTCGAAGAAAAGTTACATAGAATATAATAATGGTAAAGAACTGAAACATCTTATTTACAGATATTATGAATAAGTCATCTAAACGTCATCAAAACCTACGCAATAGGTATCAACAGCACTTAGATTCATAATTATGAAAGCATTAACTAAAATGGTAGATTTCATATATACAATTCATTAAAACAAAAATACATTATATCTATATCAAAGACAATTGAGATTAATAATTTATACTAATAGTTAAAATAATTATATTTAGAAATCAATGCACTAAGTAACATGAACAAATATCCAGATTTCTTTTAGTGGGGATATAACATGAATTTATAGTCGTACAAGGTTATCATAACGTAATAATAGTAATTCATATTAGTTGTTGTACTAACAATTTTTTAGTTTCCGAGAAGACCTTCAAATTCGCGTCTTCGCGTAATTAGAATGCAGAAAACACAATGTGTCATTCATGAATGCAGCTAGCGCTACTAACTTTCTAACGAGAATAGCAAAAGTATCATTACCAGCGCAGATTTATACATTTATTTATACAGATTTATACATTATTTAGGTGAGTGCTTAGTTCTGTAAAAAAAACTAATTAATTTATCAGTACTATTTATTTTGTGTACTTTTACTGGTACCACATTGGGAATGGATTTTAACCTGTCAATATACTCAAATTTTTATGATATTTTGTAAGATCTCAGGCATTTATTCGTTAGTGCGGAACCTAGACGAATATATTAACAAATATTTACTGTAATTTAAACGAAAGTTTAATATAAAATTTACAAAAAAGAAATTTAAAAAAGAATTTTTGTTTGGAGGTTACACTTTCAAACTACGCTCTTACATAGTAAGAGTCTTTTTATTATAGCACAGATTCTAATAACCTTGTGCACTTTCGCATATTTGTAAAGACTTAATTATTTGAGGATTTTAGTATAGTTAACTAATTTAAATTATAGCCAAATAATAAATATCTTATAATGTATAAATCTAAAAATTCTATTATTTAATATTCTTTGTTTTTAAAAACATATCTAAACTTTAATTAACACTTTAAAAAACCCAGTATTTAAAGATATCAAAATATATTCTTTAATTCGTTTAAATAAAATTTGTTCTGAAATTTGACAAAATAGATCTTATTTAGTTGTAAGCTAATTTATATGTACAGTAAAATTAATATGTTATTATACTTATACAAAGAATTTTTCTATATTTAATGATTATGATGATATTCATTATAATCGCAATACAAATACATCATCAAAAGTTTTAAACTGACTCTTTACAAGTACACTTATCGCCTTTATAACAAATTTTCATATATTTTATCCATCAATTGATCAATAAGTATTTATTATTAATCGGTGATTAAGTTATAACTGTATATAACAATATAGTTGTAACTTTAAATATTCAAGTATCATAATTAATACTAAATATTACTCAATTATACAATTTCGATGTACGAATTTAAGGTTAATTTTTATCTATGAATGTTATATTTAAAATGACATTTGTAAAAAAGTGTCAGTAATTTGATTTTCAATCTAATAAAATTAATATCAAATTATAAAATTCCAATTATCGATAACAAATTATTACACTCGAAAGTTTTCAAATAGCACAAATAAGATTAAATATAACATTTAACATAAGATTAAATGTCAGCTCACTTGTAAAAGAATTATTTTGCACCCCATTAAATTATGAATTAAAAATTAAAAATCTTATAAAAAAATGTCTCTACAAATTATTTATAATTAATGTTATTATTATTTATTATTATATGTTTTATATGATATATTAGGCAAATAATAATTATTTAATAACGCATATGCGAAATCGTTTAAATCACTTAAATCAATAAATTCAGGTTGGAACCTTAAATAACATACGATGGCGAGTGGGGATGTGGAGTAGTAGTGGTCCTCATCAATGTGGAGGTATCTGCGACTTTCCACAACTTTATATCAACTGATCGAATATCACTTAATTATAAATGAAGTATATCATAAACACAAAATAAAATAGTTGGATTCATTATTTGTCTGTGACTAGCGAGTAAGAACCCTCGGATAAAAAAACGGGTAAATACTTAAATTTATAAAAATTATTGTAACGTTATAAAACACCGTTTTTTGTAGCGGGTACCGTTGAAACGATAATAAAATCATTAAGAGTTTGTCGGTTTCGACTTCTCAGTTTCAACGCGACCCGACTATCATAAGTAATACATTTCCATCTAATAGGTGTACTAAAAGTCCAGGCTGTTTGCACACTTGTCGAAGCAATAATTTTCTAAACATAAAGGTTAATTTAATTCCTCTTCTATACCTTTGGTCAGAACGTACTTTTATAATTATAAAAGTGGAGGCTCCGAAAACTTCTATACGCCGAAAAGCAGAAGTTCAGTATTGTTAAAAAAGTTCAAGTTTAAGTATTGTTAAAAAAAGTTTTATACGAATTAATTCGTTATCATTCCTTATACCTACATCTACTACACCGCACTTTCTAAAATAGTTTATTATTCGGATCGTTTTAAATCACTCCCATGCTCTCGTAACAGCTTGATGATTAAAAAATAAATTAAAGATGAATCTGAATATTTGTATAAAAAAATACAGTTCTTATTTATAATTATACTCGGTAAGTTGTATGCTTTTTTTCTTATTTTTTCTTATTAATAATTTACATACTTCATAAAATAACATGAACTTTAAGAAATTATTTTCTAAAATTACAGTGAATGTTTTTATATTTTGTGTTAAGTAATATTATAAATATTCTAAACGGAATTAAGAAATTTGTATATTCTAGGTGAACTTCTACTAAAAATATTGTTTCAGTGTGTACATTTTAATTTTAAAACAAGAATAAGTTATTTAAAATCTTATTCAAAAGAAACTATTAAAATGTGATTAAATTGCATTTAAATTTTTGAAATCTTTATAAATTAAGTTAGTAAATTAGGTACTATAAAATATACGTGTAAATTTATTGAAATAAATGACAATATTTTTGTCATTTCAAAATTTTACAATATTGTTTAGTATCATTAATTATTATTACATATAATTATTACTATATATAATTATTTCTTCTAATTTGAAAAAGGAAATTTACATTAATTTATGCAAATAAGTTCATGTGCAAAAAAAACAAGAAATTTTTTTATAATTTATGCAATTTAATTAATGCAATTTAAAATAAGTAATCTAGAATTTAATTTTTATAATACATTTATTTATAAATTATTACAATGTCAATTAAAGAGAAATGATCAAATAATCAGATTTTCATGAAATAAAAATTAATCCATACATATGGATTTGAATTTTGCTTATGTTAACTTTTTATAAAGTAAAACTTTGAAACGTGTATTTAGGTTAAATAAAATTAAATATAAGATCAATGAAGGATGTATCTCATATGTATAGACATTGTTCAATTCTTGAAAAAGTTTAAATTTGTTGTTAAAGAAATTAGAATAATTTTCTTTAAAATAAATATTAGGTAACAAATACATGATGTTTAGATGATAAAATCTCTAAGTTTTACTATTTTTAAAGATATATAAATTTTTATATTATCGATCTGATTTATAATTAGATGACAGCATATTTATTTGTTTAATAACCCCAAAAACTTGACAAAATGTCAATAAATGTAATTTTTTTAAATCTAATACAGGACTATTTGTAAGCTATGTAGAAACTTAATTTATCTAACCAAGTTTCATCGTAAAATTTAATTTACGTGGATCTTCTTACGTATGTATTGTAGCGTTATTAGAATGAAATTTTACTTCTCCTGACACTAAATTAACAAAGATTTTCTCATCTACTACAAAATTTGTCCGCTTACTGTAATCTACTACACACTGTCATAAAAAGGATTACTAAGCCCAACTTTTAGTAGATCTAGCGATATTTTTACCTAGCAACGTAAAAGAAGAGTTTGTATTTAGTCGAGGCTTGTAAGTAAAAATGCGGTGGTACGTCGAAGTGCAATGAGCGTTGCGAAAAGTCTGATGGGTTTCAGCAAGACTGAAAAAAAGGCAATGCAAAACATTGTATTGGCAATCATATCGATCTTATCTACCAGTTTTCTAATTAGATGTGCGATCTGTGACTAGAAAATAAGTTTTAATTTTTGTTTAAAAATAAAAGTTATTCAAAAATTGAAAAATTGCGCTTATTTATTCTTTTACTAGTAATGAATTCGTAATATATTTTAGTTATTCTCTTTATATTGAATGATAGTAAAATTTAATATCTAAAGATGTTCCTTAAGAAATTTTCGTTTTTTTTCTAATAATTAACTTTTTTCATTATTCTATTATACTTCATTCAATGCGAAAGAAGAGAGAGAAAAAAAGAGAATCATAATTTTATTTATTTACATTTAATCAAATGTCAGTCTTTTCTGTAAAGTAACCTCTCTCTCTCTCTCTCACTCTCTCTCTCTCTCCGAGAACGTGCGCGCGCGCGCGCGTGTGTGTGTGAATACTATATAAATAAATCTATTCTTATACGCCCTATATAAACATATATCGATACAGATCCTGGTTGATCAACCTTATTTTTGGATAAGCAGACTGAACGCAGTATTTCTAAAGGAGTACAAAAAACTTCTATGGTATTTCTTAACAAATGATTTTCCCATGGGCTCTGGATGAGCTACAGGATGTACCAAGACTAATCAATTCCGAACGCCGTATTCATTCTTCTTGTTATTTGATTTTTCTTTCAAACTTACAAAAGAGTAAACGATTTTATAAATCTCCTTTACTTGCGTATCTCTACACCTCATTTTAGTTATTTCCTACAATATACTGCATCCTGACATACACTTTTCGCTTTTAATATAGAAATATATTAAACTATAACAGATATGTTATAAAAACTTATTTAAAAAACTTTAAAGATTATATAGATTATTTTTAAATTATTGTCATTTTTATTGGTTTTTATTTTTGTAACAATTATTTTATATTTTGTATAATTATTATTATTGTATCTACATATTTTCAACGCTTTATTAATTAATTTCATTATATATAAAATACCAAAATATGCCAAAAGTCTTAACTACTTCAAAAAGTAATTTACTTAAATTACTGTTTTCATATTTCATAAATGAATGTTTTCATATTATAAGATACAATTCATGCTTCAATTCAATTCAATTATATTTAAGGACATAAATATTTATTGTATATATTATTGTTTACAAAACAAACGTCAGTGTGAAATAAATATTATTTTTATGTATACTTAAGAAATATTAGTCATTATAATAACTTAATATTTGTTGACTCAACGATGAAAAAATGTTTATATTAATATCTTACTGTTGTGTTGAAGTTCTTACATTCGCAAAGTGCGGTATATGCTTAAATAAAAATATGTTCATAAAAGTACGCTGAGTAAATATTATTGTATTAACTACATAAAATTTACATAAAATTTCAATTGATTGTATTTTACCAAGAGAATTGAATAAAAAGATTATTTTTTATTTTCTTTGAATTAGAAATTTTAAATATCAATTTTATATATTTTTTAAATTATATAAAATTATATTACATTAATTATTTTCATTCACTGAAACATTTTTCTTATATTCTATTTTTATGATATATACAAATCTATTTAAACACGTCTAATTGATAAAAACAAAAATTAAAAAATATGTAAATTATAAATAGTCTTATACATATTCTATGTACAATGTTTATATTTAGTATTTTTAAAGTCAAATTACAAATATTTTATATATTTCTTAATTACTAGTATATATTTTTTAATGTATTATTTAATTAGATATTTTTAAACATAATATACAAAGAAATGACTTTTAATCTTTCACATAACTATTACACTTTTTTAATTATTTTTCATACATTCTGTAAATTACCTACCGCTTTAAATAAGTATTGATAAAAATCTAAAAATATTACCTTTTTCACATTTTTTATATCCTTATATCTGATAACCTTGATAAGTTTGATTTTTCAAGCTCCTAATATTGATAATAAAATTAGTTGATAATTTTATAATTTATATTTTAATATTAGAAAATAAAAGCCAAGAATTTGTGTGAATTTTATTTTGTAATAAATTTTAATACATTTCAGTACTATCATTGATTGGATAAAAATTTATAAGATTTATATGAAATTATGAAGATACGTGCTTAATTATTTTTTATAATTTCTTATTCCTGAATTTTGAAGTATCCAAAGATGTCACGTTATCATAAAAATAGCAAATACAGGTATTGAAGCTGTAAAATCAAGAAAAACACTGAATACAGGTTTAAGAAACAGTTGTCTGCTAAAAGAACAAAAGCAATCCATCGATGCGTGAAGAAAAAAGAATTTACGAATAGCGCAGTTGTTGATCATTCCATAAGATGCGAGATATACCTACAATATAAAATTTGTTCCCAAGCCATTCTTTTAGTCAATTTTAGTAATACTCTAAATTAATAAACATATCGCCTAAGTCTCAATCGGGAACTGGGGAGTGCATAATTGCGCATATTTACTTTCCTTATATTGGTTGCTGCAAAATTATACAGGGGTGAGATTCCCACTGAAGGCGTAAATTCCTCGCGTGAGCGCTAGTTTATGAACCGAGAAGTTGCATAATGTATTAAAGATTTCGCGTGAGAGCTTCTAGGACAATACTCAAGCTACCGAGCTGTTTTATGGTTGAATAGTTTTTGTTAGTAGTTACTTTTCGCGGAGTTACGCATTGTCACGCGTTGTTGAGTTCTGAAAGCTTACAACGTGCGGGTGCTGCAAGTAAGAGAGCCTCGAACAAATGCGTAACAATAATTTCAACTAATATTTACCTCAGAGAAATTGTTCGACATTAGATATGTTTGTTTTTGCTTTTTCAGTAAACCATAGGTATAAGAAAAATATAATATTATAATTGCTGTATAGTTTACTATTAAATTAAAAATTCATTTTATATTTTTTGATCGTAAACCAGAAACTAGAAAATTATTTAATGTTTATTCATATCTAGTTTAAAAATTTCGTTTTGATATTATAATCGTTGGTCTCGAAAAACTAATCTTTTTACTTTTAAAAGGCACAAAACGATCTTATTTACTAAGAATATGGTGTGGTTAACCCTTTCCTCTCTTCTGCAATTGAATGTTAATATATTATTAATTAATTCTCAAATATTCAATTTTATGAAATGAAAAGCCTGAAAGATAGAAAAAATTTTTTAATTATCGTTTTAATTAGCGTTTATGATTTTTCATAAAGAACTTTTTAAATATGTTCTAGAGAATTCTACGTATTCGTATTATTATAAATCTAACTTTATAAAATCTACTATTATAAATAAAACTTACACTTATCAGATAAACTCCTAAAGAATTATGTTTTAATCAATAATAAGTATTTTTAGAAACGTGTTATACACAACTTCTTAATATTTGGATTCGATAAAATAAAATTATAGACAAATTTAAATGTAGAATATTTTAGAATTATGTGTATACTTTATTCATTACTTTAACTTCGATTAAAATAGAATTTACTTGTAAAATTTTTTAAAAATTACACATCAAAATTTATTAACTAAAAGTATTCTTGGAAGTACTATTTAAACAAAGTAAAAATTAATTATGACTTAAACAGAATCATCAATCCAGTATCACAATGGTGATAATATGTAGTTTGCAACACTTAAAGTACTTATATTAACATTAAATAAAAAAATTTATTTTTCATTGTTATATTTATTAAACTATTCAATTACAAAAACAAATTTTTTTATGAAATTAAATTATAAGATTATCATATTATATATAGTTTTCATTTTACAGAAAATTAAAATAAAATTGCTTAGTAATCGCTACACATTTGGTATCGTAACAATTATTAAACATAAAATAACCTTAAATATTGTTTCTAAATTTTTCAATTCAGTTTGTTATTATTTATTTTTGTTTATGATAAAATTTAGACATCTTAATAATATTCATGTTATTTGATAAACGATTCCGTTTCATTATTTTAGTCTTGACATTCTTTCCACAAATTTCAATTCTTGCTAAAATAGAGATCTAACTTATTTTCTACAGTTTTTATGATGCAAAGTTTGATTTTGTTATCTATTTCACACGAGGATCTAAAGTTTTTATATCATTAAACATTAAATTAATTTTTTTCGAAACTGTAATACGTTATATATATTTTAGAACTAGATTTGTTTTTGTTATGCAAAAATCTAGCGAAATGGTATTTTCAATCACAGTTTTAGAACTTTAGATAACGAAGTTTCTTTACAGGTTAACTTTCACTTACAGCACTTAATAATTTTTATTTAATCACTTTCATAATCGTAGGTTATTAATCTTTCGATAATATTACATTATTATTTCTATTCAAAATTTCTAAATAGTACCTATTGTTAAATTGATGAAAAAGTTCTTAATAATGAACTTTTTCTTTTTAACAAAAGAACTGATATACTTAAATTTATTTTCTGTACATTTATTCATACTTACTAAAAATATGCTAACATACGTGTATATGTTGAATTCTGTGTATTTTAGTTGGTATTGATACAAATCTACAATACATGCACATGATTTTTTATCGCAGTAATAACTAATCTATTTGATCTTATCAAATTCATTGTTTATTTACATTTATTATATTTTGAAATAAATTAGGATTGATAAGTAAGATAAATAGGATAATATTTTTTATAATATGTCTCTTAAAAATATTTAAATTAAACAATGCTATACTTTATTATGCACAGGAACATTATTGTTTAAGGTGAAAGCAAGTTGATAATATAATGAAATATATTATAATGAATATATTCGTACGTATCTATTTCAAAAAGTTAGTTTTATATTTGATTGTATTTTAGATATTTTATAAATACATCATTTTTTCATTTTTCAATTGAATTATGTATTTTTTATTAGAAAATTTTGGTAAAATTCAATTTATATATTTCTGAAATATTTTCAAAACTTTATAATATTTATTTATATATAGAAATTTAAGATAATAAACTTAAATTTTTATCTGTTTTATTATTTTGAAATTATCTTCTGAACGAAATGATCGAAGCAAAAGATTCAATCAATAGTTTAAACAATACACTTTACTACAATGTATAAATAGATTTTTCACTTTTAATTAAATCTAAAGTATTTTACTATCATTTTATACTACTCGCATCATATTTTTTTGAAAAAGAAATGAGTATTATTAAAATAAAAAATTTAATAAATATATATATATTGATGCTATGAACTAATTATGTGTAATATATGTGCATTGGCAGTATTTAAGAATCAATAAGTCAGAAGATTTATTTAACCTAATAAAAATCTTAAAGAAATTGAATTAAAATTAGTCTGATAGATATTCTCAATAAACTTAGATGAAATATATTTTGTAAAATAAGATTTCAAATCTTATTATTAAATAAGGTTACTTTAATAAATATTAGTAAAAAAACAAATAGTACAAAGTTAGTATACTTTTAGATACGCAACAATAATGTTTCATATTAGTTTATATCATATGTAAACCATTTTTTATTTCAATAAAAGTTTTGCAATCAAACATAGTCAAAATTAAGACTTAAATTTCATATTTGGCAATAAATGAAGGTTCAGGAAAAAAATACTGAAAATTATTTAAGCATTAGAATATTTATTACTATACCTTATGGTTATTTTTATTAATATTTATTTGTAGGTATTTTAATTTTTAATTGACTATTTTTTTACACTTTAGTAAAATTTAAATTTAATAAAGAAGTAGATAACAACAGTCAGATTTTATAAGTCTATTGTATACAATATACGACCTATATTTTAATAATTTTATGATAAAGGTTAGTGCACATGATGCAGGAAATTTTACATAATGTAGTATTCAAAAAATAAACGCGACAATGATAGTATCATTGGTAAATATTTTTGAATAGAATAATTAATAAAGTATTCAAAGTTTAACACTCATAAACAAAGTTTTTAAATTTTTTAAAAAATAACGTACAAAACTAGTTTACCCATTCTCACGGTGCACATAAGCTTGCATTAGTTTTCTCTTTCTTTCTGACTCTTGTTCGTTAATATATTCTTGAAGCTTTATGTTGACATTCATTACAATGTAATAACCTAAATAGTTGAGAGCTTGTCTAGTACTTCACCCGGAAGCCAAAATCAGATCTTTAAAAATTGTTTTAAGGAAAAGAAATACACGTAGCTTATACAATTGAAATAAAACTTTCAATCGAGGTTGCTCAACGTAATTCATTCTCATTCCATTTTAAAATTAATGGTTTTTTTATAAATATATATTGGTATTCTTGGGAAGTTCTTGCAAAGTTTAGTCGACTTCTAGATTTTTTAATATGAAACAAATTAAGAGAAGAAGAATGATGGAAGATCGTACATTCTTTTGTTTATATTGATAATAAGCAAAAAATCTGCGGTATTGAAATCTTATTAGAAGGAAGAAAATGAAGAAATGAAGTATTACAGTGAGGTGGGCTAGACATGATAAAAAAGCGTTACATAGTGAATGACTCGCAGACCACCGTAACGTAGGCATTTCTCCCTCCCTCCTTCCTATCGTTCTATCATAGTGTTTTTGTATCGTCAAGACTGATATTCTAGAAATTAAATAAGCTAAACGTTTTTTCTTACTGACGGTTGCAGGTGCAAAAGGTGTATAAGGTACTACAGTGTGAAGTAACAGAAAGAGGCTGGGTGCAAGGCTATGATCACCATGGAGCTTCCGGCGCACACTGGGCAACATAGTGGTAGTGGCAGTCTCCTTGGAGTTTCCGTGAATTCTGGTGATTCTATAACACTCGCTACCTTACACCCCCATGGTCAAGATGCTTTGGTTCAACTCCACCATCACAATCATAATACCACAACATCTGGAGGTATGCACAAGCAATCCAAGAAAAAACGTATGTTTCTTCTTACGAGTGCCTCTATATACTCATTAAAAACAAATAATAAAATACCAACGCCATATATTAAAAAAATCATCAGTCAACGTCAGAAATAGCATCATTTGTAAAAAAACTAAAATCTAACTTAAAAAATTGAATATAAGGTTCCAACATATTTTTTTACAATATTTTATATTGTATACAATAATATACAATACAATTACATATTTTTTATCTTTCATTATTCTTTTAAATGTCACTATGTATTTATTTTAAAATTGATTGATGTGTTCTTAATAATTATAATACTTATAAGTTCAAAAAACTTTGTATTATTTAAAACTTAAATAATGTCTTTTAAACAATAGTACATTTTTTAAATTTAATGTTAAATATATAAATTAATGATTGTAAATATTTAACCAAATAATATCTGAAAATATATTTAAAAATTGAAAAATATTATTTATACGACATTCTTAATATTATTCATATTAAAAATGTTTAACTCTTTAAATTTATTATAATATTATTTTTGTATTAATTTAAAAAAATCAGAAATAAATATGAAGAAACAATATACCCATTTTTAAGCTACTCTTTATTTTAAGCTACATTTTATCACACACATAAACGCATACGACGGACATGTGTGCATATAAAATTGGTAGCTCTTTTATTTATCCGCGCCCTCTGGTAGCCATAAGCACTCGAGATAATAGCGAAAAAAGCAAGGGAACAAAGATAGTGGAGTTTGACAAAGGAAGGACCTGCGAATCGCACTCCTAAGAATTAAGTTCGCGAATCGAAATGCCCTAAGATGCAAAATTGGAAGCAGAAATGGGAAAACGGTATGCAAAAAGCAGTACTCAATAAAGAATTATGCAAACCACATTACTTTTGATGCAGAATACTTCTTCCTCATTGGAAGGAAGTGGTGTGCGAATTCCTTATTAATATAAAGATACCTATTTTTTAGTGCAAAACAAATCTTTATAAATTTGTGTGTTTGCACATGCATGCGTTTGTATGATAGGATATCTATGGATACAACTGAATGCAGTTAATAGTTTCCAAATGTTCCTCTCGTAGTTTTCAACGCTAAAATTTTCGATTATAAAACCAAAGAGAAAAAAATAAAAGTTTTAAAAATATAGATTTATTTACATTGTATGTATAAATTTCAATATGTAATTCAGTTAAGGCAGTACTGTAATAGATTATTTTTTATTCTTAGATATATTATGATCTACAAAAACCTAGTATAAAACTAATTACTATATAAAATAGAAAAAATATATTAAAATTAATTTATTAAATTTATGATATATTTTTGAAAATTTTTAACGTGATTTATAAATATATAATATTATTACGTAATATTTGAAACCAATTTCGTTTATGTAAACCAAACTATAATTTTCACTAAAAGTATAAAATACAACTCTATGCAATAGTATAAAATAAGTATAAAATACTTAATAATACGTAATAAGTATAAAATACTCTATGTAATAAAAGTAAATATAAATTTGTTGCAAATATAGGCGTCTTAAATTAAGAACTAATCGCATGCTGCTAAATGGTATTTATAGAAAATGTACAAAACTGATCTTCCTGATATATAGAAATGGATTAGAGGTTGTGAAATTATTGCGAAATCAAGAAAGTACAAGTAAAAATGTAGAAAATGTTTCTTATATCACATTCTCTCTGCGTTGTAAGAGCGAAAGAGACGAGTAAAAGGCGATGACAAGAGGGACGTACTCGTTCATTAGACGTATTCTTTGTAGAACAATAAAAATTAATAAGTTAAAAATTCACTATTAAGGTTGATAATTATTACAAAGAACGGAAACAAATAAGTAATATCGCTATCAAATACAAGCAATCTCCATAAGATCATTTAAGAAAATAATGGTAAGAGTGATATTCTGTAGTAAGATGTAAAAATTTACAATAACAGAAATATAATCATATAAACTGAAGTAGTACACTAGACTAAAAAAACCAACAATATTATATATATATTATATATTATTACATATTAATATATTATTATTATATAATATATATTATATTATACATATAATATTATATATTACATACGGTACCTGGATTTAACATGCTTAATTAAGAAACTTGTAATTCCTAAAATTACTTTTATGTAATCATCTAAACAATCTAAAGATATTTAAAATATAATTATAATAATAATTGATAAAGTAAGCAGTAACGTCTGACATACTTAACATTTATATCACTTATTTTAGATGAAAATCAAAGCACAACTTAATATTTAATTCTTTAAAATATAAAGTTGAAAACAGAAAAAACCATTTCATTTGTATTTTTAAAAAAATTGTTTAAATTACATGCTTTATATTAGTAAATATCTGCAATATATGTTTTTACGAAATTCTTATAAACTCACATTACACACAAATATAAGTATTATTTCAACTATCATGGCACTTAGTAATAACAAATTTCGTTACTGGCTTACTAATTGTTATAAAAGGTCACTGCATAAAAATAATAAGAGATAAGTCTGCTAGAATTACGTGTTTGATTAGGAAATACCAGAAGAATGTCTGTATTAAAGAAGTAATAGTTAAGGAGACAGAGTCAAAGTATTTAATAAAAATAAGTATCTGAATAGACACTCTAGAAATTTAGAGTATTTTACATTAAAAAAGCTATATTGAACTTAAAAATTTTAGCTTATAATGATGAATAAAATAGTTCCGAGGTTGAAACTAAAGTATACTGTATTTATTTGAAGATAATAAATAGAACATAGTACATCAAGAAACTGATTGAAGAAAACAAACAATATAATTCTTAGAAATAATAAATATGTACCATTATTGATAAAATAATTTAGTGATAATGATAAAAAGGTAACAGCACTTTCTCAACTTCAATCTATCTCTTTTTTCACCCACCCCTAATCTCTCTCTCTCTCTCTCTCTCTCTCTCTCTCTACCTACCTATCTATCTATCTAGCTATCTATCTATATTTCTTTTTACGTTAAGTTTCTCTTTTTGTTAATAAATAGCTTACCAATTAATTAAAATATCATTATCAGAAATAAGGACAGATTCTCCTTATCAAAAAATTTTTCTATCCATATCCTTATCAATACACACACATTTACATTTTTTGCCACATTTAAAATTCTATGAAGTTACAATGATTATATATGTTTCTGTAGATAAAAGAAATATTTAAATAGATGTATAGAGTGTTCAAAGTAATTTACCATATATTATAAGACTTCCTTGTTATCTTCAAATGTATATTTGAAATTTTCCGAATAAAAAAATTAAAAACTTTAAATTGATAATCGTAATCACGTAAAAAATATATTTCTCTTTTTTATACAAATTTTAAATACATTTATTTATTTTTTAATTTTTGTGAATAACAAATATGAAAACTATAATTGAATCATTATTTTTACAAGTATATTTGTAATTTATTATAATTAAAATAAACTTTATAACTATAATTGATTTAAATTATATTGATTTAACTTTATAACATAAACAGTTTTATTATATTTGATTGAATAAAAAAAATAAATTTTTTAAATGATTTTGATTAAAATAATATTTTTAAATAAATTTAAATATTTTAAGTTATACATTATTTCATTTTAATAACTACAGTTTTTTATTTTTATACAGATATTAGCAAATTATATTATCTACCTGTAAAGTGGAATCTCAAAATCATCTCATAAGAAATCTATTACAGGAAAATATATAGAAGTTTTAGCTTTAGATACCTCTTAAAATACTAATAATTATTTTTTATATAAACATATTATAAATTTTTTAATATATGTGTATGTGTGTGTTTATAAGCAACTATATTAAAAATATATGCTAAAATAAATTAACCTGGTTAAAATTTTAAGTATAATCTGTAATTTAAGTTCAATAATCTATTAATTTTTAATTATTTTATCATTTAATTTATTCAATTAATTATTATTTTATATTTTGTCTACAGATGATGGAAGTCATGGGATGAATCAAGATGGTAAGTAAGCACTGGCAAATATAATTCTTAATTTTTTTTTTCGTACCAAATGAAACAATTTCTGATTTTTTGTGAAATTATGTATGCTAACTTAATTAAATTTAATTTGTTAATAGATATAATTAAAAATGTATCGAATAATAGTACTTAAAGATAATTATTAAAATTTTGTAGAAACAATAATAAAAATCTAATAATACATTATAAAGAATTAATTAAAATTGATATTTAATCATCTTCAGAAATCAGTAACATAAATAGAATGAAGAAATTTATATATTATTTCAATATGCACGCTATTTTACTACTACATATGATTATATTATAATTTATATAACAATATATAATAACATTATATTATAAACAATGAAGTTACCATAATAAATACTACCTTCGATAATATTTAATATTCCGAGAAGTGAAAGAAATAAGCAAAATAAATGACAAATATATATTGAAAATTGAATATTTAAAGAATAATAGTAATTCTTAATTATCTGTACACAGATATTAAATCTTACGAGCAAAAAGAATTTATTATGTTTCAATATAAGTTTTCTGGAACACTTACTTCAGATAGAAATAAATAGTGAAGTTGTTCATGTTTCAAATTAAAATAAAATCTGTGAGACTGTTGTTTATATTCATATATTATGTATACTTATAATGCAATCAATTTACAAAGATGAGTGTTTCTGATTTCATACAATATTCCAAAGGAATCTAACAGTTATATAAAAATCAGTTTTTTTATTAGCTATTTTTGATAGTAAATAGTGCAAGGACTGTGTGCACGATATTTTTATTTCATATATTTTTATTTATAGATACAAATATTCTATATAGATACAAATATTCTATTTAAAATATCTTCTAGTTTTGAATTTTAATTCTGCTCAATTACTTTAAAATAGGAGTCTACAATTGTCTTTATACCAATATACATTGTAATTTCTTCAAATTTTTACTTTCTTTTGTTTCTAATTCTATTTCTTTACGCTAATCTTTTAATACTTTTTAAAACTTTTATAAATACTTCTAATTAAATAGTAATTATTAGCCATTTTTTTAACTTTCTTTTGTCTCAAGTTTACTTTGACTTTAGTTTCATTAATATAAAAAATTACTTAAATTATATTCGTATAATTTAATATACTAATTGCATATACAAAAGTTTCATATACTAATTGCACTTTATCTTTATTATAACGAACAATATTGTAACTAAACATCTAAAAATAATAAATACTATAGAATATAAGTTCTTTGAATCATTGAGATATATAAGTTCAATGATATAAAGATAATATTATTACAAAAATAAGAACTTCAACAAGGATCTGTAAAAATGATTAGTTTTAGAACAATAATAATTAAAATAAAAGTTTTTTTTCTTGTACAATTAAAATTCCTTTTTCTCTGAAGAAACTTCCTTTTATCATACAGTAAAATTTATCTCTAAAGATATCATTAGCCAATTTCCTTATCAATAGTTTAAATCAAATTATATTTAATAAATTATACATATTTTAAGTTACCATTATAATTTTATAGCAAAAATTATGAAAATAAATGCAGAGTAAATCTAACATCAAAAGCAATGAATTATTTAAAGATAGTAGAGTTATTTGTATTTAAGCAATAATTAAATAAAGCACTAAATGAAGATTTTCTTTAAGTCAGAATTTTCATCTTATAAGTAAACTAATGTTTGCATTACTTTTGGTTTCGACCTGACCTAATACCATCGCTACTGACATTATCATCACAATAATATAGTATAAAATCTTTTTTTTTTTATATGGTATATATGTATGAGAATAATGAAATTTGGCTTTTCTAAAGTATTATATATCTACTTATTAAAAGATAAGTATGCACCAAATTTTAGCAAATGATATTGGTACATAATAATTCATAATTAGTAAATAAATATGTTTTAAAATAATAAATAAACGCTTACTTGAAATTTATTTATAATATGTTATAAAAAAATAAATAATTAATATTATTTCTTTTTAATAAATATCATCTACTGAAAATTTAATATATAGCGTAGTTATTAAAACGTATATTGGTATAAGTTACATTTACCAAGAAAAATGTATTTAAATATGAATAATTAATTTGAATTAACCTATAATCATTACAAAAATATATCAGTTGTTTATACTTTTCTAATATAGTATTCATGAGAATGAATTTTATGGAATTACTTAAAACTTATAAACAAAAGTTTTAATAAAAGTAAAAAAGAAGTAACCATTTATTATAAGTAGAGAATGATATGTATAAAATATTGTTAAATTATATTTTAATAATAATTGTTGATAAAAAATTAATGATTAATTATTAACATTAACTACTCTTAGTATTGTTAACATTGACTACTTTTCAACTAAATATAATTACAATAGAGCTATATTATTTTATTACAGATTGTTCTATAAGAAGAAAAAATTGTTTACAATACTACAAATTAAGAAAAATCCTTTTCACTTAATAAATATAGTCAAAATCTTATCCCCAGGTTATTTACAAAAGCTTAATTTGCATTTTGAATGTACGTATATTATTTCAAATATACCGTCTTAAACTGATATTAATTTTCTTTTTTATATAAACATAAATAATATGATATATATTATACTATCTTTCTCTGATATTTAATATTGAGGAGCGATACTTCTTTGTGTAAAACTAAATGTTTAAAAGTTGTCTAACTTAATGTAAATAAATAAAATAGCTGAATTAATATATATTAATCATTTATAAATCACTTGTTCATGTAATCACAGTTAATATATTGAATTCAATTTATGACGTACGTAAAATAATTAATTTAGCTAAGACAAGGACAAAATATGATAAATTAAAGCACAGACCAATTTATATATGAAAAAATGTATAACTTGTGCCAATAATTATAAAAAAATATCTTAGTTTAAAGTTTTCACTATGATATGAAACACGTCTTATTTAATTAAAGTTCACCTTCAAAAATTCATATGATTACATTCATATGATGTATACCATCAATACACGTCAATTTAATTATTTGAAATAAAAATCTCTAAAACTGAACCCAATTTAATGCAAAATCAAAACATATTTATTTCTTTTTATTTATTAAAGTATATAAAGGTACTCATTATTACATATACAACGATATTTAGCATTTATACTTCACTTCTTTATCTTGAAATTTACGATTTATTATATATCTCTCTAGTATTATTAGTTACAGAAGAATCAAACTAAGAACAAAATATTATATTTTCATTTCATACCACAAAAGTCTTTTTTCTTACGTGATTATTTATAAAATTATAAAGTCTATTTATAAACATTTATAAATACACTTATGTAATACCGTAAATTATATTTTTAAATTCTATACGAAAAAAATTGGAAATTACTAATTAGAATTCATAATTTTATTCTAATCACGTAGTTGATTTATTATTCATATATTTATATCTAACTTTATCAGCCATATTACATTATTAACTGTGTACACCTTACGTTATTAATATAGGGCACTCAAAAAACTACTACATTTAGAGAATACTTACATTAAAGTATTTTTACACGTATCATAAATACATGATTGATACGCTATATTACATAGACATGATTGACTGTTTGAATTTTGCTACTTGTGGTGATTTTCGGATGAATCAATCAATCGCAGTATTCCAGCAGAGATGCTTTGCTCTCCAATATTATATGCGTAATTCGTTTGTACTTCTGGGGTAGTACATCTACATGATTAAAAAAAGTTTTATATAAATTATAACAATTTGTTATTTCAAATATCAAAAATTTTATATTATTGCAAAACATTTAAAGTAAAAAATAATTTTATATATGTGGCTCTAAATCCAATTTAAGACAATAAAAAATGACTGACATATCGATAACCTTTTTTGCACATAAAAACAATAAATTAAACAAAGTAATTGATAATTTTCTTCTAAATTAGACAAATTAATTGAATTAAATTAACTCTTGATAAATCAAATAGACATAACTTATCAATTTTAGCTGATTTAATCTATCGATATATAAAATTTCATTATAAAAAATAACTTCTTTATCATATCAACTTTGTTTAAAAAATAGTAAAATATAGTAAAAATAATAATAAGCTCTTAAGATAATTTTTTGAATTATACATGAACACTCTAAAAAATTAATGCAGCGTGCAACCAGACTTCACGTTTGTTTGATTAATAAAAAATTAATCTGGCGGGTTATTAGTCTATTGTCTAAGTAGAGCAATTTACAAGTACTTACCTTTTTTTAACCATGGAAAGAAAGTCATGTAAGTTGTAGAGTGAAATAAAGAGTATAACATAGATTATTATAATTCATATAAGTCAAATCTCGTGACACAAATACCTAGTATAACATAAATGGAACATTACCAAATACTCAGGATCGGTTAGTTGTCAGTAAGTATTACCACAATTTAAAAGTTCTTCGAAACGGAATGCAATTTTGACTTTATTAAACTACAATTTTTATCAAAATCACCTAAAGGAACTGTTTCTAAAATTGTCCACACATTAAATGCACACTTAAAAATGTTAAATATCTAAATTACATTATTTCTTACGCAATAATTACCTAATTCGTATGATTCATTCATATTAGCAAACTTTCATTGTAGTTAAATATAGATAATAAATATATTAAAAAGAAATAAAGATAGAGAGAAACTAAAACATACGAATAATTCTAATAGTGAAAAGAACGAAATTGTTTTCCTCTTTATTTTCATAAAAAATATTATCATAATTAATATAGTATCACTACCATGTATCTTTTTTTACTTATTATTTCTGTAAAGTTAAAAAATGCGCAATGACAAATTGTAAAATCAAGAAATATTACTCTAATTATACATATAAAATTTCGTACATTAATACATTATTGAAATTTTTAAAGTGTATTGCTCAATTTTAGAAAATATATTAAACAATTGGCTTAGAAATAATTGAACTTTTAATAAACTTTAAAAATCATAAGTTAATTATTCGGTTATTATTAATTTACTTAATAATTATTAATTACAACAAAGACGAAAGAATATTTTCCAACAAAAAAGAAATGTTATTCAATATAATTTATAATATATTAAACTTTTACAAAATATAGGATTTTAACAAACCAATTTATAGCTATTAACATATTATTATTCTTTATATCAATATACGGAATGCCGAGAATACCAAATAACGTTTTTGTTCTCTACTTTCTATGTATTTGCTGCAAATTATGAAACTAGCTGTAGTACCTCTTTCTTCTCTTTTTTTTGTTCTCTCACTTTCTTCACTAACCAATAATTAATATGATAAAACAAGAAATTTTTAGTGGTGGACAAAGGTAAATTAAGCCATCTAATCAATTGATTATAATCACAATAAGATTAAAATTTTTTTCATCAATTACTAGAAATTTTGATCTGAAATCCTTTATTCTATTTAATTCATTTTTCGAATAATAAGCATATTTTCTAGAGTTTATTGCATAATTAAAGAGTGTAACTATTAAAATTAAGGAAAAAATAATTTTTAATAACGTATAATATTGCGTTGATATATACGCTTAGAATCGTTTTATTAATACTCTATGCGTAAGATTAAATCATTCGTGTGAAAATTATTATACAGAAATATAAAAATATACTCTTTCAAAAATATCAACTCCAAAATAACACTAATTTCATAGAATTAAAAACATGTTTATGTATTAAATAACAGGTTTGATAAAATATTAATAATCAAAATTAAGTTAAATTGTTAGTTTAAAACAAATTAACATTGTTATATTAGAATATATAAAAAATATAAACTCCCTAAAGATATTTGAATATGGCAGAAAATATAAATTTCATACATACCGAGCTCTGTATTACTGTTATTAGAGCGACCGTTAATGGTCTATAAAAATTTTATGTAGCTCAATACACTAACTGGTCGTTCAGTTCATAAGGAAGGTTACTCTCTAAAATTTCTCGAGAATGTAGGTAAAACTATAAGCGAATGTATGCATAAATGAACTGCTGTATACAAATAGTATCATGTATCGTAATCTGTGATAGACAAGTACGTCAAAGGTTATATTAAATTATGAAAAGACCCTTTTTAACGTGGATTTATTACTTTATTGATTAAACGAAAAATTAATAATAAAATAATGCCTTAGAAACGAAATGTACATTTTTAACAACCAAAAATAAAAATAGTCATTATCATCATAAGAATAGAATTTGATAAAATTGACAAATCAATAAACATATAAATAGAAATAATGCCATAAATAATGTTTACAAGAAATTTGTAAACACTTGATAGTTTATTAAACTATTCATTTATATCAACGAAATACGTTGTACTAATTATACTTTCTTTAAATTTGACTGTTTCACTTTTTGATAATGCCCTATTATCTAGAATAAAATTTTTCAGAATAAAATTCTTAGTCATAATTAAAAGAATTTTAAACTTATCGCAATAATAATGACTTATTTTCATCAATTGATATAAAACAAATAATTTTTAACTTATAATTAATACATTTGATATAAGTTATTGTCAACGTATTCTAGATTCAATCTTTATTCGTATTTTATTAAAAAATAACATTTACATGTTAATAAATCAGGAACATACATTAACAAAGAAAATACGTCGAACACTTTGAAAAAAGTAGTATACGTTAAATTCGTTTTAAAAATGAAAATACGTAGGAACAAAACTCACGTTTTGTGAGTTCAATACTTTGAATTTGACAATTTATCTTCAAATAATTATAACCAAATAATGGATAATAATGGATATAATTAAAACGACCTACTCGATATTATTTAGAAATTCATATATATTGCTATCATATATGTAATACGTAATTTATACAATACTGATATCTAGAAAGTAATATAATATCAATAGGCTTATCAAACATCATCTAAATAATTTTAATGTTGAACTTTTATCGATGAAAAAAATTAATTTGTAAAAATATGATTTAAATTTACAAGACAAAAAAATATAATATTTTATGGCGTAGAAATTTCTTTTATTTACCTGTACATATGAATGTATATATGTGTATATATATATTATTTTGTATAACTTTTATTTTTATTATTACGTTTTACTTAACTGATTACATGCTTTATCTTCATAGTCTGTAAATTTATGAAATAATATATATATTTTAAATTTTAATTTTTAAATTACGGTTTATTAAAAATTTCTACTTTATTAAATAGTTTATTACACCAAACTTGTGTGGTGTATTTCACCACACCACCAATGTTGTGTATTTCATTTTATACTTATTGTTTATTGCAGCACTAAATTAAATTTTCACCTTATTAAGTCATTTATTACAAATTAACATTATTATATACTGTTTACAGTCTATTGACATTTTAAATGAATATTTCTTTACTAAACTTTACTAAATAATTATCATGAGCGAGTACTTGAACTAAATAATTTAAAGAATTTTTATTTTTATTTTCTTGTAAATGTAATATTAGAATCAGAAAACAATATTAGGTATCTTATCTGCTTTCATATAATATGTATGTAATACCCGATATGCAGAAGCTACCGACACTCCCTGTGTCTAAGCCAACGTTGCTTCCACAGGCCAAGCCAGTACAAATCTTTTAGAGGACGATTACTATTCCGATTAAAAGGGTCAAGACTTCTCAACCAGAGATCACTGCTTAAACAATTAATGCTGTTCGAACCATTTACTTACCACTCGTATCAACCTTCGTGCTCTATACAGCTATCCCTGCTAGGTCCAACAAATACAATCGCGATCAACCCTCCCTGCTTGGTCGGGGCAACACGTTCTATGATCAGCTAAGACACCATCGTTGTCTTCATTAATCAAACCAGGATAACATTACTCGCTCGAGTTGACACACAAACACAACCTACTACAATCAAGGACAATCAGCATAATGATAAAATATGCATTAGGTACTTCAGAAAGGGAGATTTGTCATGCACCAGGGATATAAATACCAACGCACATTATTTTTCTTTTTGTTCTCTGCATACCAGCCAAGAATTACACCTGTAAATATAGATTTGCACAACCTTAACATCGTCATTGTGCCTGGATGAAAAGATGGAACTCAATTGTAAAGTTGCACAACATGATTAGAACAGCAGTTCTTACACAAACAGGTACAAAGTGAGGTACACCGAATCCCACAGATAGGAGAATTTAAGGAGGACGATCAGAAGTAACAGAAGTTATGCAGAAAACATCAAAATTCAACACTGTTTTCTTCGACAGTTGCTGAAAATAAATCAATAATAATTTACTCTTTTCAAAGCAACCATCTTCTTTAAACGTAGGCTTAATAAAAATCCATTTATGGAAGCAATCAACCATTTTCAGAGGGACCATCTAGCTATACTTCTGCTAAAACGTAGATAAGTTTATAGTAGATAAGTAGATAACGGGAATAAGAATGAATTGGAATACACAAAAAATTTCTCCCTTTATTTTCAAAAATAATTTTAGAAAATATTTAAGAATAAATTGGTATTGTTTACATTTGAGTTTATTAATAACTTAATTTTGTCTCTTCATATTTATTAAAATAATTAATAACTCAAGATAAAGGGTAACTCTTTGAAGAGATAATTCGTTATGCTGAAGAAAAGTTCATTGTTTTGAATAGATATTAAATAATTAGTTCCTTTTTGCTAGTACTTTTTAAGTGTAGTTTATTACAGTTAATGTATCTTTTAGTGCTATCTTTAGAGATATACATGTAAAATTTATTTAAAGTATCATAATCATGTAATAAATCGTATATATATATTTAAAAAGATTTTTATTAATTAACGCTACAATATTATCATAGTAAAAAATTCTACTATTTTTATTTAAATAAAAGATATTGAAACCTTGCATTTACTAACTATTAATTAAGTATTAATTGTAACGTAAAATTTGAGTTTCTAATTATCCAATGCTGAAATTTTTAAATTATTTAACCATTTTATATATTCATCTTCGTAGTCATTTGAAAACTAACAATTCTTTTCAGAATTCATATCATTGTTTCATACTCATAAACTTCAGATTTCGAATTTATTCTATAATAATATATGGTAATATATGCGATAAATGCAAATGAAATAAAATTCTTTCTATACACTAAAGTCAGACAGTTTGTAAACAATATATATTAACAAATTTAAAGAAGAATTATATTATTTATCAAGAAGTAATTAAGCACTCTAATTTAAGTAAGTATAATTTTGTTAATATATCTTGTAAGATATGTGTGTGTAATAATGAAGTCGATAATAAACAAAATTTTTATACGATTATAAAAATCAATTGAATTAAAATACTATGTTCAGTATATTTACTTATTTTTGATTTCAAAGTAATGTTATGATTCATTAGAAAATCTAAAAAAATTATTTAAAATTTTCATTACAATAGAAAATTCTTTGTAATCAAAAACAAAAGTATTTTTAAATCTTAAATAAAAAATATTTGAAAATAAATTATATGACAATTTGTATTTAAAATACAAAACCGACATTAATCTTTCTACTGAATTAAAAAGTTTTCTATTTACTTCCCGAAAAAGAAGAAAATTTCTTATAATATGATTTTAATTATTGTTTAAATATAAAATAATAAGAATATTGTGTACCTTATACATATATATAATAAGAATATATATGAGATTCATAAATTACCGTTACCAAAAGTTTTATATATATTTTATTACTAAGTGCTGAAAGTAACTGATAATAATAAAAACTTCTTTTGTATGGAATATAATACATTATTAGTTTTTCACTAGTTCGTTATTTCGGACTAGACACACTAGTTAATAATTTTATTTTTAATAATAATTTGAGTACTTTTAAAAAAATACCCATAGAAAATATTTTATCATTACAAATTAAAGATGTTCAAACATCAAGTTAATGATAAAAAAATACACCTCACTTTGAAAAATTTTATTTAAAATTAAAATTTATTTTTGTCTTAAAAATATTTCTTTTCAGATAGAAAGTTAAGAATTGAAGAACTTTGATTAGAAAAGATAGAAACAGAAATTTATCACTTTACATTGCATGAATTGATTTTTAAATTGTCGAAAGGTAAATTTGTATACATATTTAGATTTATTTACTGCATAAGAAAATATATTTATTTACTACATATTGTATGCGATGCCAAAAATATAATAAATATTATTATATAATTAATATTTTCTTTAAAGTAGAAAAGTAAAAATATTATATATTTAGTAAATTATAATATTAACAGAAAAAATAATTTTAAGATACATTAATAAATAGTTATAATGGATATTACTTGTTGAAATTTCAATAAATATAATAAATAACAGGAATGCTTATAACTTACTCAGTTATCATTAAGAATAGTGTATGTATTATTAATAAAATTCATGACAATATTTAAATCTTGCAATATTTGTAAGAAATGGACACATTAATTTTTTATTATAAAATTATAGGCACAAAGATCTAAATTTTAAACTTAAATGTTAAAACTAGGTACACCAAGTCAGTGGCACCCTAACATCAGAGTAAAACGTAAATACAATCACGAATGCCATCAAATGTAGATTGTACAATTATTGTTCTAATAACAATAACTTGTGTCGTTTTAAAAAGTATGAACAGAAACAATTATATTCAATAAAAAATGAACGAAGTTGTAGAAAAATGCAAAACAATAACGACAGAAATAACACTAAAAAAGGACAGATAAACAGCATTTTCAGAAAAGATACTAACAGTGTTTATTCACAAAATAATTCTACTTTAATTATTTTGTATTTAGTGTATAATATAATTATAACTTTGCGTACCTGAGTCTTATACAGAAATTCGCCGATATTAAATAAGAGCCAAACTTTAAACAACTTCTTGGCGCCGATTCCCAAAAATTCCCCCTATTCTTCACAAAGTTTACAGTTTGAAGTAATGTGCTGTTGCTAAGCGCAACGACTTTTGATATATTATATTTGACAACTGTCTCCGCATACCTGAACATGGCCATAAATAATCTTATTGAAAACAAAACTCGCGCAAGAGGAAAAATAGTCGCATTCGAAATTGACGTGAACAAGTGGAGATGTATAATTTTTTAACATTTCCATTACTTCAATTTAAAAAATTAAATCAGTTTGAATATTAATGCAATATAATAAAATTTGTCGAGAAAATTGATCGACCTCTTTACTTACCCTGTACATATAAAGTATGCAACCCAAGGTAATAGAACTAATATGTAAACATGTAATCAAAGTAACTTTGAAAGCTTATTAACTTTAAACTTTAACCGGTAAGCGATTTTTATTACTTATTTAAAGTAGCTATTAATTTAAAAATAAAAAATTATTGAAAATTAAAATATTATCGAGAGCACAAAAAATTAATAATGAAAGTAAATAGTATAAAAGAAAATAAATAAAAGCTTAAATAGCGGGATATTAAATAAAACAGTAAAAAAATTTTATTTAATTTTAATAAATTATCTATTTCAATAAACATTTTTTTATAAAATATATGTATTAATATCCTAAATTAGACTTTAGTTTGCAATTATTATATAAAAATCTTGATTTACAAAAATTATCTTCGTATATTTTTATTTAAATGAATAAAAACTTTTCAGTAACTAGGAATTATTATTATATCTTAGTCACTAGTAGTCACTAGTAAGTCTTAATGATAAATACGATTATTGATAAATTATTATCATAACAACATAAATATTTTAACCTGAACATTGCATATATTGAGATATTGCTCACAAAATGTTTTTTTTTAAACGAAGGAGATATGATTATTTACTAGATCTTCGTAGCCAGGTGCATTGTACAAATACGTTACATGAATATCTTAAATAATATTGATTGAAATAGCGATATTCAAATTATTAACAAAATTAATAACTGCTTCATATTTAATGAAATTATAATATTAACGAAATATAAGTTAGGTTCATTCATGTATTTATTCAATTTAGATAAAAATAAACAATTTGAGGTAATCTAATATGCTATCTGTCTCAAATAATAGTTTATATTTCTTCTTATGTATAGTTAAAAAATCATATAATTAATAGAATACTTTCTAAAATATAATGTTATCTAGTAATGCAAAATCTTATTTTTCCGTCTACGTGTCCAATCAATTGCCAATGCAATGATCCTATTTTTTCGTATTAAAGTAAATATATACTTATGCTTTTATAAACAACAAACACTATAGTGAATTTTAATTAATTGTATTTTATAATACATTTTATATGTATCTGTGTGTAAATGTGTGAACTCCGAAACTTTATATCAAAGAATAATATCCAATAAAAGAACTAATTAAAATAATACATGTATTGCACAAATTGAAAACTATTATTGTTTTTATTATTATTATCATCTTTTTCAAGTATTCTTACTTTAAATTTTTATCATTAATAAACTTAACAATGTATAAATTTATTCAATTTTTATTCATATTTATACATTTATACTTAAATACATTTGTTTTTTTTCCTTTTTTAAGTTTTAAACTAATAAAATTAAGGTAGCAAAATAACAATCATGCTTAAATAACTTTGATTATTTTAATAAGTTAATATCATAAGCATAGAATAACTATGAATATTTTTAATTGATTATGTTAGTTAAAAATGGCATGATTACAAAAATAAATATAATCAAGACAGTGCAACAGGAACAGATAATAGAATTATCTTTAATTGAAAATCGATAATAAAATTTAAATATATATTATATATTTAAATAGAAAGATATAATAAATAATTAGATTATTCGTTTTGAAATCTCTAGTTGTTATTTTTTTTATTGGATAATTACTTTCTAATAGAAGTAATTATATTTCGGAGACAGATTCAACTGAAAAATAATAATTTTTTTAAGCAATTTGTGTAAAAAATACACATATTATCAACACATATGGTACAGAATTCATATTCTAAATAATATGAAAAAGCATTGTAAAAGCATAAAGTATTTAGAAAATAAAATTTAAACTACAAAGATAAAATGTGAACTATAAACTTACGAGTACTTAAGAGATAAGGATCTAAAAAAACAAATAACTCATGGAGCATATGTGCCGTACGTTCACTTAACACTTGAATACCAGCTAGATTAAAACCTATCTATACTACATTTACATTTATATTGCACATATGAACTCTTTTTTTCTTGGGAACATTGGCATTGTTAAGCCGATAACCCACAATAATAATCATAATCCATTTTTAAGCACTGTGTCGCTGTTGCATTAGGCACAAGTAAGCTTTTACATAGTTCGTCCAGGAATCGATTATCACTATACATCTTTTAACTCACAAATTGTAATGCACAGATTCGTACATTACCTATATAATTATATTTATAATTATATTTATGTGCTATTGACTTCACTGTATTTTTACAATAAAAATGAGCTACTGCATTTTATCGCCTACAAATTCCGTATTATTGGGAAGCATCATCATATATGTTTTAATGTTTCAATTATTTGAAATGTCATATTTGAACTAATCATTTAATAATAATAATTAAAGAAGTTGTTTATGTTACCATTAAAGTCTAATTCTTATTTTACTTATAAAGCAAAAAATTCGATTTTTTTATTATATTATTCGAACAAAATTCTTCTCAAGTATACTACCATTGGAATTTATTAAAAATTCTAAAAATTGTTTTTTTGTACTGGAAAAAATGAAATAATGAGTAAACTTTATATTATATTAAAACAAACTTTTAAGCATTTCTTTCGAAATATTTTTTCTTTATATTTATACATTCTAACTTTAGACCAAAATTCAAATGAACCCAAAACTGTTTTGAAATATGTACAAGATATTTTATTCTTTTATGAATCACGAACTCCATAAATTTAACGTTTTTGTATGAAATACTTATAGTTTGCAAATTTTTTAAATCACTTCTTTGAAATTTGAAATTTTTATTTATCAATTAAAGTTTATTATATTTTATTATTTAATTTCAATATCAGAAAATGTAGTAAAAAATTTGTATCACAGTTTCTTAATTTTATAAGATTTCAACACCAGAGAAAAATTAACTACAACGAATATTGCAATAAGTAAAGATAATATTTTATAATTTTTTATGTTGATATAAAATGTTTTGAATACATATATACCGTCGCTTAAAAAGCTACAATGACTCATTGCTAATTATGGGACTGCCCCGATAGCGTTGAATATGCATAATACCCTTTGTAAACTTATAAAACATAATTAAAATAGAATAAAATTTACCTATAGAAGAAATTTTAATCAAAATGCGAAATAATTTACAATAGGCATAAATACTGGTGAGGTTCAATTGCATTTCAATAGATCATATTATAATATAAGAGCACGAAACTATATTATAACTCGAAATTTAAGAGTATCTTAGGATAATATGAATAATAAAATTTAGAAAAAAACTGCGAGTGGAAGAACACAGAAACTTACTAATTATTAAATTAGTTGTCAAACAGTTTTCGAGAGCTACATATGCGAAAGAATTCCGTGTTTATCCTACAAATAAGCGAATCCTCACTCTTATTTTAATAAATGATTATTAAATGTAAGCAAAAAAACATTATTACCTTAATTTAATTTCCATCCTTTGTATCAATTAGTTGGATAAAATAAAATTTCGGCACTATATATCTACTTTAGTTTTTTGCATTTAAATGTTATGAAAATTATTTTTTTGGACTAAAATGACAGCTTTTCTTTTTAAAAGCCAAATATAAGCTTCTATAGTGAATCCGATTACCAAAAACAATGATGAAGTACCATTATATTGATACCTTTTTTGTGACTAATGATATCAATTAAACTACGAGTTTTTGTCTGATACCTGTATAAGTTCGTGTATAAAAAAATTCTATATTACACTCATATTATAATCATTTAGCCTAAGAATTAAAAAGTTACATTTCTAATGTACAGTTTCATATGCTCTTATTTTTTAAAAGTCTTTATCAGCTCTTTTTATTTATAATTTCAAGTTCTTAAAATTCTTGTTTATCTATATAATGATGGGATTCGGCTACTGATATACGTCTCTCAGTTATTAATTTTATTATTGTTCAAGTGTTAAAAAACTACTACACTTGTATAAATATGTCTTGATTACTAAATTACTTCAAACTGACTTTTAAAGAGTCAGGTGTAATTTATGTTTGGCCTATATAAGAAATATATGAACTCTGTGTACTCATGTTAGTGCACTTATAGATACTTTATATGAAGTTAAGAAACTTTTCTGTGAGTATAAAAAAATGTTACTTTTTTATATTTTATTCATTTGTTTTTATTTCTTTACTCCTTTTAATCAACAATTATTATACAATCTTTTTTAAGTATTTCAATAAATTTTTTATATAAATATAAAATTATAAAAGGATAATAAAAAATATTATAATAAATCTACTTTGTGTTAACGTTAAATACTAAGGCTTTCAATTTATTTAATTTAACTCTATGATTTTATAGAAAAAATATTTTCAAATTTATTGTTTTTAGATACAGATACTATTTGTAATAAATATTTTATAAAAGGAATGTAAATTTTATCAAGTACACTTTGAGCGTATTTTTATCTCTCCATTGATTTTATCTATATCTTTTAGATTTAATAAAATTCTAAACTAATTTTAATATATTATATTATTGTATTACATTAATGAATTAATGTACATTAATTTGAAAAAAACATTTAAGCTTTAATATTTAATATATACAATACTTGTGTAGCATTAAAATTAAATATATTCAGAATTTAAGCAAATTCAAATATAAAGAAAAAATGTATTGCAGAAAGTATTAAATGTTAAATAATTAAAATTTAATTTTAAATATAATATACTAAACTTGCTGTATGTTTATAAAAAATAAGTAAATGTTTTTAAAAATCATGGAACAAAATAAAATTTATTTATTTAGAAGTAGAATAAATTTATATGTAGTATAAATTTAGAAAATTAAAACATATCATTTAACCTCGTGAATTATTATTTTAAATTTTGACTTATAAAAGCAAACAAAATTAAACACAATACGAACTTAGAAAGCATGTCAAAAGAACTTGCTGTAGCGAAGAAAAAAATGGCCAATTTATTATTATTTAATTTATATATTTAAATTATTTAATTTATATAAAAGATAATCTAATACTTCTAAAACGATTTTTTAAGACTCGAAAACTCAAGAAATTGATAATAAGGTGCACTGTAGAAAAACCACAAAATTAAATAAAACATAAATATATAAACAAATTATAAATAGCAATATTGAAAAAATTAAAAAATAGAGATAGATAAGATGAAATTTTGTAGAAAAAAAAATATATATATATATATATATTAGAAAAAGGTAAATCTTGGTTGTCATATTTTTGTGAAGAGAGCCGTAATCGTTGAGTTTACTAAAATAATTTTATATACTATTAACTTAGACTAGTTATAATTAAATTCTTTAAAAGTGATGATAGAAAGAGAGGACAAGAGGGAAAAATATATGTATAAATTAATTTTATTATATTATTATAAAGTATTAGATTGAAGAAGCAAAGAAATAATGTACATTACAAAAATAACTTGTAATATCACCGCTATTCAGATATGCAGTAATGAAAAATTTCAGCCTAACTTGTTTTGTCACGTTACAATTGATTTTCGAAAAATATGAAATGTAAAATATGTAATGGCAGCTGACTTCAACATATTTATTTGCAATTTTTACTTAGGCTCTGTTTACTGATAGCTTTTTTGTTTTATTAATAAAGCAATTCTCTTAGCTATTTGTATTTTTTTCACAATCCCATAAATATAAGGAATAATACATAAGTAAAGAAATCTAGAAAATGTATAAATATAAGAAACTTAAAACATGTTTTTATTATTATGCTTTTATAAAAATTTCTTGTTTTCTGTTTTCCAGTTTAAGGTGATATGTTTCAAATAATACAACATATACAACTCAAGAAAAATAATGAGATGATCTTTGTAACTTAATAAATACTTTAAATTTAACTATTTGTCTTTCTATAAAGTAACAAAAAAATCAATAATCCTTAGTCAACAAAACGTCTGTGAATTAGGTTGATTATTGCTGTTAATAAGATTGATAGATCTTAAACCGAATACTTAATCGTCCCTATTCTCGTGTAAATTATTTTATTTAAAATTACAAATTTAGTAAGTATAGAAGAATTTTATGAATTGTTAAAAAAGTAACTAAAGTAAATATGAATATGGTAGCAAGGAAGTTTGTACATTGGTGATTATTTGAAGCAAGAGATTATTGAAATTGGAAACGTCTAATGCGTTGAACTGATGAGCGGCGTCGCTCGCGCACACAGAACGCGCGAAATCATCGATCGTTACGAGCGCTACTCGAAATAATAATATCTTCAAGTAGCCAGTAAAAGCGCGTATGCTGCAAAGACGTCGTTCGGATGGTCAGCGGATCCCGCTGCTCCGCTACTTAACTACTCGTACGCCGTCACACCATCCAGGCAGGCCAGAATAGGGATAGGAAGTACGCACGCGCGAGCTGCAAACAATCGACGCGTAAAAGACTCGCGCGAGTGAACGAAAGGAAGAGAAACGAGCCCATGCGCTTCTGCTATGGCTCGTTAAATCCACGCGAACACTTTACATTCTCAGCTCCTTAGAAGTCGACAAACTGATTTGCGTACGTCCATATTATATACGTTTATTAATCGATCAATTCTCGAATAGCTTAGACATGATTCCTAATTTGTGCTCCTTTTACCTACTGTTAGCTTTGCCAGGTTCGTCGAAATTATCCACATTATCTATTTACCAATCGGTCTACTCAAAGAATCATATAAAGAATGTGCCACTAATTTTTGTAACAAATATACTTAACATCTTATTTGATCTTTGCATTACATATGTAAATTAACATAACGTCAATAAATGATTTAATGTTAAACAAGTAATATATTTGTGAATAAATTAAAAGTCTTTTATTTATATTTTATAAAATTAATTTTTAATTTATCTCTTTTTATTCTATTTAATAAATTTAATGTTTATCCCTTTGTTTAATTGAATATAATATTTGATTTATTTTCTTTAATGATCAATTACGGTACCCATGTCTTGTATTTTGTTAAGTTCCATAATGATTGCACACATTCGAAATTTCTGAATAGTATGAAAAAGTTGGGAATTGAAAAGTGATTTACATGTATATTAAGTTATAGTCTTATGCGTATTCAACGAAGTAATTAAAATATAACCCATGATCTAATTTAATTGAATTATCAATATTTTTAAATACAGTAGTGTTTACTATATATGATGAATAATATGAGATGATTCAGATGAATATGATGATTAGATATGATATATAGGATGAATAAATAAAATAAGCATCGATACATACTTTATCATTGTTTACTAAGTAAAATCAAGCAATGCAAGACACAAAGTGAATACGTCATGATTAACAAATTATTCCAATTTTTATTGATGTTCGTTATTGCCGCAATTTTTGGTACCTAAATACAATTATCTGCTAAGTGATTTTTCATTTAATCCTTTTCTCTTTCAGTATTTTTATAATAATGGATACTCTTTATCAAAATATGTCAAATTTAAAATTATTATGAAACAATGATATTTTTACTTCCTCATTTTTTTGTACCTACTTTTTCTACAAAAATTCACATTCACTTATTTGTTGAAATATACCATTCATTGTTATTGAAAAGAGCTTTAATAAATATTTTTGTAAATAATGATTCGCATATTTGTTTATACTTAGAACATGCGAACATAAAGGTAAATTTTATTTTCGTGGAAACATCAACATGTCGTCTAAGTAAATTATTGTATACTGCTTTTATAAGTAGATGCCATAGCGAATTTTTAATTTTTACTCTTAGGAATTTTAAAGTTGTTCTTAAACTCGACCTCTCAGATGTAACTATTACTATTCTATAATTTATTTACTAAAATTATTGTAACTTATCCAGCTAGTTAAACATCATTTGACATTCACTAAAGTATGCAATATTTGCAATTGATAAATCCAAACTGAATGTTATCACCTCTGTTCGATCTTACATTAATATGCCAAATGATAAAAACCCATTTACTTAAAAATCGGCTTTATCAATGTTATTTTTAGAAATAAAAATTAAATTAAATTATTACCGAGTATTCTTAATATAATTCGATTTTCCGCTTCAATTATATTCTCATTTCTAAAGAAATAAAATCTAATGTAGTATTAGCAAACGACTTAAGTAATTGTAAAAAAATATTAAATCCATCAAAATGCAAAACAAATAAAGTCTAATCATCTTTACGGTTCTGGGATCGTTTCCAGTCATTAAAAAATTGAAATCTCATTGAACAATTCGTATTCTTAAATACAAAACCGGTGCTCGATCAATCATGAAAAATGGTTCAAATAGCGAGGATCTCACGCTCTTTCATAATGAGTTGTGTAAAAAAGTCAAACGCACTCAGAACAACACGCAAGAAAAGCAACAAACTCAAGATATTTGTATTTGCACGATGAAAAATTATGTGCCTCTAGACATCACCATCCTTTCACTCTTTCTCTCTCACCTTTTCTCTTGTCCTCTCTATTTCTACTTTTATTACTAGTATTTTTTACACAATGACTTTATCGATGTTACACTGATATAAAATTATGATCATGAAACAAATATTTATTCTACTCAATAACAGTTTAGGGTTATTGACATCGTAAATACTAACGCAAAGATTTAAATTATCTCTATGAAGTTTAGTTGTTATTGTACTGTATAATATTTTCATTACTTTCTAAATTAAACAATAAAAAATTAATTGACCTCGTAGTATTTCAATTGTAACTTAAAATTTAAAATTCAGTTACCATGTAAGTTAATAATTTAGTACTATTATGATTATTACAGGTATTTTGATGTATTTATAAATTACTAATTTTTATGAGATTTAAGATTTAAGTTTGAACTCAATAGCTATAAGAATAACAAATAATTAAAACATATTATTTTATTATAATGTTATGAAGTATATTAGAAGATTAAAGTTGTAAATATTAATATTTAAAACATATCTTTGAAACTAAAATAAAATAATATTTTTTGTATATAATAATTTCATTTAAAAATTGTAGATAATTAAAGAAAAATTCATTTGGTTTAAATTTAAAACTAATTTATTACCCATACTTTAGTAACTAACATAATAAACAAGATATTTACTTTATTTACCATCTTATTTATTAGAAATTAATTAACAGTTCAATTTAATTTTGTGTATCATCAAACTACGAATAAGAACTTGCAATCTTTTCATTCAGCCTGAAGACAAATTCAGAAAGTCATAAAAATGTAATAAATATTTATAATTTTCATTGCAAATAAATAATACGTAGGTATAATAATCATAAATAAATTTATTTGTCTTGTTTAATATATAACTCCCATATTTTAATGTTTATCTAACACTACAGGATTGGTAAAATAATAACTTATAAGTAAGTTCAAAAAAGAAAAGAATTTAATTTTTATAATATAGATGACCTCAAATTTCGACGAATTTTGACGAAAAATTTCAGTGTAATTACATAAAATGTATATACATGCAAACATTAAATACAAATAATTCTATGAAAAAGCACACTCGTAAGTTTAAAGATGTTCAAATCAAAACAGCTGTATGAAGAAATTTCAAAAAGAAGTTTGCTTACCTGTAACGTTTGGTGCATGTATGAACTTGACTAAGCAAGTCGACAGGGAAAAGAACTAACGCCTTCGCATGGGTACATGCACGCGCTTATGCGTGTTTGTGTAAAAGGGAGACATATATTGAGTTTAAGATCCACAGATACACCTTTTATCACCCGTCGTCCATCTTTGTAATCTTTCGCTTGTATGCACACTTATATTTTTATGCAACACATTTATAAAACTAACTTGATAAACATTGTAAATGTTTAGTGTAAAAGTTAATAAAATACTTATGGTTTTTGGTTTACAAGGTCATCATATTCAATTATGTTTTAATGAAATTAATTAAAATATAAACTTCAATATAAAATTAATATTATTAATCACTTACAATAAGTTTATAATGATGTATACTTGATATTATAATAATATATAATAGATATTTTATCTGATTAAGTATTCCAATTTACAACTTTCCATGAAAAAAATAAAGATTTGATTGTGGTTTTACTTGCTGGATTCTAAAGTACTATTATTAAGTTAATACTCTACAATATATATGATGCGCATGCATGCGCACATACGCGCATCTTCACACATACCAATTTATATAAAAAAATTACTGAAAAAAAAATTAATATACTTTATCACTAAAAAGCAAACTTAATAAGGAGCTACTAAAAAAATGTTTTTCATAATAAAATCAAAAATATGAGTTTGCTTCGTTATACCTTCCAAAACTCTTTCACTTGCATCAATTTAAATTTTGAATGAACTTTCAATCTATCCCATATACGGAATCAACATAAACAGTTCATTTAGCAGATAAAGCGTTGAAATCGTCAAGAAGGAATTCGCGCTTGACTGATCTTACCGCTCAATCAGTACCCGAAGTGATCGTACGCTTATGTTCACATTTAACTTACGTGAGTCTCTCTTATGACACAGTATTGTATAATCTGAAGGGACCCAATGAATTGAGAGCACCAGTTTTTTTACTCATTTTTTAACACTATTTTTTTCATCTCCTTTTCTGTCTTGAAAATTTTTTCTAAAGTAAATGAGAAGTACACAAAGTGTACTTCTCCATTCAAAAAGTGATCTAGTCTTAAATACTATTCATTTATATTATTTATTTTTTCTAAATTACATCTACTCCTTTTAAACATGATAATTAAGCTCTCATAAATATAAATATACTCCTCTTATTAGGTAGAACATTACGGTAATAGTGAAATATTAAAGGAATGTAAATTATATATTTCATTTTTAAATTATTACAAAACTAATTATTTTTATAAGCATAATAATCAAAGATTTTCAATTGATTTCTATTGATATTCATTTCAATAAATCTTCAACTTCTCATATTAAAGTGCTTATTTTAATCACCTAATTAGTTGTATGCCTGCATTTTCTTGAGATATAAAGTATATATCATATTGCTTAAACATAGATATTTTTTGTTCAAATTCAAAAACTTTATAAAATTCATCTAAAAATAAAATTCAAACTAATATCTGTAATTTTAGTTTCAGCTATAATATTTAAATAATTTTTAATGCTTTATTATTTAATTTGGTACAAACACAAAATTAATAATTGTATTTTCATTTTCTATGTTAGAAAAAAACTTTTTACATTTATTTATTAAAAAGTTCTAAAACAATTTTATTATCCAAGATATTTTAATTTTTTGATACCCACGCGTTTTCAACTTTAATAAAAAATCTTAATTTACTAAGTGATTATTTCTACATATTTATTTATTTATATTTAACATGAAAATATTATAAAATAAATTTAAAGTAGAATTTTTATACTGAATTAATTAACGCTGATATATATATAACAATAATTATAATTTTTCAATAAATAATTTTATAGATTATATAAATAATTTATAAAAATTCGTAACTTAAAATGTGTCTAATATTAAAATACTGTTTAAAAATAAAATAAGAAATATTTTTAAATTATAATTAAATTTTATGTTATGAAGATGACTTTAAACTATTAAACACTTCAAAATTTATATTCATGAGTGCAATACTTATTCTCATCTTATACTTATAAACATACATAATATAGTATTATATACGTATTTATTAGTTAAAACTATCAAGAATAGCATTAATTTGAAGTATTGTTTTTAGTGTAATAATTATTCTGTAAGTTACTTCTCGACAGTTATTAATAAACATTTATATCAGTTCCTAGACTTAATTTAATAGATGTTGAAAATTAATAAAAGTACATAAGTCTTTGACACGTTAATAAAAATAATTCTGAATTTCTTATAATGACTATTAAAAAAAATTTAAAAAAAAATTTTTTAATAACCTGAATAATTTATTAAATATTAAAATTTATCGTTTTTTGTATTAAATTAAGAAAAAACTTTATTTTCAAGTTTTAATTCATCAACAATAAAATTTGTTCAATTGAGATATTTTCCAATATCTCAAATAATGTCTTTTATCAAAAAATTAAATTTTTCAGAAAAATATTTTATTTTAAATTTTCTTGTTATAGTACCGTATAAATATGTAAAGCTTTGAAAATAAGTAGTACTAAAAATAATTAAAAAAGTTTATGTCTTTAGCATATCTTTTTAGAAGAATTTTATGAACTCGTATTAAATAACTTTTATGGAAAGTATAAACATTTTATATAAAAAATAATATAATCAAAATAGTTATTTAATATCATTACAATTAATATCGTAACTGTCCTTGTCTGAGGGAGCAGGGAAAGTCGACAGGGCTATAGAAAGCTGGATTGACCTTTAAAAAAACTATAACTACAGAGAAAGAAAGAGTGTGAGAGAGAGAGAGAGAGAGAAATCAGTACAAAGAAGAATAGATACATTGAAACTCGATCTTTCTGTTAATTATATTCAACTGTTGCTAAGTTAATATTTCTGGCTCGTGTCACTCATCATCCTTTACATCGTTCTCTATTCTTCAATAGAAACAACGAAATGAATCAGTATTACATATGCGTCTTTCCGCACCCTTATCAGTTGTTATTTAACCTATTTATTTAGTCCTTTTGTTTGATAGTTAAATAATAAAATAAGAAAAATTGTATGAAAGATTTTTATATATTTTCAAGACTAATAGTGCTGGACTATTTAAAAAACTAAATACGAATAACCAATCATGAAAACGGTTTGAATTCTAACAATATGGATGTGCTTATTTTGAAAAAGTCGGTAATCAGTTTTTACATTCAGAAAGATAAATGTAGCTTTAAGTCTTATAATAATTAAGATAGACTTTCATAATTAGTACAGTTATCTAAATATATTTCATGTTTGACTCAATCGTATATTTTCCGTAAACAATTTTTATAAACCATTTTCATGTGAATAGACTTCTGAAATTATAAACAACCTTCTTACGCGAAATAATGTAACCGCCTTCTTAGCTATCAATTTGTTACGTAACAGGTGGCAAGTACTCCGGAAGGCACGTCATCCGAAATATTATGAGTGGCAAAGAACTTTGTATTGAAACTTTGTCAAAAGAAAAGAAAATGTAATTATCAAGTCAGTTGGCGATGGCCAGTTCGAGCGTCCCTAACGCCTCTAATAGAGCTACAAGTACGGCGTCTTGCTTGTGTTCGCTCTCTTGCTCTTCCCTCTTCTGGGAGCAACGTCCGCTCGTTCAACTGAGGCATGCACCTGGCTCGATTTCTTCTCTTTACCTAAGTAATCCCTCTCGCGTGCTGATCTGACACAACTGTCCGGCTGCGCCTCTTTTTCCTAACCTATATATCTCACCAACGATTTTTTTAACAATTCTTCCGTAACCGTGATAACTCCGATGATCATAACTTCTTACAAGTCTACGCCTTAATGACTTTCTGTACTCATCACCACTTCTCCTCGCACTTTTATCAAATTATGCAAACAAAACATAATAAAACATGGTTCATTGTAAATTTCGTTGTAAAATTTCCCCATGAATAATAACTAATTATCCTATAATTGAAATAGCAGGGATAGATGGATAGGTGGTTTGTCTATTTCAATTAATGTCCAGTATAAACAAAAAGTTAGTTAGGTTGAATTGTTACTTCCTATTTATTTATTAATCAGAAGTACAATACATTAATTAAAAGCACGCGAGACGTCCATATACGGAAAAAAGTAATAAGGTGCATGTTTATCTCGATAGTTTCTAAAGCATATAACGTGTTGAAAGCATTGCAGTCCGTTATAGCGTAGGTCAGTGCTGCGCCAGACCGCCGTGTGAGAAAGATGCGCGTGCGCGCAAAGGATTTGTTAGGGGGGACCTCGCGCTTTCTTTTTTTACGAGAGCCTCACAGAGCGTCTACTCTGTCCGACAGTGCAAATACGCCCCGCCACTGAAAACCGGCGCATACTTCAAAAACATTATAAGTGCAACCACAAAACCGTAACGCACGCAATAAGAAACACACTCCAACGATTTTGCAACCAAATTTAATTAGTCTTTTCTGCATTAATTACTGCCGACATTCTACCTATCAAACACTACTTTCACTAATGTTACTATCTCTTATATTTTTCTTTCCAAATATATAAATAAAAAAGAGAATATTATCTTTACATCTTGTCAATGACTTTTTTTTCTGTTTTGTTTTTATTTTCAATCTATTTATCTTTTTATTTCCCTGTTCTATCTTTCTAGCTTTATTAATTAATCTAATTTTTATTCAATATTTTCTTTGTTTAATTACATAACTAAAATAAGACTTTACAAAAACTAATACAATGCCAAGAAAATAGGTAATATTTAATATTTTGTTATTATCATAGTCTTTCACAAAACTATAATTTATCAATCTTATTATAATTAATTTAGCCTGTTACCTTTTAGAATAAACACATGTGTGTCTATTTATTTATTTATCCGTATTCATAATACTTTACACGAATTCAGAATGTTTTCAGTAGATTCCATATGAAAACGAATAATTTTCTTTACCGGAACTACATTGTAAGGTAATTTTTAGAATATACATTAAAAAAGAATCTATCTCAAATACGCAGTAATCATTCTTAAGATTTCATGTTAGAACTAACAAATGTTTTTGCACATTCGTAGTGACCTATATAAATTTATATTATATTTACCTATATTAATTTATAAAATATAATCATTTATTCTAATCTCTTAATAGTTATACAATGTAACCTGCAATAAAAATCTAACCCATCCAATTGAAAAAACTACAATGGATAAAGGAAAAAAAGAAAATGGTGCAAAAATGCACAGGCGGGTTTGAGTGTGTGAATGTGTAACTTTGCGGGTTTGAGTGTTTGAGTGGGTAAGAAGAATAAGAAAGAAATTTATAAAATAAGATATAAAGAATAAGATAGACAAAAAAGACATAAAAAGAAAGGAACTACAAAGAAAAGGCGCTCTATATATTAAACACAGTTAAGTTTATAATAACGGCAGCAGCATAATTCTATTACATTGAATATTTTGTATTCTTCTCATATACAAACTACTTGCATATAATTTTTTCTTTTTTTGCTTCACTGTTTTTTAACTATTTAACTTATCAATTTTTTTTCTAAAATATTTTCCGGGACCTCTTTTCCTTGTTTCTTCTCTTACATCGTTGTTTGCTCGAATCAGGCTTCTGGAGTGCTCTTGGCCTGCTGCGCCGTTGGCGGTACGCGAAATCTTTTCCTCTCTTTCTCTCTATCGCGTTATCTTCGGTCGGTCTAGAATCCAGTCTGGCTCCTTTCCTACCTCCTCCTTCTCGTGCGGGCTACCAAGCCACTCTATCTATGAGACTGAAATTCCACGATTACATCGGCGATCCGGCTCTAGAGCAACGGCGCTGGCAGAAGCAAAAACGGCTGCAGCAACATTAGGGATTCTCAATTCACGATATGATCGGCAGCTCAATATCATTCACCTTATGGAGAGAGATGAACCTCTTTTACAAAAGTAAACTAAAGAAGTAAAGCGTTTAATGTCTCATATCGTTTGGTGCATGTAAAAAAAAGTTTTTGAAATTTACTGCTACATTTAGTACATGTAGGCACCAAGCTAACTTAATAAGCGACTTCCTTCTTTATATATCCTTCTTAATATACAGACAGACATATTTTTATTTATTATTATATTTTACTTACTACTAAAATCGTTTTTATTTTAGTATTTCATTATCAGCAGTTCCTTTAAGATAGTAATTTACTTAATTTTAATTGCAACTATTATCTTTGAATACTAGATCATTCAATGAATATCAAAAATTAATCGTATCAAAAAGATAGGTGAAAAGTTACATTATGAGATTGTATGACATTTATGTATGTGTATATATATATTCGCGTAAGCTTAATTAACATTAATACTTATTGAAAAGAAAGAGTTTTTAGGCTCTTTAATATATTCAAAATTTATGTATTCGACTTGCAAAAAAGAACTTTTCATGAGCATCGGATTTCTAAATATTTATGGTACAAATTTTTCAAAATTAATATTGTGGGTAATTTTAAATAAATTCTATAACTAATTATATAAAAATATTAATAATATTTATTTTAAAACTATATATATTTTTTAATATAGCAATGATCTAGAGTGTCCAGAAAAATACTACATTTCAAATTTATTTGTGATTATTTTGATAAACTTTTTTAAAGAGTTAGTAACAGTTCGAAAGATTTTGAACGTATATATATTTCTAAAAGAATTTCGTATGAAATTAGACATTTTCTAGAATACATTTGATGTTTTAAAAACGAGTGGTATGTAATTATTGTTGACAAATTAATTTGATTTGGTTTCACATATAATAGGGACGATAAGACCAAGCAGTAAATATCAGTAAACCCTCTTCTTCTTTAGCAGTTTAATTTAATATACTCAACAAAAGTTGAAGTGTACTTAAATAAAACTCGCTTATTTTTAATCCTTTTTACTTGCGCAGGACCCACAGAGTACTACGTTTCTGCGGAAACGTTTTAACTTGACGAAATTGAATTTTTTTAAACGATATTCTATTCTAATAAAATGCAGGTCTGCAAGAAGTAAGATATGCTGACTTATATTAAAAAGTGAACCTTGTTTTCAAAATGACTTTTATTGGAGCTATATCATTGAAGTTGGGTACAAAGAAATATAAAATAGTTGTAAATAGCCTCTAACTAATCTAACGGAATAATTATTTATATTCAATTCGATCCGACGGAATGATTAAATCAATCTTACATATTTCTTGCAAAAGCAATCGCCTAAGTAATGCATATGAAAACGGATAACAGCTCATCTTGATGCTATTTTTTATACTAAAAAAATTGGCAAATAAAATATCCAAGCTGAATAAAAAAGAAGCCTGTGAGACTGGTAACGAAAATAAATAACTATGTGCATGTAAATCAGCTGTATATGAGTATAGTTATCAATAAATATTATCCAGTCAAAATTTTACGAAAGATTAGAGCGGATTTGAACTGATCGATATTCAGAGCAATGCTAAGCAAATACAGCTCGAGGACATGGTGAACGAGAAAAGGAAAGAGAGAATGTGGGTAACGGTCACATTCATAGTTTCCGCGGCTGTTCGTGCTAGCTTTCAGTTGAGACAGCAAGACTTGGAACTCTCGTTCGAATATGTAAATAAGCCGTTGCATGACTGTTATTAGTGGCACTTTATGAGACCGACAAAAATGAAGTTGGCAGAAATGAAATAGTGGAACGTGCGTTCATGACGCATTTAGAAGGTATAGCGCGGCAAGAGAGAAACTTCTAAAACAGATTGGAGCAACAGTCGCATATGCAATTATACGTGTGAAAGCAAATGAACGAAAACGCTTAGGGCACTTTTAAGGAGAATAGTTAGAGCTTCTGATATAAGATCCGAAAACTTTCGTGTACTCTGATATTAATGACTTTCATTAATTTTTTTCTTTGTCTAAGACTAAGCAATCCACATTTAATCCTAACAATTTAATTCTCCTTTTAAGGACCTACAATTAATTCTTGGTCCAGGTACACTTCGATTAAATATCTGACTTTGATATATCTAATAAAGGGATTCTTACCTTTGCCTCATTTAATTAACATTTCCTTTTATCAATTTTCTAACTCATATAGCGTTATGTATGCAATTGTAGCTCTTCAATTATTAAAACAGTAGACATTTAACTGTAGACTTAAAAGTTCAATGTAACATTCATCAAGCATTATCATTATTTATTTCCACTGTGTACTTGTGTACTAATCATGCTCATTACTCTAACTTTATTTAAACTACTTTATTTTAATTTCGTTTTTCTCTAATGAAATTTTTAGAGACAAATAAACGATAATATTCTTCTATCGATCGCCTTTGTTTATATTACAGTCATATTAAGAGATAATTAATTAGCAAATTCTTAATAATAACAGTTTTTAAAGGGCCAAAGCTATTCTGCCTATAATCCTATATTTGTTCCATTATACTTAATTTGAATATGTTATAAATTGTCCCTTTGAGATGATAATTTAAACACATTTTTACAAATTATAGTTAATTATAACATAGATTTTCATGAACATGTATTTCAATGGAAACTTAATAACATAATTAAAATTTACAAATTTTTTATTATTATTAAATAAATTATCAAATATTTAAGGAACAATATACAATTGTAAGACCGTTACATTGAAATTAATAAAATAATCTTAAACAGCTACATACTTAAAAGAAAACTGTAATAAATTAAATAATTAATTTACTTATGATATTCCAAATATTTATCGTAAAGAATAGATAAATTTAAATATATTTCTTGTCATAATTAAATTAGATAAGTATCTAATATATAATATATAAGTACATAATATAATATAGAAATACTAGGTAATAATAGAAAAGAAAGGGAATTTCATCAAATATAATTTGACTATTTAATTAATGTATAGGTTTTTTTGCAATTTTCTTGATCTTCTTTTAATTGATAAGAAACATGCATATAAAAAGCAAATATACTTGCAAAATATTTTTTATACAACAAATATATTGTTAGTAAATAATTGATCTAGTAAAATTCTAATAATTGAAGTAAAATTCTCTATCTCTTCGTTATTATGATCAACATCATAAATTAAAGAAAGCACTTAGCAAACTTATACTTTTAATTTTGTATTATTGTATTTAATATTGTAACATCTCCTTTTAAAAAATGCTTAAAATTTGATGTAATAAGCATAATAAATGTGAACTGCTTAACAAACTATTTAGTTCTAATGATATTTTAATGTAACTAAAATACAGTGAATAAGCCGTGTGAAAAAAAAAACAAAAAAAATAGAACATAAATGCGATCAAGAACTAATAAACAGTAAGTTAACAATTTGATTGAAATTTAGATATGAAATCAATAAGAGTACAAGATGCAAACGTAACGGTTCAGGCGCAAAAGAGAAACGAAGATAGCTCGGGCGACACTGGCCGAACCTTTCGAAATGGGCGTTGTTCATCGCGGGGCCGTGCACTCCCGTCCTTTCCATGTCCACATACGCTATACCATGTATACATTTGTGTCGAGTTCTTACGTTCTTAAGCAGATACCTTTTATGCAAATCATCTCTTTTCTTTTATACTGCTGCATGCAATTTCAATTTTCTCTCCGCATGTGTCTGACCTTGCACCAGTCCGTATATCGTCATCTCCCTCTTTCTGTGCAAATCGCAGAAACATGCACACGCCCTCGATGATCTCTCTCTACGTTAGTTTTAAACTTGTTTACTCAATGAGGTTACCACATTATTTTTATTAGCGCTATACATCCTCAATGTGTACACTTTCCACCTCTCGTAGACTCCTACATTAAAAGTAATTAAAATAAAACAAAGCCAGTTTTTACCAACTTTTACGTTATAGCCAATTCGCTAATACTCACACTATTGCTCTGATCTTATATAATTTTATTTGCACTGATAGTTTCTTTGCAATTATTTATATGTATACATAATTTCAATTGAATTTATTTTATTCCAAATATGTTTTAAATTTCATTTTAATGCCTGAAGTATCGTTTGGCCCACATCCTATATTTAAATTGCAATAAATCAAATCATTTCCATCTAGCTTACTTATTACATATTAATGTTTAATTCGCCTCCATTTTTAAAAAGTAATCATATAAATCTTATTTTCTTATAAATTGCATTGTATTAAATGCTTTTACTATATTTCCTTTTAAATATTATAAAAATGTAGGCGTTTATTCAATTAAAATTCATTTTTATTAACTCGTTGAAATTCCTAGGTTATCTATGCTCAAATTATTAAAATGGTACCTTGCAATACTTGTTACTAATAACAAAGTTTTAAAATATTCAAAACTATTTAAAATAATTTTAAAATATATAAATACCGAATTTATCATTTAATATCAATTTTCTTTTTAAATAACTCTCACGAAATAGTCGCATTACTTAGCTTGAATAATAACATAATATCACAACTAATTCAGGCATTTGACTTCACATATGTTCATTGCACTTGTTTATCATTCAATTTCTTTACAAGCTCCTTATAATTTATCTGAAAGATAACGGTGTGTCTTATCTACTCTCTTAAGCTGAAAAGTCAAGTTTGATGTAAAGTAAAATTTTTCAAATAAAAAAGAGAATACTTTATAGAAAAAGAATTTAATTTATCAATAAACTACCAATAGGCCAATCATCTTGACAAAAAAGTTATTACACATTGTGCTCATCTTCATTACAGATGATCTTATATTACGCGCTTAACAGGTGAATCTCAAGTCAAATTTTCAACCGTTTGGTAAGTGATACTCAAAATTAATCCCTTGCTCTAATTGAGTGCTTTCAACATTGAACACGTTTTATGTTTGCATGCGTATGCATTATTGGTCAAAATAGACTTTACAACTCCCTATTGTATATATATGTATGTATGTATGTATATTTATGTGTATACTTTGTGATTGAATCAAATTTATACCTGTATATTGTTCATAAATATACATTGTCTGTATCTCTTTGCATAAAGAAACAAGTAGTTCTTTTAGACTTTACAACAAAATTATTCATTATGCTTCGTTTTCAATTCGATTCTACTGATTTTTGCAGCTCAAATACTTTTGAGCTTTAGACTTTTTATTCAACATGCCATTATCAATTTTACATTTTATTTTACTATAAGCGTTACTGCGTATTCTTAGTAATAAACTACTGTCACGATGACCATTTAGAAGAAAACAATATATATATAAACAGTATAAATAGTTTAGTATTAAAAATCTTTTAATATTAAAATTTAATATAAGAAACATGTAATAATTAAACGAACAAAATAAGTGAACTGATAAAATCATACTAGCTAATTTGAGAAGTGTGGAAATTATGTTTAAAGAGAAAAGAAGTTCTAGAAATAATTTTCGGGAAGTTTGTTTTTGAATAACGATGGAACATCCAAGGAGATCAATCAACGAATGGCGGCACATATATAAGAATGAGTTCACTGACCGGATACTACAGAAGATCTTAGGACAACCTGGCCATCCCAGTGAAACGCCTTCTTAGAACTGATTCCCGCGTAATCGTTGCGCTTACCATCTCCTCTTTTGTATTTCCGTCCTAGTACCACGAATTATAGTTACTGGACTAGTCAGTGGAGGCAACAATTTCCGTAAGTACACAGTGAAAACCTACCACTTCGAAGCGTTAGGACTTTTCCTTGGGCTCTCTACGCTCTTCGTTCTTTCGTTCAATCCTTCATTCGCTTTTCTCTTGCTAATAACGTAAGACAGCCATTTTACAATTTTACTTGTATTAACCTCTTCTCTTTATCAATCCTACTCATTTTCTTTATTTTTTTATTTAGATAATACTGTAATATCAAGAATTCTAACGATTTTCTATAAAGACATTTTTGCTATTGCAGGGAATCCTTGCATAAACTGTATGCGAAAATCAATTCAAACTTGCATTCATACGTTTTAAATGATTACATGAATTATTACTTAATTATAATTCATAATTATAAAGGATTTCTAATTAATAAAATTATTCGTTCGAATTATAAAGAGAATGATATTGAGTTGACGTCACACTGACTTACAATCACAAACTTTTATCATAGTATAATGACGATGTGAACATAAATCTTACTGAAATAAAATTGAGCATCTATTCCGCATTATAAAAATTTCCTCAAGTGTATTAATTAAAATTGATGCAAAGTGCATTAGGATATTAATTTCTACAAGTATCTTGGGCTCCAAATCCACAAGTGTAGTTTTTTGCCTTGCTAAAGTCGCTTAGTATACTCGTGACACATACGAGCACTACTACATACAACAAAGATCATGCTGCACCTCATTAATTTCACTTCACACTTGTCGATCACCGATAACAGTAGCAGCTGCAATACAGCGTAAAATAGTCGCAACGAGTCTGCGCGATTGAAAACGCACACATCACGGTTGCAAAAATGATATAAAATGTAACTGGATAAACTAGAACGTAAACTATTTGCCAGAGCGTTACTTGCTACAGGTAGTAATCTATACATGTCAATGCCAATACAAGTGTAATGCATTAGATATTACTTGTATTAGTATTTTTTTATTTCTTATTCTCTTTATTTATTATTCTTTTTCAATATAAATTGTTAATAAATTGTTCGCTCAATTTATGAAACAAATCTATTAGTCGGTTTTAATTTTACACGTCACGATGCTTACATCTTTACCACGTTAAATATCTCTAAATTTAAAGATATTTAGTTTATTTATTTCATTTCAAAATTATAAATTCCTTTTTATCATTTATGCAACACATTAATACACTGCTAAATGTTGTATTTATGACAGTCCAATCTTAATTTGTACATTTTCTTGAATAAATATATTTTACTAGTTAACTTTTTGCGCTATTAGTCTTAACATTAACAATCCTTTACTAATTTTCTCCTCCGATACATATGAAAGGGACTCTCGAGTGTATGGCCTAAAATTAAATAAGAGATTAATAATTTTTCTAAAAATAAACTTCTAAATGTAAACTAGACCAAAATCATAAAAATTCCAATACTTCTTTGCAACCAGTTCTCATATGATAATTTGCGAATTTAATTAACTTGTGTTGAAAAGCTTTGTTTAAAATTAAAATTGTTGATACATGGACAAGGGACCTAATTTGTATATTTTTGCTAATGTTCGAGGTATGTGACAATGTCTAATTTGATTTTATAATCTGCTAAGAAATAATAATTAGCTAAAAAAAATACGTAATAATCTACTAATGCGAATAGTGGATATAATTAATAACGCGAGTCTGTCATAAAACAAATATTATAAATATTAGGAAAAGAACTGTATGAAAATATATGTGTTAATCATGTGTCATAATTATGAAGAATTAAACAAAACCAGTGAGAAAAGATTATATATATGCCTTGGCAAACTAAAAGGTGTCTAAAATAGGAATTAAAAATACCAGTATATTAACAGTAGGTGCACGCGTGACATGACACGACACTACCTCTCTCTTTTTCTTTCTCTATCTCACTTGCACGTGCGTTCAACGAGTGCGCGTGGAACAACAACGTGTGATCGTCCTTGGCTTTGCTCCCGCGGCCTCCATTGTCTATCGTAAATACGCTTCTTAAAAGAGGTTTTACTGAGTGATCCGCGCCATTTGCACGCGCATACAGCAACAGGAGCTCTATATTCACGTTGTAAAATAAAAGTATTAACCCAGAACACGAAACATATGCTGATTATGCATCTACACTTGCGTTTTCAAATATTTCCATATAATTAATAAATGCAAAGAAGTTCCTCTTCTTTTATTTACTAAATACATTATTAAATACATCGACTAATTCATTTGCAATTTGATCTGAACCAAAGATGTATAATCACGCCCCTAATCTTCTAGTATAAATTAAGTACATACATGAATCATATTCACTTTTCTTCAATATACTTTTGTGAACTTTCAACGTATTTTCTTATAATTTAAGATATATATAAATATATATTTGATAGTAACTCGTATGCGCATTAATGCACTCCTTAGATGTAATTTAAGAAACGTCATTCTCTAAAACAAGTATAATCTTAATTTAAAAACAGTTTAGAAAATAATTATCTATTTTTTAAACTAAAATTAAATATATTATATACTTTCTTTTCACATCAAAATCAACAAAACATAATTAATTTTTCCACGCATCATAATTTTTAAAAAATATATCTAAAGTATAAAAATTAGATAAAATTAAATATAAATATAATATTTTTGTGTATTAAAGCCATTGATAGTAAAGTTTTAACTGAATTAAAACATTTAGAAATTAAAAGTAATAAATGTGATAAAGTAATAAAGAACAAAATTTTCTGTATTGAAATAAACATGAAAAATTGAAACGTCAAGTTAAGTGTTAAATTACATTTAAACCTTCATGACAATTTTTATTTTTATGAAGAATTACGTTATAGTCTATGGAAGATAATTCGTTGTTACGTACGTTAACAAAAATAATAAAAAATACATCTATCTCATGACGAAGATCAGGCTTTAAAAGATTCGCACGGGATTGTTTGTTTTCTGCATCTCGTCGCAATGTGAAATGACTCTTGCAAACATATATATATAATCATATTCTAACCTATTATCTCTCGGCATCGATTTCTCAAGTTTTCCCAGACGAATAACCGTGATGTACAAAAAGCAAAGAAGTTGCAATCGGCTTTGCCTTAGTCTTTGTATTTCATAACTTTTAAAGACAAAATAGCACTTGCCTTAAGCAAAAAAAAATATATATATGTTTAATAGCATTTGATGTCCTGCTTAAGACTAAATTAAACTACTGTCTTAGGAGTTTCATTGTTTCATACAGTGTAAATTCTATAAATACTTTATTATTTAATAAATATTAGTTATTTGATAAATATAATTATGTATATTGACATAGTAGATTTTAAAGACCTTTTTCGATTAAACAAATATTTTTATTACACAAGAATCACAAGCCTAAATTCAGTAGACATTTATTGTATATTGAGCCAAGCTTGATCATGTAATGTAGGAGGAAAACAAATTTAAATGCATCGTCAAAAGGAAAAAAATAGTATGTTGCATTATCATAACTCCACCGTTCTACTGTTGATACAACAACCCATACTTCGGAAAAATGCACTTTGCTATTGTATATGTGTACTTATAAGCCAACAGAAGTTCGTTATTCTGAAGCGCTTCTGTTGCGTCAACGGCAGAATTATGCTAATATAACATAATATTTTTTATGCAAAGTCCGCTGTATACTTTTTTACTGAATGCTTAGTAGCGCAAAATATAAGTGCACAAAAAATATAGTAGAGAAACAACGATGATCTTAACTCATTAATGTAATTAAAAACCGAATAATTCTGTTTCATAAATTCAAAAATGAAGTCTTCATTAGTCAAGATTTTGCAATAAATAGAATGTGAATAACAGAATATAGTTATAATACATTTGAAAAATTCATTATTTCATTTTAAACATAAAAATAGCTGTTTTTATGAGTCGTGGTGTATCCTCTGATAATAAATCGAGAGTCAGAAACAAAACAAAAAAAGGAACGAAAAAATCGACAGGTTACCTAAAGAGTGAGAACCGGAGGTGACGAGAGCCTGGATCTCTGACTTTTGATGGGAACCTCGCGATAGTAACTCTCCACATTGATTTTCAAGAACGCTAAATTACAGGAAGTGAGAGGTAGTGAGAGATCAGGACATTCGGTATTATATAGTTTTGTGTCTGGCACCCGTGAAACGTTGACCAAATGAACAGGTGTAACAATCCACTGCATAGAGATACACCTGTAGCTCAACGGCTCTTCGTTCCTTCCCCCGTTATTTACCGAGGAACAAGCAGTTGCCCACTTCCCTCGGTGTATTCCCTTTTCACCAAGCGCTATTATACACTACATTAAACTAGGGGATATGCACATATTTCACTTATTTTATTTAGTATTTTAATTTCCTCTTGTGCTACAATTTTTATATTTAGTCGTTATGCTTTGGCGTTTTTATATTTTTTATTTTATGTTGTTTTATTTTATTTTATATTTTTATATTATGAACATAACAAAAATTCATTTTGTTCCTAGATTTCATAAATAACCATCGTTTGTTATATGTTAAATAATAGGTATATGGGATTTCTTTTTATTTCAGAATATTCAAATTCTATCGCATCTATTATTATTATTCATTAGCTATTATTAATAAAAAAATAATATTCTTAAATAACTTCCAAACAAATCAAATTACTAAAATTAATATTATAAGTATATTCTTCAAATTAATATTATAGTATAATATAAGATTTTACATTATAGCACTGGATAATGTATTGAATTATTAAAACATTTATAAAACAACTTATTAAATATTTTTAATTTATGTTTCTTTTTAGTAATTTCAAATTTTAGTTTCTATTTTAATTTTTAAAAAGTTACTATACTAGTATAAAAATACCATAATTGTTGAATTAATAATATTTACTTATTTCTAATATAAATAGATAATTAATTTTAATCTTTTTCAATTAGTAATTTATTTATAAAAAATCTTTATTATACTTTCTAATATATATTCTTTTATTATATAACAATAAATACTGATTGTTACTTTTTACAATAATTTTTATAAAATAGTTTTTATAAATGAACTGTTAATTCTAAATGTTTACTAAACGCATTAATTATAATGCAAACTGATATTATTTACGAACCATTGGCAAATAATATCAGTTCAAAATGTAATTCTGCAACATCAATAAATTATATTTATTCTTCTAAACAAATAGATTATTATGATTTTAATTCCTATCTAAATTAATATTTGACTCCAGTAAAATTTAAATTTTGGAAACTCTTGGTGAAAATTACATTAGTATTATTATTATTATTAATAAATAAATATAATTTATATTCAGTTTACAGTTAAGAAATATAAAAAATATATAAATAAACAAAAAAAGTTTACAGTTTAGACAAAAATAACATTGCAACACTTATTCGATTAATTAATAAACTCATCTAGATTCATTTTGTATCTACATTAATTTTAATAAAAGATTTTTGTATAATTTTTATATCTATAAATTTTTATACATATTTTATATTCAAAAGATTGGAAAAGTCTTTTACTTATTAATAAGTGAAAAAAGTAATAAACAATTATTGAAGAGTTTAAATATATATAAATTTTATAAATGCAGAATATTGTCAAATGAATAAAAAATATAAAATACAATATAGATGATTTTGATGATTAGATAATTAGATAATTTATTGTTAGCGGATTTATTAATAACAATACAATAGTAAAAAAATCCATTCAGTAATAATTTTTATATTTTTATATTTTTTGTACTAATGAAATACACATTACGGTCTTTCGATGTCCCGCGTCCCAAACTTTAATCAGTAAACAAAAAAATGGTGTAAATAAGAACGGAATGAAGAAAAGAAATTCATCATCCTGTATTGCAAAGACGCACAATCATCTCTTTCATTCTCTCTCTCTCTCTCTCTCTCTCTCTCTACATATACATATATACGTACATACATACATAAAGACATGGAAACTCGACTTCAGTCTCGTCCTTGACTGGATATATCGTGTAACCAATCTCTTTATCACAGGATGCTCCCCACCCATTTGACTTTACTTCTCGCGCTTCACCTCAAGTATTGCAAAGTACTGCACATATGCGTTCGTTTTCATTCTCATTTACTTTTTTTCTCTTGACGAGTACATCACACTTTCTTTACCGTTATTTTTTTCATTTCTGCTATCTATTACTTGTCACTCACTAACATGTTTTCTCTTTCTCTCTCCCTCTCCCTTTCTCTCTATTTTTTATATTGCCCTACTGTTCTTCGCTAAACGCATACACTTAGATGTACAGGTATATTTCTTATAACACTCATTCTTTCTCTCTAAAAAGCTGCAGGCGTACTATAAATTATAAAAGGCAAGAAATATAATTGCGGCAGGTAGAAATTATTCAAACAAATGCTTATCAATATAATGCTTTCCGATTTTCCATCTTATACGTATATATCCAATCCACATATACATTAAATCATTAACATCTATGTTTGCGCTTGCCTTTTAAATAGTTTCATAAAATCTATTTACCTTTCGCATTTGCATTCATATGTTTAAAAATATGTTTCTAATTAACCGAAAGACTATGTAATTGAACTCTGTATAACTTAACACAGATGTAATGGGGAAAACCTGGTAAGCCCGGTAAACATCAAAATAAATAAAGTATTCTTAATCATGTTTATAAGAATCAAGGCATCAGTAGATGCAAATGCTAACTGTTATAAGTTATGGAGTATATGTTCAAATAATAATTTATTACATTCTGTCTTTGTTGTTGCGATCGAGACCGGAAATTACAAGCAGCAAGCTACACGTAGCTACCGCCACTCGTATGTTAATATGTACGTGTTAAAAATGAAATATTTTTCCGTTTTTCTATACATTGGTGATCTTCATGCATTTAATTTATAGTCGATAATATAATAATATTTTTTTCTTATTTTTGAATTATTTATTAAACATTTTATAAGCAATTATTACTTTTTGCACTGGTATACTTGGACAAGCAAACACGAAGGGCGAAAAAGAAAATGCTTGTTAAATAGATGCTATTAAGCAGAGAAGAAAGTGTACGGTAACTTACTTAAAACAAAAAGTAGCAAGCTACATCCCTGTAAGTCTTAACAAATTAAAGAAACGTACAAGTCAAGTTGAGATTGAATTCGCATAAACTCTCTTAAGTGCGTCGACGCAGGACTCAAAAGAAGAGAAAAGATAAGCTTCGTGGAAAGCATTCTCAATACATAAGCCAATACCACAAAGTTTGCTGGAATAGTGTAGAATGCATTGCGCGGGAACTTCAACTTTTCAAGAGGTAGCTTGGCACAGTCCCACTTTATAGCCGTTAACAAACGCTATCCACTTCGGAGAAGCCACCCAGTCGGTAATGACGCTACCTCGTAACTCGTCCTCTACTAAGCAATAGACTGCGTGAGCTACTTTCTTCTTACAATGTGCGTTTTCTACAAGCTTTCCCACCGCTAAACTAACGCTCATCATTCTAACCTTCAAACATCATCTCCAAACCATTCTTATTATGATTTTAAGGCTTTCAAAACGACGTAGCTTCGCCTGCTTTATAGCCTTATGCTACTGCTCTTTTATTTTACATACTTGAACTTTCTCATACTTGCCAACATTTTGGATAAAAACCAACTTCTTAAATGCAAAATACATGCACTTATCCGTTTGCAAACAATCTGGTAAATTATTATCAGCATACAAACTCGTTTTTACATGTATTTGACAATATAATGTTGCCATCCGCGTTTCTATTAATAGATATTGAAATAATTTTTCTACAAATTTTATATATATTTTAAAATTTGCTTTTTTAATTTTTCCAATATATGAAAAAAGAAAGTTTTCTTGTTTTCATTACTATAAATTATTTTATTAAAGACGTTATTTTATTTTACTTATTCAATAGAATTTATTGTTAGCATTCACTGGATATTTACAATTAAATATTTTAAAATTATATATTAATTCATAATTTCTATTTTTTTAATTGAATATTATTCTTCAGTTCCAAAACATATTAATTTACACTATCCTCATAATTTTATTCAATAAATAATATAATTTTATTAAAAAATAATATTCAAAAAAATATAAATATTCATTTTGAAAAATATTTTGAGTACATTAATATTTCTCAGTTATAGCAAAAGTTTAAGTAGTAGAAAATTACTTATTAAATAAAAAAACATCTTCGTTTTGAATTTTTTACAATAATGAAAATAAATTGTAATTGTACATTATGCAATTAATATTAAGACAATCTTCGTTATCATATGCCTTTTCGTATCACTATTTGTAAAAACCAAAAGAGGATAAGCGAATCAGAAATACACTAAGAATATAACTATATTCTTATATAAGTATTACTATTTTATGTCACTTGATTGTTAAAAATATTTAAATTTTTATAATATTATTGTCGTAACTACTATACAATTACATAATTTTATATGATTTAAATGTTTATATATAAATGATAATTTAAACTGTAGGACACAAAATTTTTAATATATTTCATCACAATAACCATTTGCGGTTTAATATATTTGAGTTTTTTAAAATCAAATTATATTGAATTTGTTCAGATTTTATTATAAAAAGATTAGTTTTATTTATGTATAAAATAAAAACAAAATTGTGGTAATCTATTTATTGATAAAATTGGATTAATCTTCCTTTTTCTTTTGTTCTTTTCTTACTACTTTATGCTACGAAATGTTATAATTCTTATTTAAAATACGTTATCTAATTATTCACTTATATATATTTCACTTATATATAATAATGGTGTATCAAAAGTTATCATAAATGTTTAATCGTAATATTTCTTACAACAATAAATAAATAATAATATAAAAATATTCAAATAGCTTTTATTTGTAAAAATTACTTAAAATCAGCTCAGAGTTGTTTTTTTATCAAACTTAAATTTATCATAATAGCAAAATTAAAAATTTTAATTAAGATAGAATATGGCGTGTTTGCTTACTAATATCTTAAAAAATGAGTCTCTGCAAATGTAAAGTTAAAATAGTGCAAGTTGCTAAATGAGCAAAGGTGGAAGCCCCTTTAAGTAAAGACAATGGAGCATTAAAACTGTGCAGCGGTTTTCTAGCCAGGAAATTACAGGGAGTACCCGGAGATTGACAGAAAAACAACTCCAGTGTATATATGCACGCGCTCTCCTTTTCTCTTCCACTCTCCGCGAGAACTTCTTTTCTCTGACTCTTTTTTTGCCTTTTTGTGTATAAACACGTAATACACCCTCGGCGTTAAATAATCTTCTTTTTACATTCATCGGAGTCTGCAACTCATTGGAGACACGTGAGAATGCCCTTGAGGATAGATGCTGGTTGGAAAAATTTTTTTCACAAAATTATAAAATAGCGATAATTGTGGATGTTGTAATGGAAAATTTTTTTATACGAAGAAACTAGAACACAATGGAAATACACTTCAAAATAGCTCATAAAGTAGTTTAAAAAGTATATTTCATTATTCTACTAATAACACAAAAACTATTTATAAGAAATATTTTCTGCCAAAAGAGGCTTTATTCTTGCGAAATAAGTAGGAATGAATATAAACAAAAATGATAGAACAGCTCAATAAGGTATTCCAGATATGTACTAACAGCAGCACGTAGCTCGGATAATCAAAAAAATATTCTTCGTATTCCGAAATAGAAGATAGTTTCACAATTTATAAGGCGTTGAAAAGCGCAAAAAAAATTTAGTTATTTCATTAAAATATTCCATTTATACTCTCGTGATGCATAAATATATTTTATTTAATGCTTTAAATTACACATACCGACATTAAATCGAATGAAGAAGAAGTACTGGGGTAAAGTAAACTGATAGGAATGAATCTATAATGTCTCCTTCTGTTTGGCTTTCTTTAATTTCTGGTAGTACACATGAAACAAAGGAACCCCTAAGGGTTTATCCTAGCTATGATGCTCATTCTAAATCGTCACTAATTTAATGGCTGCAATGTGCCCATAAAACACATAGTATACCAATAGTGGAATCAAATTCTTAGTCAATATTCTATCATTAAATGTCGAGGTATTCTTCCAACTTACATATTACTCATGTACCATTTCTTTTTCTAAATATAAAGTATATAAAGATATTATTATATTTATGTAAAATTACTTCTAAAAGAAATTTTACAATTTTTCTTGTGTTACGGGTGCACTTATGCGTGTACATATATTTATTTAAAAACGGTCCTGTTTTCTTTTTAAAATAAATATATAGTTAAAAATGATAAATACAGAATACTTTATATAATAATATATATAAAACATAACAATAGCAAATGCAAATATAATATGTATCCTACTAATTATTCTATATAATACTATAGTATTACAGAAGATTATAAACAGAAAAAGACGATATTCAAACCTTGCATGAGTCCATTAGAACTATTTGTAATCTAATTAATTTTTTCTATAAGTTAATTCAACTACATATAGTATCCAAAGAGAATTTATTTTCATAACAACTGAAATACTTATATAAGTATAAGAAGAAGCGAATTTAATAAAAATGACGACCGATAAATATATTATTTATCACATTTATTAAGAGCCTTCAACTGATGTTTCGAATGTAGTTTCGAATATATACCATAACTTACATTTTTTCAATAATCCACAGACTTTCACATACTGCATTTATGCAATCAGTTGAAGTCGTCAAATATAACATAAACTTTCTCGATAAAAAAATTGAATGCAGATTAAAAGAAATAACTGTCGAGTGAGCAAAAAAGAAAACAATTCGTAGGCTTTTGGCATTGACCTCCTAGAAAGTATGGTCTCGATATTTCGATGTTATTTTAAAATATCATCTAATACGACTTTTTCTTTGCAAAAGTTATCAATTGTAACAAACAGCAAGAGCATATGTTACTTACCAACTTAAAAAAGTGGCAACACCTTCCTTTTGTGATAAATTATGCTATTTCTCGCATTTATTTTCATAATTTAAATTATCGAGTGACTTATGAAGTACTATTTCATATAAGCTTCTTCTGACCAATTTTTTCAAGTAAATCATTATTTTATTTATTTCATCTGTATATATATGTCTGTAATTTTATTATTTTATGTCGTAAAATTCATTACTTATAACTGTACATAAATATTATTTTAATATCTTCATTTTTTAAATAATCGGTCCCTGATATTAAAAATTAATATGACATTCAGATACATTCGTAAAAAAATAATGATGATTTATTATCGTATAATATACTTATAATTACTTCATTCCATTTCTAAATTTCGAGAATGTTGAAAAAATTGAGATTTTGACATTTTCGAAATAAACATCAGGAAATAAAGAATTCTCAAGAATACTTAAGCATGTTTGAAAACAAAGCGTCAATTGAACGCGTATCTGAGAAGAACTATCGATAAGAAAATTAAAAAGTAAAATACATGTATAGGTGTATAAAATCTCGCAATGACATGAGTTGAAAGATAAACTAATTGAAACAAATAAACGGATAAATAAAATGAAAAAACAACCTCCATGAAACAAAGAGCAAAACTCATAGCAAGATTTTTTCATTCTCTTTCTTTCTCCCTCTTTCTCACCTATTATAATTTCTCACTCTTTTTACTCATCTGCGTTCATTTTTTCCTCAAAGATTTTTATAACTTTCTAAAATTACTTATCTTTTTCATTTCATACTCGGCATTTAGTAATAAAACTGTAGTTCTTTACTATTATGAATTTGTAAAAAACTCATCATACTAAATAATAAATTACAAGAAAGAATACTTTATTTTTTCATAAATACATTATTATACATTACAAATTTATCTCGATGTAAATTTAATATAATAAGAATGCGCTTGCTTAAGAATAGAAATTATTATTAGAAAATTATTAAGAAAAATATTAGAAAATTATTTTAAAACTTAATATTTTCTTTAAAATTGTATGAATTAATATACGAACATTTTCATACATATACGATTATATTAATGATAAAAATTTTTTAAATAATTTCTTTCCCTATTTATAATAGTGACATTATAGAAATTGATTCTTGACTCATAAATATGTATCTGTGAAACAGGTTGAACTATCCTAAAAGATTTAACTATCAGAAACTACGTAAACAATTTTCAAATATTTTTAATCAAGATCTATTTTTTATTATACACAAAGAAATAACACGAGTAAGAGAGAAAGAGTAAAAGAGGTAGTGAGAGAGGGGTGATAGGAAAAGAAAATTTAATAGAAATTACAGGTGTCCATTCTGATCTCTTTCCATTTGAGGAACGATATAATATCGTAATCATATTTGTTTTTAAGTTGTTATTTTATATTATACCTACGTATACTAAAAAATTACAACTATTAATTTTTAGTAATGGAAAAATGATATAATTTTATAAGTAGCTTATTAATGGTCTAAATTTATTATAAAATTTATTTTGTAATTTATATTAATTTACACTTTCTCAAATTTTACTTTTATATATCAAAATAATATTACATATTTGTATTATGTTATTATATTATATTATTATATTACATATATGTATTATATTAACAAATATATAATGGTTGTTATATAAATAATATAATAGATGTTATAATAGATCTCGTTACTCAAGAATTTTCAGAATTAATTATTGAATTTCATAATTAAGTATATAGATTTCATAATATATTTCATATTCGCCTATACGAAGCTGAATAAAAAAGTAGATTTAATTGGTAAAACAAACGTTAGCACTTGCTTTAAATAAGTCATTAAACGAAACTTTTGTATAATATTCAGAATAAATTAACTGAAAATTCTGTTTTAAACATATACTTCTTTATGAATTTTTTACAAAAATGTCTTAGCATTACATTTTATTTCTGCTCTTTTCTTATATATGTTGTTATACATTATTTCTTATATATCTTATTTATATATGTGTAACGTATTCTAAATAATCTTTAACATTTTACATGTTTGTTTTTTTTAATATAATTTATATTATATTATTTCATTAATTGAAGTTTAAAAAATAAAATAATTATTCATAAATTAGCCATTTAGATGTTTTTTCTTTATAATAAAACTTCGATTTCATAACGTTATAGAATTATTTAACGGATATTATTATAAGGCTACTAAACTATCACACCACTGGTAATATAAATGATTTTGCATTGATCAAAGTGATAAAGAGGAAAATAGTAATGGAAATTATAATAGTTGTATTGCACCTTGAAATGTTTAATATAAAAAAATTTCTTATAATGAATGTAATATCAACATCGAAAAATTCAAGCTTTCATAAAACAAAATAAAAAATAGATCATAATAAAAGTATTACAAGCTAAAATAGAAAAGCCCGGCACATAAATAGTAAGTTTGTGGATACTCGCACTTAAAGGAAAAAAGAATGAAAAAAAAGGAAATGTCAAAAGTACTAAAAGTATTTAATAGTAAGTATTTAATAGTAGATAAGTTATTTATGGAGTTAATATCTTTGTTAATTATTAACGTTGTAAAAAGGAATATGGAAAAAGCGAAAAGATAACTCGTCAGTAGAATATAAGCACGCATTTATGCACGTGCTGATACAGCTCTGTCCATTATGAGAGCACGCGCATACACCGTTCGAATAAGAACTTGTCCGCCTTTAAATTTTCGAAACCAATTCTCGAGCTGGTCTCCACAAGCGACAATCCTTGAGTAACTTTATGATCTCCACCCACTCGCTGTCAACGTGATCTTATTTTCTAAGTAATATCAAGCTAAGTCTTCGTGTCAAAGGGATACATGCTTGAATTTGCGCCTCGACGCTTTTTTCTTTTCATTCTTCTTCGTTTTTCTACGCCCTATTTTTCTTTTTTTTTTCTTCTTCTTCTCCTTCTCGTTCTCCATGAATATCCAATGTCATAAACATTTCAGTTCGCATTTATATTTCGTGACTTTTATAGCAATTATCATTCCTTTCACCCTATATTATTTTTACCTGTTGTTATTAATTAGTGAATACTGACGAAGTCTTATAATATTAAAATTTATCTTACTATATTCAATGAAAATTCTATAAAAGATAGGTAAGATTTTTTAATAAATTGAAGTTGAAAAAATAAGTTATTTTTCAAACGAGATTTCAAGTTTAACGATATACAATCTCCACATGTGTCTAACATGGCAATAATTAATAGACAAAACATTGATTCTATGTAAAAGTTTTCTTAATAACGAGTTTTACCTTTTTTATAAAATTTCATATTAATTTTAATAAAAACAGAATACATCTGCTCATATTGTACATGTCAATTTGAGACTGATTAATCAATAAGATATCATTCAAGATAAAGTGAAATACTTATAAAGTTCTTATTTATATTGTTTATACTTCAGTTTGCGACAATAATCCTTAGAACCTCAATTAAAAAATTCAATTTAATGAAACATAAGCTTAAAAAACCAATTAATCTTGGTAAAAATTTTCTACAGTTTAAAATATCATGACGTTCTTATCATTTTCATAAGGTATGCCTCAATAAATTGAGATAAACTAAAATATGAACAAAACTCGTTGGGTGTGTTGAAAAGTACATCAATAAAAAATGGCAAATTGGCAGTAGTCCACTGTCAGGGATACATTTGAAGGAGTAAAAGAATTCGCTTGAAGTCTATCACTTGGAGAAGTATTTCTCTTTGAAATATGTAACGATCAATTTATCATGAGTAAGAACTTTTCATGCACCGCAAAATATCTCAACCCTTTGTTTTAAAATGAGCGAGAATATCGTTTCTATATTCATTTTCAAATTCAAAAGAAAAGATAAAATTGGTCGGTCAGCACGGATATGCGTCAATAAAAGATTACGTATTCTATACTAGTCGTTAATAGTGATAGAGTCATAAAATACATTGAAGGCAAAGCACGCGTAGTGAAATGAAAAATGGAAAGCACTTATTCTCCATTACTTGATCGCAGTATTTCAAACTTCATATAAAGTGTACGTGGTACATTCGAGTTCCTTTAATCTAAACCGACGATGTAAGCAGGTTATCTGCGAAGAGCCGATCTCGACGTCAGTATAAACTGAATACGTGTGTGCGTAAAATAATTGTCCACGATACTTGCTCTTTTGACCATTTGCCATAGACGTTTCTCTCTTTCTAATCTTTCGGACTATTTAATATAGTTTTTAAATTGCCATCCGACAAATAAGTAACTTTGAATGTTCTCTGTCAAGATTTTCTCGAACCTAGTTTTTATTTGGCCGTAGTGAATATGATGAATACAGAGAATTCAAAGCGTAATGCAAATTTAAAAGCGCAATATCGATTCTATGCAACTATTTGATCTGCAAAACCGACAATTCGATCTATGGGCTTCCGTCGGCAAAGGAGATGTTGAAGACCGCAAAAACAATGGAAAAGGATGCAAAAGACTTAGGAAGCGTCGACGATCAATGAGTACTTGCGCGTATTTATGATCGAAGCGGGGCGGCTCTGGAGCAATTACTGAGGTGAAACTCGGTATTTCGAGCGCTCAGACGCTCGCGTAAGTGCCGATGAGTAAGGAATCGAACTAAAGGCTTTCTGTGGTCGGCGCAAGCTGTGTTGCGGTTTCAGGGTCTTGTGCGGCCCTCGCGCTCCATCGGCGTCGCTTTTAACCGCCATGCCGCACCCGCTACCACTTCACCGGATATGCCTTCTTTCTCGCGCACGATCCTTATAACAACTGCACATCCTTGTCCTTGAATCGCCGAGCTCTTTTTCGATCAGGCTCAATCAGTTTCACAGCCCAAATATAATCCCACTGCGGCAATGGCTTTGTGTACGCTGAATTATCACGGAACGACTTGCTGATTTAACTTTTATGAGTCAACTTTACGAGCTCGCACCGATTTCGAATTTAATACGAAATGCAGCTTTACCCTTCGACGTAACATCAATTGAGTTCCTTTTCTTTCCTTTACTTTAGCAAATACATGTCAGTAACTTTTATTGTGCTTCGGTTTCGTACTCTAATTCTTTGATAACAATAATGTAATAAACCTTGTACGCTTATTCATATAGTACTTAAATAGAACAAACAACACTAATGATGGCAACAAATTTGAATATTTGGATTGGTTAAAGTTTTATCTTTACCTCGATACGATTTTATATTATTGTTCTTCCTAAAAATTCAAAAATTCATTCTTTGGGTTTTATATATTTTACTTGTAATATTTTATTTGAAAATATTATAAATTATAGTCTACGTATTTCCCAATTTTCAATATAATATAGTAACATATATGATTTTATAAAATTATGAATTTTAAAATACTTAATGTTTCAAACGTACTATTTATTTTCGTTATAAATACACGATACATTAATAATAATAATTTATTTATCTCAAATTATCTAAAATCTAATAATTAAATTGAACCAGTTCAAATTTTTTTAATAACAGTAATTTCGCAATGTATGCTTAACTAATTTGAATATCTATATTTAAAATTATTTATGTTAAATATCAATTGAAAATTGTTATCACGAGTTAAAATTACATGTGAAATTTTACATTAAATTTAAAGAAGTATTTTTATATTAATTGAGCTAATGATGGTCATCGCCCTTCTGTAGCAATAATTTATTTAGTTTTTTAACTATTATTTTGTTTCTAACTTTTGCCTCTAAATCATATAAATATATTTAAAACCTTCTTACTTATTAAATCACTGCTAACAAATGTATTGATAAAATATATTTATTCTGTTTTATTCAAAACAAATTCTTGATAGAGAAATTACTACACAGTGATTCATTTTTCTCTTTCAAACCTATTAAAGCACGTCCTATTTTTATATTCTTATTTTTCGTAAAAATATATATGAAATAATTTATTCATGTAATTTCCACTTTTTGGGAATAAAAGTAAAAATTTTGATTTTTTATTTAACATGAAAATATTTTACAAAAACAAACACTTTGTAAATTATATGAAAATATTCATACCATAAATAACACTACCTTTCGTAAAACACTTTCATAATATAAAATGTAATTTCATATATAATCATTATTATATTTTCTTCTGTCATTCTAATTTAAATTAAATAATAAATCTCAAGTAAATAGCCTATTATAAAAATAATATTAAAATCGCTTATTAGATTTTAATACTAAATTAATGTATTTTCAAAAAAATATATTAAAACGCCAAATATTAACGTCTTTGTCATCAAACGACAAATAGAAACAAATTAAACTTAAAGTTTGTTAAATCAAAAGGTTTTTAAATGAATGATTTACAAGATCATTCCTGATATGTTCTCCACTTCATAATATGTTGACCATCCAGGTAAATCTTCCATTAGACAACAAAATTCTAAAAGTGCTGTAACATTCACGCAACACTTATGTGAAAAACGATACAACGAGACTATATAAAAGCTTGTATCAATGTTTCTCCAACTATTACTCTATTGTCAGTTAGCATTAGTAAGCATAAACTGACATTGCCACAACCTACTGTACAATTTTCAATGCTGCATGAAGTAATTCAACATTGCCATAATGTTATGAAATTTAAGATATAAAAATACTTTGTTGTATAAAATCAGAAGAAAAATGAGTTATTTATTTAGTGATTTAAAATTATTTTTAATGCACAGTGCGTTAAAAAAGCGCGATTTACAAAGGGTACAAATAGACACAATTGTTTTTAATTTAAATAAGATGCTATAAATAGATGATTAAGTAATACATTGACATAATGCTAATTATTACTTGGAAATAAATTTTCAGTAGCCGAAACAAATGCAAAACGCTGCAACCTTACATCACCCAAATGAAGGATATCAAAAGAGTCCTTACAAAACGCTACAACCTTACATTGCCCAAATAAAGGATAGCAATAGAGACCTTGCCTAACGATGAATTGATAAAAACTAATAAAAGACATTATAATTCGTAAAAAATAAAAGAATCCATAATAAATGTAGAAAGAAAAAGGGAACTTGCATGGAATTCAGTGGCAAAGCACATCAAGCAAAGAAAGAGAAAGGCGGTGCACTAAGTAGGGTAGAAGCACATTTTGTAATGACGATGGACAATAGCGCTGTGTAGTTGCGGTAGCATCAGCAATTGTAGTAATGCCAAAACAATAGCAATAGTAAAGTGTTGCACGTGGGCGAATGAACCAAGAGTATTATTGATAATCTGCATTTCCCGCGCTTAAGTAAACAACGACCTCCTGCTGCCATCTGTAATTTTCTGCTGCTAACGTGTTAAACGCTGTTGATCAGCTATTTCGTTGACCGCACCATACCTACTCTCTTCTTTCGGCCCACTGAGTAAGGATGTCAAGCTTCCGATGACCCGATAGTTGTACGCACACGTTCAGTGCCTTACCAAACGCCCCGGAACACGCACACATTCGATTGTGAGCCCTCCCTTTTCTTCCAGTTCCACTCTCTGCCCGTCCCTTGCCAACCATCCTTTTTGTGTCCAGTCACTTCCTTTCTCCTCCTTTCTCTGCTTCTTTTCCGGTATTATAGTATCCTGGAAACAACAAGGTTTTTTACTAAATAATAACTTACCTTCATCAGAAAATGATTAAAATAATAAAAATATCTTTATAATATATATATATCTTGTATTCTCGGTGCATAAATAGAAAAATATTTAATGCTTGCAATCTAAATTAGAAACTCGATTTAAACGTTAATTATTCAAAAAATATAAAACTGAAGTTTCTTACATTTTTACAAAAATTATTCTAAAATAAAACTATTTAAAATAAAAATTTTTTAACTATATACATACGAGAAATCTGAATTCAAATTTAGTTAAATTAGTAGATATTATTAATAGATTGTAGTACTTTAACTGATTCTTTAAAATTTTAATATTTTATCAATTAAATATTACGGTTGTATTATAAGTAGTACAATATTCAGAATATATTTGTAAATAAACTATGCTTGTTAAATTTAACATATTATACAATTTCATATTTTATTTTCAAACAAAAAATAATAATTATTTATCACTTTTTTAGATTTACAAAATAAATATGTGTATTATTGTTGATTATACGTACAGATAATTAGTATATGTTATGTATCATATATTATTATAAAAGAACAATAACGCTGAAAAAATAAATCTTACATAATTTCTTACATTGTATTTTAAATTCCATATAACATTAGTCATTTAACGTACGTTTATTGCGTGCAATGTAAGAAATATCAAATATTATATTATATTTTAAAAATTACATTGAGAATACGTTTATTTTGAATTGAAATTAATAAATGTTATAAACGTTAATGAATAAATGTATTATATTTTTACTTTTTATTTATACATTAGATAGCTATAACAGTCAATAACTTATACAATATCTAGATAATTAAATATAAAAATCTAATCTTAAAATCATTTAAAACTCTGAAAACTTTATATTTATAAATCAAACTTAAAGACTACCTAAAAATTTCCCATCAATAATTAATAAAACCAAGATAATTATTTACTTTTACTATGTTATTCGTATGTAATGTTCAACATATAATATTACACTTGTTATTTAACAATATACTAGCTCATTGACTTGAATGTTCAGAAATAAATATATAATTAATTTACATTAATAAAGAAATGGAACAAATTTAGATATCATAAATATTTACTATTTAGTAATGATAAATAATTCATCTCAATATCTTATTTTCACTATCGCTGTTAGTCTTCACTAAGTTTTGGTAATATTAAATATTATCAATTATTTATTTATAAATCCTACATAAATTTCTTAGAGAAGGAAATTTGGCATTACTCAAAAGAAAGCAATCAAATTCTGCGTAGAATAAGAAGTTAAAAAAAATAATTTTGTATATACTTAGCTGAGCAATAATTAATAAGTCACCGTTTTATGATAAATTATTTTTATACAATTTTATAAGCACTTGAAAGTGAAAGTGGTAGCGATGGTACCAGATGCTTGAATGCCACTGTGATATTAAAATGGTGGTAGCTGGTGGTACTACAAACAGATTGTTCCAGAATATTTCTGATTCATCACGGATTACAAGCATAATCACCCCATTAGACATTATGCTCTTTTTTCAGCCACGCGTGCTTACCCATGAATGAATGCATCTATATAGTCGACAGCTGATCCTTGTCTTACAAATAGAATTCCATACCAACGAAAACAGTTCACGATAACGTAATTAAATAATGATCTAAAAAAATGAAGAGTTTTATACAGAATACTGCTTAGCTTCATTCAGGCTACGCGATGTCTAGCGAAAAAGTCGTAAGTACGAATTTTAGAAAGACAAGCAGCTCTCTTCCCTCACGGCCCTTTTCGTCTTCTTTCTTTTCCTTTTCCATGCACTTGCTCTGAGCAAAGCTCCGTAAGGCAACGGGTGATAGAGAGGGAGTATAAGGTGGCGGCGATACGCAGCACTGCTCACCATTTCCCGCGACTCTCCGAAACCACCCACGATGCGCGACAGTCGTTTGTCATTCAGCAAATAGCCCTCTTCTTTCCTCCTTTTTTGTCTTCATATCTTGTCCTTGCCTCCTTTCCTTCCTTCCTGCTTCGTACTTCGTATTTGCTGATACTTATTTTTCGCCTCTGGATTATTATTACCCGGATCGCCGGTTATCCGTCGGCGATGGGAACTGGCGGTTCTTCGTGGAAGACCACATTCGTATATATTCCATCAGCTACTGAGAGCTTGCTTTATGTGGCAGTGACATCTCGCAGCAAAGCTTCGACGCATTTTAACGAGCCTACAACATTTTTTCAACCAAATTTAACGATTACTTTATCAATTTTTTACCACAATCAATCCTTATGCTTCCTGAGATATATACTTAAACAGCCAAAGCAAGAGTTGTAATACTCGATGTGTAGCCTCAACAGATGAAGAGAGCGCATGAAACAGTAAGTTAAGAGGGAGAAATAGTTGGAGAAAAAATCGAATTTCAGAATTAAGGAGATGTTGTTTTAAAAGGATATCCTTCAGATTATAGTGTGCTGCAAAACAGAATGCGATAAGGAAAAAAAGGGTGGGGTGTAGTCGAGGTAAGATGAATAAATAAGGGGCTCCTGAAAAAATGGCGCTCTATAAGTTAGTCGCGCACAAAAAGTTATTACGTAGCGTCATACGATGATGTATCCACACTGGTTTAAATTGTCTCCATAAGATGGGACCAGTGAGCGTGAAATATGCAGTACCCCTGCTTAAACCCCTGTCTCGTAGGCGAAAAAGAGGGAGAAAACTCTCGTTTGGATACCATACCTTCACTTGAGCGTTCTCAATAAGACATCTTTTTGTCCTTTTTCATCGTGACATCTCTTTCTTTCTTTTTCATACATTATATTTTCTATGACACATATGTTGCTCTTTATTAAGAGATAAACGCCCTTAGTTTCCTTTTCCCTACGCCTTTTTCCTTAGTTTTTATATCAAACAACTTAACAGACTAACTTCTTAATTTGAACAGATTCGTGTTGTTTGCTTCAAAATGAGTATGATGGTTTTTCTTTTATATTTTAAACACTGCATTTACTTCTATTTACTAATATTTCAGCATTTATTCTCAATTTTCAAATGAATAGAGTTTTATTCAAGGAAAGAAAAGTTTTACAATCAACTACTCAATAAAAAATAATATACTTTAAATAAAAAATATATCACTTAAAAAAACATAAATTTTAATATAGATACATTAAATTTATCTAAATCCTTTTCCATTCATTACAAAACTAAATTATCTGATATCTAAAAATGTATTTATAAAAATTGTAATTTTTTATTCATCCAAGCGTGAAATTTTCGAAAGTTAGAATTTAAATGTAGAGTATTTACAAATTATGTAATTCTTTTTATATGATACTTTTCAGAAATTTTATAAAATACTGAAAATATGACTATGTGAAAACAAATATTGATTTCGATAGTATTATACAATACTTTATTTAACTTGTGACTATATTCGTATTGTTTTGTAGTAAGATTTTATTATCTTCAATTTGATAATTTTATACTATAATTGGTAATCATACTTTTAGTAAAATTGTGAATCATAATTTTGCATTAACTAACATTTTTATTATAGAACAAAGTCTTAAAAATAACTTATCATAAGAAAATATACTTTGATCAACAATATAAAAATTAATAAATGATTTCATTGAACTTACTTACTAGCTGCAAAGCTAATGATTTATATAAATACAATAAAATATTTTATCATAAAAAATGTATTTTGATAGAGTAAATAAATAAATAAATATTTAGAATTTATGATTCCATTGAAATTGAATATGGATAATAAAATTAGTTATTAGCTATAGAATTAATAATTTACATAAATACGATAAAAGTGTAATACAACTCAATATGGCTTTTATTTCCTGGCATTACTGTCATGATTTTTGTGTCAATATTAAGTTCATTACAATACGTAACAATCTATGAAATTTAATATAAAATGTAATATAATCAACTTGAAAAGGATGGAATAAATGTTTTTAAAATACTTTTTGACAAAATTAAATCAACTACTTGGTTACCAAAGTGTAATCGTTTATTACTACAAACCATAAAAAATACATATAAATAATTTAAAATGTGATTACGTTTCGCTCATGAATATGTAAGTCTTGTAATATTTTACAAAATCCTTTGTCAGGAATTTCATTGAAAAAGATAAATGATGTCAATTCTAACTATTGGAACATAAGTTTCATACATCATTAATTTTTTATGTCTCTTTCATAATTACTATATATTGATAAAAAATACGTTAAATATAATTTTGTGAAGAAAGCACGACTACTACATAATTTATTTTACATGCAGAGTTATAAAATACGTCAAAAACATTATTAACACAATCTTTGAAATAACAATATTAAAGCAATATAATAAAAAGAAAAAGAAATTATGTTCATACTTTAAGCGTATAAACAGCATTCAGTTGAATTTTTTTTTCTTTTTCTTTTTTTCATATTACTAACACTCAGCAAGGAGGAAGTCAAAGTTCCAAAACTCGTGCAGTAGAGCGGGACATTCTCAACCAAGCGAATCGCTAACAATTCAGCATATTTAAAGTACTTCCGTTATTCAAGATCTCCCCTACGTATCAAGCAATAAGCTATGCAGGATCGTCCAACGTAATCGTAAAAAGGAAAAGGCGAACGGTTGGCCGATTTCAACTCGTTATGTGGTGAGTCTACGCGTTGACGCAGGCCGAAGAGGTGCATAAACTTTGTCTCATTATTAGAATCCCAATATTAGTATCACATATCCTACACACGCGCCCGCACGTGTACGCGAATGGGCGGAATGCTTAAATGTTCCTTCGTGCGATTTCTTGATCGTTGTCTGGTCTACGAATGAAAGAATCCTGTGTACACTCACCGATCTTGAGAAAACCATCTTGCCCTTGGTTAGTCTTCATTACGTCCAGTGCAAAACCGAACTAAGCCAAGCCAGCACCGGAAGACTTTTGCTGGACGCTCATATTATCGAGGGTAGTGAGCCTTCCGTCCATTACGCATATCCGGTTTTACGAATTAGATTTATTTCCATCAACAGTATACGTGCGCACTCACCGACTAAATATATTCATTTCCTCTTTCGAGCATGCCTCGCTTTTTTCATCTTTTCATCTCTCTGTCTGTCTGGCTCTCTCTCCCTTCTGCTACTTCACTTCTTTCATTTTTTTTCATATGTAGGAAGAAACACGACGTGTAGACACAAAAAGGAAGTGTTTAATGTAAAGTATTTACCGGAAAAGGATTCACCGGCACTTATTATTACTTCATGAAGGCAGTATTCCTTCATCAAATTTATTACGGCAAAATCTTATTTCTTTTTTTTAATATATTACTTTTATTTCCTTTTTTAAATAATGGAAAAAGCAGCGGACTCTAGCAAATTATTTTATCATGCCATGATTCTACATATAAATCGTGGATTAATATAATTTCAAAATTAGAAAGCTGTCTTACACTCAAAATACAAGAATCTCAATCAAATAATTATGTACATGCATATTCTTGAAATATCTGATTTTGCAGAATATTAGTTTTGTACTTAGTTTAAGGAGCTGAATATCATTAAAGTATAGACCTTATTAATGACGCAATAATTGTTCGTCTTAATTTTATTTTTGCGATAACGAATAATCTCTATTCTTATAAAAATTATATTGTTAATATAAGTATTCCACACTTCTTTGTCATTCTTATAATTTTTTCAAAACAAACTTTTTGTAAATTATTTACCTAATAAATATCATTTGATATTTGAAAAAGATAATTTTTAATTAAAAGTATTTCTGTTATCACTTATAATTAAATAAATATCATTGCACCTCAAAAGTTAATGAGATCTGAAGCAATTATGTACAGTACAATTAACTGAAAAATATTTTTTTTTATTTATCTATTCGCGTGATAAAATCGTGTGTACATAATACTAACAAGCTCACTAGCTTATTATTTAAGCCGTGCTAGCTTATTATTCATTCAAGAATGCAATTGTCACCTCGCCGATTAGAATATCCACACCCCAAGCTTAATCGCTTACGAAAAGCTTCCTGATAGATAGAACGCAATCATATTCTAGCGCACTATACGGTGTGAATTCCCAAGGGATCGTTGCAGACCTCGAGAGTTTGACATTAGCACGTCCCGCGGGAAGTCAAGAACTTACCATGGCGTCAATGGCACCCATATACACGGTGCTGTACAATATCACTCTATGGAAATCTGATATTACACAGAGGTCTACCATTTGATCGCAGCACGCACTAATACATAGCAACTAAATCGAAATCAAGACGGGTTGTACTCTAAATGTGTCAATTCCATCAACCTTCTTTTTTTCCGTCACTCTTGCTCAACTTGCTGTTTCTTCTTCCCGTACTCTAGTAGTATAGACTTAAAACTGTGTATTTCACACGCTTTGGTAAAAAGCTTTATATATTTTACATTTAACCTCTAATAAACTCATTAAAGAAACATTTTAACGTACAACCATGAATGCAACTAGATTGTTAGAAATGAAATTATAGAGTTGTAATATTCATATACCACCGATCCTTTATCAGATATTAGTTTTAATCTACGTTTAATAACGTGACCAAACAGAAACTTAAAATATCAAATAACTATACTAACAAATAGAAGGAAAAATCCAATTGTTGCTTTTGTAGATTTATTTGCAATAAAAATAGTATCCTCGATGTTATAAATCTCCAAATTTTCAATTTTCAAAGTACTGGACTGAATAAAAAAAGTTTTTAAAACACACGGTGAGAAAAAACTGATAAAAATATTCTATATGCTTCTCAGTCAAATTCGTTAAAGGATTACTGTAAAGTTAGGTGTCGGCAATAGTATCGCCGTCAACGGCAATAATTCAATCTGTAAAAACTATTGGTCGGACTTTCAGTAATGATGAAATACTTTGATAGAGAAGGAGACAAAATGAGAACTGAGTAAGAGAAGTAAAGATAAAGGGATAATAGGAAACACAATTTTAGGTCACTAATTTTTTCAACACAAGATCTATCGCAAGACATTGCGATTTATTTGTATATCAAATGAATGTATCTAACTAGTTTGTCGCGAGCAAAAGTAAGGGTGCTTTTCTTAAGATTAACGATACTTTAGGGCTGCTTTAAGGAGCTTCATTCTCTATTTTCTAGATTGTAAAGCACGAACGATGTTTTACCCTCGGCCTGAATTTCCACTCTTTATCTTTGTCTTCCTTTTTTCTACTTCTCCAACTTTATAGTCCCTTGTACCTAAACTCTAAAATTTCATGGTTCTATCTCTCTTTCTCTCTCTCTCTCTCTCTCTCACACAGAAAAAAGGTACTCTGAAGGAAAGTCACTTAGCCATTTTTTCTTTTATTCTCTCGCTAATGTAGGATAAACCTCATTATTTTATATTCCCCCTAAAAAAAGTAACAATCGTCGAAACTTGAAAGCAGAACATTTTATGATGACTACAAAAATACTCACAACCTGGTTTGAGAGGGAAATAGGTAAAAAAGAATGAGAAGTGGAGAAAAAGGGAAAAATTTTATTGTGAAACAGTAAAAGTGTAGTGGTATTTGCTCGGATAACAACAACGTAAATTGATTGCTTTCATTTCGCAAGAACTATTGTCTCTTTTCTTCTTATTGCTACCTCCGCGATATTTTTTTCTCGTTTATGCAAACACATACGTTGATATTTTTCACTTTTTATCTCTCTTATATACGATGTGTGGTGTCGAGTATAAATAAATACACTGTATACAACAAATCTAATTTATCTACGTTCCGCGTTTACATGCCAAATCGTAGTATGTTTTCTCTACTCTCTCCCGCTCACTCTCTCTCTCTCTCTCTCTCTCTCTCTCTCTCTCTCTCTCTTATTCCATAGTCTTTATTTACGAATATGAACGAACATGCACAATCGGAAATCTTTTCAAAAATATCTTATCAATTCTTAGTTGCTTATATTCCAAGTTTTTGTAAAAGTAACATTTTAACTCCTTATAATATGTGTTTCTAAATATTAAATAATGAGTTTGGTATATTATATTATTGGAAAATCAACAAATAAATGCTAATTTGAAAATTATCTTAGAATCAAACAATTCTAATTCATCTGTAATTCTTGTTATTGACTCTCTTATCACTATTGTTGTATTTATCGTTATTTTTGTCGTTACTTCATAATATGGAAATGAAGTAAAAATAATCATTTTATAATTATAAGTATTCGTATATCTAATGTAATCAAAAATATTATAATTGAATTTATCATTTATCATAATTCCTCCAATTTTTAAGGTTTATGTACATAAAAAGTAACTTTATAATTACATATATATAATAATAAAATAAAATAATAATAATAAAATAAATCAAAATATTAAATATTTTGATAATTTAATATTTGAAATTATATCATAAAAGCTTAGATTCAGATACATAATGATCACAATTATATTATAAAAACACATTATACATTAAAATTATATTAAAATTATATTTGAATTCTGCAACATAGTTTTTTTAATGCAGATACTTTTTAAATATAAAACAAAGTAAATAACTTTATAAAGACTTTTATTCATTACAAATTTAAGATGTTAGTTTCTTTATATTTAATAATCTTATCTTCCTGTTAAGAAAATTGAGTTTTATTCCAAATACGCAATTTTATTAGCTATAAGAAGATAGGAATTAATAAGAATTCTGAGGAAGTCTTGAAACAAGTGACATCCAGCGTTACTCAACCAGAAGCCAAGACCTTCTGTGACATTTTCATTGCTCTTCCAATTGAGCGTTGATATAATTAACACTATTATATTTAAATAATTCTAATAAGCTGAATATTATAAAGTAAATGAAAATAAAAGCTTTGTTTTAATATAAAACACATAAAGATTTTACTTCTTTATAGGATTCTTTATAGGAATTATCAAAAAATAGTTGTAAATAAAATAAAAAATAATAAAAAATACAATAATAAATAAATAAAAATCTTGATATACTAATATTTCCATTTAAATCACATATATTGGGCATTCTTTGTTCTTTATGAAACCTTTAACACCAAACTTCTCATGTCATTTGTGATATCAAAGATATAAATATTTGTGTTACTCTAACAAAAAATCTCAATTTACTTGTAATCTAAATGTACTTCTATTTTATAATGAATAGTAAACTAATATGAAAAATAACATAAAAATATATAAAAAATTCTTCTTAATATTGCAAAAAAGTTATATTATTACTCAATTTATTATTTATATACTAATAACTTCTAGGGTTATTTTCTTATTATTTTCTACCTTACCTTACATTTTTAAATATTATATTTTCCTGTTACTAAATTATCTTATTATGTTATCATACGAAATTCTTAAAAGGTAGGTGAATTTAGATTAAAGTAAAATATAGCTTCTATTTAATAAAAACGTTCATATCAAATTAAAAATCAGAATATAAATTCTCTTAGAACTATTAAGATTTGTAGGCTCGTAAATGCAGCGACTTCGCCTTCATAAATAAAAATATGTGAAAAAAAAAATTTTTTTAAATATTAAAAAAATAAATATTAATTTATAAGTTCCTTTAAATAAAATTAACAGGCCCTTTTGTTTTTATGATTTTATTTATTTTATTTTAAAATGACCCAAAGGACAGTTATTTGTTATTTGTATTTTTATTATCTGTAATTTAAAAATTTTTAAACTATTACTATTTTTAATTACTATTTTTAATTAACTATTAATTTTTAAACTTTTACTATTTAAAATTTTTTTAATTAAAATATGAAAAAAGTTGTTTTTGTTATATATAATATATAACTTATAAACAACTTATAAAAGATAATTAAGTTGATTATCAATTGATTTTTTCAATTACTTTTTTTTTGTATTTGTATAAAAATATTGTATTATAATACTTTTTTATATTTTGATGGTAATATGAAGTGACGGATAAAATAATTTTGAAGTAATGATAACTGCTCTGTTAATTATGTAGCCTTAGTTTGAATCATTTTACAAAATAAGTGTATAGCAAAAATGATTTAAATTTGAGTAACCATTTTCATGATAGTTGCAGAATAGACAACTGCAAGTTACCCAGTATCAGATTAAATGATTAATATTCTTCTAATGCTACTAGCTACCAATTGACCTTTATTTAATATTTTTTTTTAGATAGAATTTAGTATATCTTTTTGCTTTTTGAAAGACTTTCTCTCTTTGAGTAATTGTAATGCTTGAACTTGACGCGTTAAAAAGTGGTAATTAATGAGAAATAACAGGAGCACTCTTGACCTAATGAAAATATGTGAGATTGAAAGTTAAGGACTTAACAGAAGTTGAGAAGGAGAAATAAAGTAATGGGACATACGATGTAGGTCCGAACATGTCGCTGACTCCAGCGTTACAGCGCACCAGTGATCATGGAAAGCTCTCCTAATTTAGCAGATGTCTAGCTTAAACGACTTGCTTTTCGATCTTGCCACTTCTATGATAAATGAGATTAATACCGTTGCTTGACGGTAAATCAGAAAGGACAGCAGGTCGACTGATTAGGCAGGCGGGTCGTGATCGATGCCTTGCCGTCAGCGCGAAGTTTGGTGAGCTGCTGCGCTAGGGCGGAGAACGGCGACTCATCTCGGTGTGACCCCGTTGGCTGAATCCATGGACGCGCGCGCGTATCCAGACGGATTCACACATACGCTAAACTACCTCCACCCGCCTCATGGACAGTCGGTGAACCTCCTACATTATTCCGTGTGAATTATAATGCCACGAAACTCGCAAGAGTTATGCTCTGCTCTCCATGATTCTCGTCCTTTCCTCTTGTCTGGACACACCGCACTACTTTAATCTTCAATTAAACTGAGATATTTATTCTCTTATTATTCGCATTTATGCGCCTTCGCTTTCTTATAATCTTAAAATATGCTTTTTTCAAGGAACCCTACCATTTACCCGATTTTTCAGGTTTTTCTCCAAATTTCTCGTCATTTCTTTTCAGTGTCTTACAGTATAGACTAGATATGTTTATTCTGTGTTAAAATAAAATGCTCACATCGGCTACACAACTCAAAATGAGAGTGGAGCTTGTAATTATTTTGAAACATATTGCCCATCTTTACAGCGCAAGTCGCTCATTCATTCTTATAAATCACATGCTAAAATATATTCTTTTAAGAGTTCTTTTTAATGTATATACTTTCCAATATGATGGAATAATGAAAAATGATATTTTAAAATACACAAAATTGAATCTTAATGTTGGCAAGAGACAAGAAGGTATCTTCTTTTTATTTTTGTATTCTCATTTGATAAAATCACATCTTTTACTTAAGTATTGAGTTCAACTTTGTTAAAAATATTTAATATGTATAATATATAAAACATAATAATATATAATATACATAATTATTAGAAAAAATAAACATTAAATCTTCTAATGTATATAAATATTTAAATTACATAAGTGTAATCTTAACATAATTAAAGAATTATGTGCAATACATTTTATATTTTTATAGTTTTCAAATAATTGATTCATTATATTTGACTTGATTCGTCACATTAGATTATTAAATAAATAATTAAAAATAAAAATGCTTTCGATGCTGAATTACATGAGGAAATTAAATCTAAAAAGTTGTAAGAATTAGATGTACATTTATTTGCTTTCGATGCTGAATTACATGAGGAAATTAAATCTAAAAAGTTGTAAGAATTAGATGTACATTTATTTTATTATAAAAATATATATACTTTCAAATTTTTTGGATATAATTGTTACAATAATATATAAAACTGAAGTGCATGCAATACTTCTCTATAACTTGTATAATTTTTTGGTTTTTAGAAAAAATTAAAAAAGTTAAAATTAAATTTAAACGTACCTATTTCTCAACTCTGTCCACGCATTATATCAACTAACTGAAAGAAATATATTTAATGATTTCAGCCTTATCATCAAATTAAAATTTTTTAGTTAAAGCAAAATAATAGCATTTGTAAAATCATTTAATATATTCACAATTATGAATTAATAAAATAATATTTGGATCAATGAATAAGTAAATAAAGTTATAAATTTCAGATTTTTCGTATAAAAATATTACAATTACAAATGATTTAATAATTATCAGTAGAAAAATAGTTATATTTTTTATATAAAGATAGAAATACAGAATATCACAGAAGAGTTATGATAAAATGATTGCATTGTTTAAACAAATATTGTTATATAGTATTAAAATTACAACAATAAAAGTTTAATGCATACCTTGATCCTTACACATTTTAATATATAGTGAACTTTTTCATCTTTAAAAAGTAATAATTCATAAAAGTATAAACATTTATTATTATATAAATTATTATATAAATTAAATTAGCGAAAAATAAAAAGCAATATTAAAAAGTCTAATAATTAACAAAAGTCTAAACAAATAGATGATTTTGTTATCCAATGGTTATTTGTAAGCCTCTCAAAGAAGAGCTTTTTTTTGAAACAATAGAATTAATTGATTAGAAATCTCAAGAAGTGATTGAATTGCCATAAATTAAAGAATGGGCATGCTGATATCGCATCAGTCAAAATAAAAATTTGCAATTTTGCTCACATGCAGTAATCGTAAATAAAAATAATCATGGATTCAAAACGTAAAACAAAAACTATTTTCCTGCAGATGCGCACGCAAAAAATTTCTGCGAGTCAAGATTCATCTTTCAGATTTATTAAACAGTCCAACGAAAGTATTTCGTTCGAATAAAGTAAGGTTGAAGAAATAAAGACGCAAAGGTCCGACTTTTATTTACAAGCACGACGTGATCGAAGCGAATCTGGCTTAAGAATTACTTACCAAGGAAAGGTTGTGCGATTCCCCCTTTCCGCTGAGTCTGTCAGCCGAAGAAATGCCGATCGCGATAGAAACATTGTCCGCGCGTCATCGATCTAAGGCGAATGCAAAGGTACGTAAGTGCGCGGATATAAAGTATCCCAGTTGCGCAAGAGTCGTCGTAAAAATTGTGAGATTTAACGTATCTAGTGTCGAGACGTCTTGGATTGGCACACAGGCTGTATGTGCAAGCAGCGTATCGCGAGGTAAAATGAGGGGTGCTCACTTCGACTAAAAAAGTTAGCCCAACTACTCGAATGTAAACCGGCCCTTGTGAGATTGTCACACTGACGTCGGTCTCACCAGCGCTGACCGCACCTTCCGGTCAATCCGCCGATCTTGCCGCTCCTCTCGCTACAACAGACTCCGCTCGGCGACAACGCCCGCATCCAATTAGTCGCGACAGGGCTGCTTCCGCGCGCGCCTGCCTCTCACCGCCCTCGTCGATCCTCAACGGCGCCTCCACAAGCAAATCAGCCGCGACTGGCGATGAGCAGTTCCCGGGCGCCACAGACTCGATGCTACAAGCTTAGCCCGCGTGTCGCCGTAGCAACCCCGGGTCAGCTTCGCACCGCCCCCTACGGCCAATAAGGCTCGAGGGATGCTGCTGTTGTAGATGGGCGGAGCACTAGATAGTGTGGGGATGAACGGACCAAGAGGCCGAGGAACCCAACCGAAAGTCACGTGCGGATAGTCAAAAAGCTCGACTCGCGCGCGTTGAGTTTCTTGGTTCCCGTGTATCTAACCAAGCAAAACCTGAGCATCTGTCGAGAGTGACGGCTGAGTGCGTGAGTGAGAGATCAGTGCGAACATGCGACTGGCGTCACAGCCGGACCAGCCGGAGATCCAAAAGTGGACGTGCAGCCGTCACTAGCTGAAGAGTCCTGACGTTTGCCCAGTCATGGACCTCAGCACTGCCTACCGATACAACCAAAATATGATGGAATATTATACATGTAAGAATTAATAGCGCTTTTATGTTTCATGTCTCCTATCGCTCTCCTATCCTGTAATTCTAAACCTATCTCTATCTTGAAAGAGCTAGCTAACTAATTTATTATTTGAACGTAAATATTCAACACGTGGGCTACCCTCACACAACACGCATCACCTGTTTGTAGTGCTTCACATTATCCCTCTGTCTCTTCTCTGTCTCTTTCTTTCTTTCTTTTTCTTTCTGTCTATTTATCTATCTATCTATCACTTTCTTTCTTTATCTCATTATCTTTTCAGCCTCCTGTTCCACTCACTGCCAGTGGAAATCCTTCGACAGAACCACTAACTGTAACTATTCCATCCATTTTTTTTCAGCGACGCGTCTCCCTTCTTCTCACTCGCTCACCATTGCAAGAATCGGAGAAATTGAAAGTTCTTTTTTGCTCATATTCAAAGTTTCCTATAAAAAAAACGCGTTATGCCGATATACGGTATTTCAATAAATCCAGCAAGTGAAGAAACGAGAAGCGGAAAAAGGCAGAAAAAGTTACAGTGGCTCGAGTGACAATAGAGGGCAGTTAGCGGGCACTTGCCACTTCAAGGAAAAACAAAAATTCACTGATCCTTTGCCTTTGATTCTTATGTAGCTCAGAAAAGAGACTCCTAGCGGTATCGACTACCGCTTCAAGAAAAAACACTCAACCGCAAATCTGCGTAAGAGTAATTTGCGCGCTGTGAGACTCAGGACCATCATTGAATACCCGCAAAATTTCTACTTGTGGGGCACATAAAAGAATAGTCGGACTACTCCTTCCGTCGGTTAACAGGAAATCCAACTTTCGAACTCACCGCAACATTAAAATATTTTTGCATCAACAGCTTTGCTATTGATCTCATTAAAATGAAAAATTTCTTAAAAACGAGCGTTTGAGTGATGCCCTTCTCACAATTAATTTAAAAATTATCTATTGAAACGATTAAATTAACAATTTAGATACCTATCATTTATAATTTTTTTAATAGTTTATTCAAACATCTGCAATACTTAAAATTTATTATTTTATAATTTAAGTATATATAATCTTTGAATGTTTGCACTTTGATATCTAAAAACATGTCTTTAAAATTATATTTTCTAAAAATAGTTAATCATTTTTGTATTGTAAAAAAATTTTACTATCAGATATGATTATTATATTATGAATAAATTTTGAAATAGTAATTCAAAAAAATGATATAGTAATCGTGATTAAATTCCATGATTTTCAAATATACTGACTACATTGCTGATTACGTGAGCATCACCTTCCAATTTCGTGTAATTAAACCAATTAAAATGCAAAATTGATTTTTTTTTAATTGAATTGTTTTTAAGAAAAAGGTAATGTCAATGCAATTGAGTCTTATTATAGTAATATATCATATGATAAGTATTTCTACTTTTAGAAAATTAATACTTGGTAAACTCAAAATCATTGGTTCATTATCGCCTTGAACACATCAAAATAACTACACCTACGATTTATTTAATAAATTCAAAGGTATAAACTTAATACTCTAATTTTGAAATTTTCAAGTAGTAAAATAAATTCACCTGAAGATTCTTTACTTAACATGCTTATATCCATATAAGATTTTCGTTCGTATTCTAGAATAAATATGCTTAAATATGAATTTTAAGAAGATCATAAGAGTAGCATTGGCTTTATTATATTATGTTAAATTATTAAAAAGAAAATAAAAGAAAAGATGACTAATTCATAGCATTATCGTGATTGTATTGAAGAGTCGCTATCCTTAAGTGAGGGAAAACTAATACACGTGCTTCTGCGAATAACCGTTGTACAGACTCAAGATTATAATTATACCAAGTCGTTCGTCCTACAAATTATACGTTAAATAGTCATTAATGTATATGTAAAAATGTTATTTTAATGATATGTATACATAAACCAGAAAGCGATTCGACTATCACTCACGTCCTGTCCAATTTATATCGCAGCGTCACCCAGTAATAGAATCTCGGTATACAGTAACCCTTACTTTCTTTTTGTTTCTTCTTTCCTTTTACATTACCATGATTTAGCACGCGAGAAACGCCACTGCGCAATGCAGAAACAGTGCAACGCAATATATGTGTAAAGAACAAAGAGTCGCAGGAGGGACATATCCAATATCTACGACCGAGCTCCAATATCTCGTGCACTGGGTTCTTGGCACCTTAGATTCTACTGACGCTACTTTAAAAATGAAGATGATGATTTTCGCATTAGCTGAAAATCAATTTTCCCGAAAAATATTATTTTTCCTGATAGTTTAGAATATTGACCTTACATTTTTCAATACTAATTGATAATTAATTTTTCCTGGATTTTTAGAAGATTTTCTGGCACTTTCCACTTACATTTTCTTTCATACTGTCTCGATTCTTTTACTTGTAAACAATAATTCGCGAAAAATTAATTTTATCTTCAAGTAACGTTTCGAAGATTAATAATAATTGAAAAAGTATTTTTTCAATTAAAGTAATTAAAATAGTTAAACTAAAGAGAAGCTCTCAACTTTAGTTTACAAAATATTCAATGTACAGTATAAATTTATTTCTCATGTTACTCGATGTAATAAAGAACAAAACCATTTCACAACTATTTCCTACAAAAGCCGACTGACCATTAAAATGCAAATTTCATCATTCTCAGTCACTTATTTTTATCATTATTATCTAAAATATACCAAACTAATACTCTATTAAAAAATATAAATTTATTTTAATGCTAAATATAAAATGTTCTTCATAATTATTATTTTGTTCTGTCGGTTCCGCACTGATAAGTATCTTCTTTTTCCTTTTTCTACACTAATATCGTTAAAAATTGCAGTAATTACCTTTATATAAAAATACTATAAAACTATAAATCATATATAATAAAAATCACGATTATAAAAATAGCTTTTATATATTCTTAATTCTACACCTTTTACGTATTTATACAAATAATAAAAATTTTTATTAAAAAAATATAAAAATTTTGAAAACTTGTTTTAAAAGTTATTTATTTGAATATAAGCTAATATTTTAAATAAAAGCGAAAAACAAAAGCAACTTCTGACTAAAAATTTGATTCCTATTTCTACAAGTCTTAAGTGATATAAAAGGAAAAATACTAGACAATCAACATCAACATATTATGGAATATCAACGTAATGGAGTCAATAACACATACAATTTGTTATTGATTCCATTTCTTTAGATTAATAAACTTATAAAATTTATTAAATATAAAATATAAAATAATACATAAAATAAATTTATAAAATAAATTCATAAAATTAATTATTAAAACTGAACATTATATTGTAACGAATTTTTTATAAACATTAAAAAAACGCGTGCATCGATGCATGCTTGCTGTATATGTCATACTATATTTTTCAACTATATATTATATAAAATTGTAAAATAAAAGTATCTAAGAATCATTTAAAGTGAATTAAGAAAAGAATTTTAATTAAAAATAAAAGTAATATAGGAAACCGATAAGAATTTGGTTTGCCGGAAGTGAAATGCACAGTCCGATGCGCAGCTAGGTCATCTTATTCGCGTCACTCTTTTTACTGCTACGCTGCTTAAAACAACAACATCTGAAGAAAAGAGTGTCTCCACTTTTTTACTTCGTAGCTACCTTCTTTTTGTTCTACCTTGATACATAAAAAAATGGAAATCGATCGATTCACCGAGGTATAAAACTTTCTCACACTTCCGCGCAATATTCTATTTGCTTTATTTTGAATTAAAAAAAATCATGGCCACGAACAAACTTGCATTATAAAACATCTTGATATAAAAATAGTAAACAAAGAAAGTAGCCATAATATATTCTCTTCGAATTACTATAAATTTAACTGTTGCCTTCAGTTTTTTAAAGTGTTCATAAATATTTTTAAAAAGTTTACAGAAAGAAGATTCTAATAACCCTTTTAAGTAATTCTGGTAACTTAAGTCATTAGAACTCGATCAAAATATAGTCAATAGCATAAATAAATTATCGATTTACTTGATTAAATTATAATTTGTAAATACAACAAAGTTCGAGTTAACGGATGCTGTAGAACATGAATTAATTAAATAACAGTGTACTTTTTTAAAGTGAAAGTTCTTGTTGTACAGTTACAGCTATTGTTACATTTTTTCTCAACATATATTGTCTTTTACAACTCATTGATGATAAAATATTATATTAAAGTGAAAGATATTCTAAAATTCATAAAAAAATTAAGCATTATAGATTAATTGATAAAACTAATAAGTTGATGTCATCAAATCAATTTTCTAATTTAAAACTTCGAGATTTAATTTAATTTAATGAAATTCTGGATGTTTGATATGAATCGTTTTCGTCGAATATGTAATAAGAATTTCGATAAAAATGTAAGGAAAAAATAAAAATATAATATAAAAGGAAAAAGATAAAATTGCAATACAAAATACAATAAAACAATAAAGTAAAACATACAGAGCATTAGTACACCGTCATAGTACAAAAGGGATGTATTAGAGAAACATTGTGTAGCACTTTACAGAAATAGTAGTGGCGATGCCAGTGCAACTACGGCGTATACTGCCTCTCACTCGCTCTTTCTCTCTCTCTCTCTCTCTCTCTCTCTCTCTCTCTCTCTTTCTCTCTCTCTGTCTTGCTCTATTGCACGTATACTCTTAGTGCGTTCAGCAAGCATAGCAGCTCTATGAATGTAAAATGATCCGTGCAGAGGGTAGCCAGAGCTTCTCCTCTATCTATCTCGCTTTGTTTCAGCCTTTCTTCGCTCATCTACAGGGGATGCTGGAACTGTTAATGCAGAGATAGAATTGATTTTTGAACGGAAATACGCATCATTTCTGTTAATGAACACTCCAGTTTCGATCACCTTGTCCCTTTCCAAAGTTCACAAAATATGAATAGAATCAAAGAAATTGTCGAAGAGTCAGTAAACTGCATTTTGCTGTATTTTGTTCCAAATGATAATCCTCGAAATATGTTTCAGCTTAATAGAACAGATATCAGAAATACTAACAAATACAAATAAATATGATTATGCTAACAAATTTTTGTTTATTTCGTCTGAGAAGAACTTCTCTTCTCGAAAGCAACGCCTTTAACTGTACGTCAAAATATGATGCACATATTTATATTTACGAAAATTTTTTTACTTCAAAGAAACTATTATATTTTTTAAAATAGCATTAAACAGTGTAATTATGTGCAACGTGTGCTTGATGCTCTTCAGTTTAAAGGATAAGCTCTGAACATTTTTAATTAAATTTGTAATCGAATATAACGTTTTTTCAATTTAGTCATGCTGTGATATAAACAAAATCAGTTACAAAATGAAATAAAGAATCAACGTTAAGCAAATGAGCTAATTAATCTTATTTGCAAATCTAATTTTGTTTCATTCTCTCTCTCTCTCTCTCTCTCTCTCAACGAAAATATTTGATTGTCTAATTAGATAGTACTTTACATTATTATGAATAATATATCACTATCTTTTAATCAAATTATTTATATTAAATGCTTGTCCACAATTTGTCTTTAAAATCGCATATACATTTAGAAAAAGTAAATTATCATTTTATAAAAGAAAATCTTTATAACATATAATATTTGCATAGTTAATTTCACTTAAGAATGATAAATAAACAATTTTATATTGATTTTTAATTTAGTAATTAAAGCAAAACAGTAGATACCAACAATTATAAAATTATGAAAGTGAAGTTAATCTGAACAATCGTGGTATTGAGTTTCCTTAGCTCTGTTAATAATGAAGCCTTAACAACACTACTCGATTATACGAGTAAAAGATAATCTTTTGACAAGTCTGTACACAGACAGGTCGCACAGACAATCGTCTGATATATTTACGACTTTATTTACGTGCTGTGACGCAGCCTATGAATTAGGGTTGCGCAAGAGCGTGAGATCAACATCCAAGAGCAATGAGGGTGAATCGAGCTTGAGGAAAGAGCAATGGAACTAAGATAATTCGATTGAACTGTCAAAGAACGAGCGAAAGGCAAGAAAAACTGGCTATCGTCATATTTAGTTGACGGGGGGTGCGTGAAATTATACGAAAGGGCAGAGTGCACTGGACTGAAAGTGAAGACATATGTTCTAACCCACAAATTTTTCTTACAGTGCACACACGAGTGTATATACGACATGCCAACGGCGAAAAAATTGAGCGAGCTTTCGTAATTACATCTTTTCGTTACAATAAAGATATAGACAACCGAAAAAAAATCAATAATACCAGGCTTGAGTGTAATTATTCATGATACACTCATAATTAATATAGAATTAATTTTCTTCCATTATTTGTAATACATAAAAAATTAAATATTCTTACAAAACTCATTGCTATTGAATATTTGAAAATATGATCATCAATTTAAGTTTCTAGTCAGGAAACATTCTATATATGCGATTGAGATAATCAAAATAGTCATTCTTATACAAGCTCCACTAAAAGACATGTCGAATGCTGATCACACTAACAATACACAATAGAGGGTAAACTTTTTTTGGCAAGGGTAGCTATGCAGTCGAAAGGGGGCCTTCGCCTAGTCTACAATAAACAGTAAAGCTTCGTATATCTAATGCTGATGCTGATACTAGTGCTATGCACGTACTCATATTCATCAATTTTTTTCGATTGGTATTCTCAGGTCACGGGGGAGTGAACCAGCTTGGCGGCGTCTTTGTGAACGGTAGACCACTGCCGGATGTCGTGAGGCAAAGAATTGTAGAGCTCGCACACAGTGGTGTCCGACCATGTGACATCTCCCGACAACTCAGAGTATCCCACGGCTGTGTATCCAAAATATTGTCTAGGTAAGTACACCGCTAAGCTAGATGGATTATTTTGCACTATTACCTCACCTTACGTTCGCAATTTAGTGTCTTACTTACACCGCTCTTTAACAATAATTTGCACTTTTCTCCGCTAAACTCACAACGACTATTATGTATTTGTACTCTGCACATTTTGACAAATTTGACAAATATTGATCGCATTGTCCTTATCAATATAATACTCCAGTATTATTTATATTTAACTGAACTTATCGTGACTTTCAAACTGTTTTAATGTATAAATACAAATATCAATCAATTTTTTTCTCTGAATTTTTGAAACTTAATTACTTTTATTGCAACTCTGATAAGTTATTATATTTAATAATAAATTAAAAATAATTTCTAATATATACTGCCTAATTAATCAACGTCAAATAAGCTACTTAGTCTTATTATGAATTTGTTCTATTTCAAAGTTGTTTTTCATTTATTTTAAACAGAATTAACAGATTAAATTTATTGTTGGAAATATAATGTAATAATAATTTCGATAGCGTTAGGTCAAATAACACCATAATTTCACAATATCGTTACAATAAAAAAATCGTTTTTCTTGCTGATGAAGACAATATATTTTAATATCGATTTCTTTAAAGAAAAATAGAATCACTGCATCAATAGACAATATATAGTAGTTATCTATGCAATTTTTTCATACCTAAACTTAATCAATAAATTCGCTTGAAAGAAAAACCGATTTCACTGAACTTACTTATGTTTCGCTAGAGTGACTTATGATTTCGTTAGTTACATTATACTTTCCCTAACCTTGTTAGGGAAAATTTCAGTGAGTATTTTAAAAAATAATACAATTTTTCCCAAGTACTCACTGAAACCAAATCAAGCAGTATCAAAACTTTACACTCATGAAGTAGATAACACTTTCGTTTTATGATACTATGCTATCTAGCTCCGAAAACGAGACAAACTTTTTTATCGATCCAATACATTTCATTATCTATGTTTCGTTTATAAATCTATATTTCAATTTAATGTATTACCTTATTTAACCTAAACCAAACCATACAAGAGTTGAATATCTTATAAATTTTATATCTCTAAAAATACTAAAAGCAGTGCTTTAAATTTTTACTATATTTATTGAAGTGAAACGATATACAAATAAAGTTAAATTTTTATTTTCATAAGAATCTTACGTGATTTTTTATTATAAAGAATAATAATAAATCCTTTTTTTTATTTAATGTTATTAATTTTTTAAAAGTAAATTTAAAGAGTTGTTAAAATGATATAAAAGCCAAAAGAAACCCCGTTGACAATTTTCAAAAATAAAATTATGTGCTTTATATTGGTTTTAAATTTCTGCATATAAAGCTTTCAATATTTTATTCCTTATCTGTCACTTTTGTAAGTAAATATAAAAAGTAGTATAATAAAAAATATTTTTATATCAAGAAAAATCATGGCAAACAATAATTTTTAAATACCTTTTCAAGTGAAAAATGTAACTTTTAATTATAGTTTTAACAGAACATCTAAAAGAGTAATCTTCACTCTAAATTAATTTTTTTAAATATTTATAAATATAAACTAATTAATAATGAATTAAGAGTAATTGCCTAAATTTTTCAAATATAAAACTGAAAATATGAGAAGCCATATAATTATACGTATACTCATTTCAAGTTACTATCTCCTTATAACCTTATAAAATAAACAACTCTGATCGAATAAAATTTTTTAAAACATTGATTGCAAATTTAAAAAATTAATAAATTAGTTAAAATAAACGAATACTACATATTTATATCACGAAACCGTGAAGTAAATCAATTAAAAATAGTTGACGAATCAGAATAGTGAAAGGACAACTAAAAGCGAAATAAAGAAAGAATGAAAAAGCATAAAGGGCGAGGGAGGACATAGACCGGAAGGAAAGTCCTGGGTGGCGGAGGTGATGGGATGCGGTTTCCATGTTTTTTCGCCCTACTCGGGAACTCGACTCATTCCCTTCCCCTCATCTAAGGCAAGAACTTCACAGAATAACATAAACGACTTTTTCGACTTGTGTTCCGTTACTGGTCCCAGATACTATTCATTTTACATCCTTTGCGCAAGTCGCTGTATTACAGGAGCAAGCACTACCACTAACTCGCGTAATGCTCATTGTCTGATTATTTATTGCGACCCTTCACGTGGCCTTATTCGAATCCTGCATAAGCTTGTGTCACGAGTAACGCTCGAACGAAACTGAGTAACATATCTTTGACTTCATGAAAATTTTCGTGGTAATCAGAAAAAAATAATTATAAAAACGATGAGATGGAATATGACGTAATAAATAAGTAGAATACCGCACTAAAGAAATATACAGTTTCAAAAAGGTTCTTTAAAAAGTGTACTCAAAATACAAGTGAAATTGCGATGTATTAGACATAAAAAGAATTTTAAGTCAAAAGCGCGTATCCAAAGATAACACGTGCACTCAAATACGATTGTTTCACGTGTTGCACGTCGACGCGAAGTTTCTTTACGAGTCGATCTTCGTGTGCCACTACACTTTTCGAGATGCTCTGTGGACTTCGTTTTTGTGTCGTTAACCTGCACTTTACATAGTCACGTGCCGTTTATATAAGCGACTCAAAGAAGAGGGATTCAAAACTTTTTCCGGGAATATGCGTCATCGGAATAGATGCCTTATGCGTACCACGCGAGTCTGTAAAATTAGGCACACAGATTTTATATTTATAAAATAATATAATATGTCTAAAACCTTTGTGACTATACCTTCTCAGTTCTTATTTTTTATTCTATACCTGCTGTTTACTGCATCACACATCTCACTTCTTTCTTATTCTTTTTTACTTTCTGCTTCTTATTAATTATTCCTTGTTTCTTACTTCTTATTCTTTCTTTCACTTTTTCTCACATCTCGCTTTTCATTATTTACATATTACTTTTTATTGTTTATTGTATCTTTCAATGAGATTATTCTATCCAAACGTATAAAAAAAGTTTCATAATATCTGGAAATATTTAATTTCTAATCTAAAAATTAAACAGCTTATAGAATTTTACTTGTATTTTCATACACACACATACTTAAGAATAACCCTATATTTTTTCAGATTACCATTTTTTTAAACAACATATACTTAAAAGTTGAGAATTACGATTTACATTAAAATTCTTTATATATCAGTTTATATTTTGATATTATGTAAGAGTCTAGAATTTTTACAATGTAGGATTGCGTAAAATATTCTTGTTAATGATAAAGCAATAACTTTCTGAAGAATAGTAAAAATATAAAATGTCATTTATTTGAAAAAAATGTTAATTAGAAAATGAATAATATACTGAACTATTTTAAACAATTATTAAAAATGATGTAATTAAGAGCATTTAATAAATTTGACACCATTCATGATTGCAATGAAATTATTATCCACTTACTATAAAATAATAATGTACTGTCATTAAAAATTAAATAGCCAGTTTAGATTGTGAGTACTCTAGTTGAGCTCTTTGTTTTCGACGAAAAAAGAAATATACAGTATTATGTAAGAAAAAGAGAAGAAAAAGGGAATAAAATAATAAAATCCAACGCGCAGTACAAAGACAATTATTGAGGTTGTTTAAATCGGTATTCATCGGTAGCGTTCGTTGAAGCGGCTCGAGATTTGAAAAATCGTTTGTTCTAATGGATATTTCATGCTAAAAAAAGTGGGGTAGAACAGATTAGGGGGAAAGTCGCCTGTTCACTTACAACATGTGCACCGCGAATGAAGTTTTACGCAAGATATAATCGGTAACATTTTCAGGGGTCTGTTTCTCACATAATCAACTTTATTTTATACTTTGCTCTTTCCCAGATCAACTATGCAAATTAAATCGATCTGTAATATAATTATATTAGAAATTAAAGTATCATAGATTTTTTCAATATAGGTACAAAAAGCTACATTATAACTAGTGAAAAATAGTGTGTTTACTAAGCGATAGCGAGTTTAAACATAACTAAATAACCTAACTTAAATACTATAAATAGTAAAATTATTGACTCAGTATATATAATAAAAATATAATGCGCTTAGGATATTTGTAATTTTACATGCAAGAGTTTCTTGGTACCTAGAAAAAACCATATTCAACTATAATTCATTTCACGATTAATTTTCCGAGTTTCTGACTTAGTTCAGATAATATTATATTATATCCCAAATTCTAGGTATCTGAATAAATCAGTATTTAATATGTATCTTAAAGATCTATATAAATTGATTATTGCTTAACGTGCATAGTGCATCTAATGTACACATAATTTTACTCGTGAAATAGTCAAATAGAGAAATTGTACAAATAATTATAACTGCTTTTACATTAATAATATTCGATCACCAAATAAAAAAATAAAAATATTATGAATAAAGAACTAAAATAAGTTTCTTTGCATCGAGTGAATAATCTCAGGAATAATTTAAAAGGTAAGTTTAAAGAAGAAAAAGATACTTAACTCACAATGTTGATACTAAAATTAAATAAAAATGTACTATATGACTAGAACGCAAGTTAAAAATGTATAAAAAATAATAAATGTGGTTACAAGTGCAAGAGTACGTGTGCTGGGGAAAACAAATAAGATTCAGTATAACTTCATTCAATAATTAATAATGGAGAACTTTGAGATCGATCCATAATCTGAGATTCGGAAAGATGAACAATATTTGCTTATCTCAACTGTTTTCAGCACTATCGAGTTGGCTTATGGATGCGCAAAAGAGAGCATAAGCGAGCTATTATTGAAAATACAATGTAGTTGAATTTAAGCATAAATGAAGATACTATTTAGCTAATTAAGTACAAAGAACTCCTTCAATCTCACTCCACTCATTAGTTGTCGATAGCATCATCATTTTGAGTATATACATTTCATTTTTTTTCTCTTCTTAGTAGAAGCCAAAAAACAAAAACACAATCGAGTGTCATTTCAAAGCCATTTACTCACTTTTTATAATATCCATTTATTATTTATTTCCACTATAAATCAATCATAAAAAGATTTCACTTATAACGTTGGAATGAATTGTTCGTGTTAACTGCTTTGAGTACTTAGTCCTTTTACTATTTTTTATTCACCTCGAAGAAAAAATTATCACTATTATACAGACCCTCGTAAACTTAGTATACCTTAGTTTTTATTCTTAAATAGAATGATTAATATAACTTTTATTTGTTTTAAAGGTATTACGAAACTGGAAGTTTCAAAGCTGGAGTCATAGGTGGTTCAAAACCGAAAGTAGCGACGCCGCCGGTAGTTGATGCAATCGCCAACTACAAAAGGGATAATCCCACGATGTTTGCTTGGGAAATACGAGATAGATTGCTTGCTGAAGGCATCTGTTCACAGGACAACGTGCCATCCGTTTCCTCTATCAATCGGTAAGTTCCTATATAGCTTAATTATGCGAAAAGTTTTCAAGACAATTTTTATAACTAACAGCAGAATTACCTTATATAAAAAAATTTGACACTATCTAAAAATTGTTCATAAAATCGATTAAAAAAAATAATCAAATAATTATTGATGCATTACTGTCTTACTATGTCGGTCAAATTAATTTTTTCTTAGGAAGTAATTACCCTAGGAAGATCGTTATTATTGTTGTAGGTCAATGAAACTACCTAAAGAATAGAAAGGAAACTATTTTGTAATTTTTTTGGACAATTTACTTAAAATTAGTGATTATGAGCGTGTCGAAGCTGAATAATTATAAAAGCAAAAGTCAAATCTTCAGTTAAGCTCTAGTGAATTTTACGTTATATTAAGTTCTGCGTAAGCACATATACTATTACATGTAAATATAATTTCACAATACATAAATTTCACAATACATAAAAAAAAGAGCTCTTTTGTTTCTAAAATAATAGTCATAACTAAGATCTGAAATTAAATTATTTTCAAATATTTTTAACAGGCTTTTAGTTATTATTATTGATAAAAGTTATTTTTCGATTTGGTAATAATTATTAGGTAATTTGGAGGAAAGTTTCCTTCATAAAAGCTTCTTCCGAGTTATTTCTTTTAAAAGAAATGTAATTTTGTTCAATTATCAGTGAATGATGAAATAAATAAATGGGTAAATACATGTAACAGCAATAAACTTCGAAAATTTATGCTCCTCGTGGCTTTTTATGATCTATAATACAATAGCCATGCAAATCTCATGTTCTAATCAAAGCTACCGCCAACGTGTTTGTGTAAATTTGCATTAGCGTAGAATCCATAGGTCACAGACTATAGCAATCAAATTAGTGGATTTCACTTGTGTACGGGAAATTCGATTCCCATTATGAGCAATTCCATTATCTTATTTGTATGCGAAAGATGGACGACGATTTATTCCTTATAATTAAAGGAGGCGTGCGATATGTAGAAGCAAGACAATAATAACATAAATCCCTAAGTAGTGACTGATTAAATCTAGTGGCATATGTGTGCGCTCCGTACAATACAGTAAAATTCCCCTTCGGCTTAGAGGGTATACAAATATTCGCCCAAATAAACCCGAAAGAAGGGTACAGACTTGTGTGGCACATTACTACATTGCAATGTACAACCTCTAGAGACTTGTCGGCTCTGAACGAAGACACGAGTTTTCTACATGCATATGCGTGTATGTGCGGCTCTCTTTGATGCTTCACGTTAAAACAGTTGAATTGATAGAAACTATTCCCGAAGGAACTTGCTAAAGGTCAATGAGATATAGAATTGGCCGCTAAAAGTGCTCTTGGAAGTGCCGAGCGATATAACATTACGTCAAGTGCCTCATTTAATCGCTGAGCGATGACCCAATATTCGAATACCGATTATTTTCCAAAATCTCTCAGATAAATTTTATTTCAATCGACCACATGAGATACGCTCCTCACTCTTTTATATACTGTTAACTAGAGGAAATTGAACGCAATATATTCGAAAATTTAAAGGACAACTTTAACATATAAATAAACATGAATTTGAACATGTTTTATAAATGAACGCCTAATTTTGGCGAATAATAATAATACATAATACATAATAATAATAATACATAACATTTGAATTTAACTTTCTATATGATTTTCTATTGACATATAATCTCAATATAATAATTTCAATAATATTCTTTATAACGTTTACAACAATTTTCATTCTATGAACTTGTTTATTAATATATTAAATGTTCTTGTTTAAATAATAATATACGTTTTTTCCAAAAGTATTTACTTTCTTATATACATTTAGTCACTGGGACGAAATGAAGTATTCAAATTTTCTATTTGAATTAAGCTTATTAGAAACAAAATATTTTTAAATGAATCTATAATGTTCGTTCTTACTCAAATTTCATGTTATAAATATAAATATTTAATAAAAATTTTATGACTGTAAGATTTCAATATACTACGTAGTAGATTTCTTCAAAATAATATTTTCTTCTAAATAACTAAGAAAACCACAATAGTATTCAGTATTTTATTCACAACTTTACCTTCAATAATAAATAGATTACAAATAAATTGTATTTTTTATATATTCCGCATTAAGAAAAAATAGTATAATGGCATTAAAATATTAAAATTCTTATAACTTTAGTAAATTTATTGGATCAATGTAATTCGAAAAACTATATCATAAAATTTCTAGTAACCTATAACTAGCAATGCCTTAAAAACATAGTTTATTAAAAATATAGACATTCTTTTATCTAATAACTAGAATAAAGCAATAAATTGTTAAATTTTCTTTTTTTTAATGAAAATTATTTGTAGTGAATAAGGAAAAGTACAATGAAGGAATTTGGTTAAGAAAGAAAAATCAAGCATATATATCACCCTATTGAATCGAACAAAACAATACACAAGCGATGTTTGTATTTTCAGTTCTTGGATTTGTTTAAGAATACAAACATAATATACATGTTACATAATCATATAGTGTTTATCAAAGTAAAACTGATGGCGTCGAGTACTGTCTCGCCTCTGTGATGGAGAGGGTGAATAAAAGCGCGGAGGTTGCTGTAGAATTTTGGTGTGGCACATGTAAAATTGCAAAAGTGGTAGAGAATGAGTAGAATAAAAAGAGGATGTATAACACGCTCTAACCAGTGGCTCATTGAGTAACTCCACTTACATCTCCACCCTCTCGTATTTGGTTGTGTTTGGCCGTATTGATTCTCCGCCTCCAACAATTGTATCACTTTAACTCAGTACACGGAAAACTAGCCAACGAACTACTATTATTACTGGCAAGCCCATCATACTGGCACTAGTATTGATTTAAATTTGGAATCCAGAAAAATAGATCACTTGAAAAAACTTAAACCAATGATTCTTACCCAACTCTGTATTAATATATGAAAAAAGCGGCAATCGCTAGATTTTAATTTGCTTAACTCACAGAAGAGAAAGAAAAAAGAATAAACTACTATTCTAATAGAAATCTTTCGTTTCATCCCAATTTATATAAAGATGCAGTAGACCTTAGTCCCATTCTTACGTAACTATAGTAACATTTTTTTATAAAAATAAAGAAACAGTTTATATTATATTTTAACATTGAAAGTTAATGTCAATTGAGATCATCTATACATCGATCAATAGATAATTGACTTTTATAAAATTACATTCTACATTTTTAAGCTTAAATTTAACCATTTATATATTTAATAATATATAATACATTCTTTTAAAAAAGGTACTTATATTTCATCCTATTTAATTACTGTATTATTTTCATGATTTTATTAATGCTATCCGCTTTTTTCATCTCTTATACGCAATAATTTGTTCAACACGTCAAATTGTGAATCAAGGAATGTCCACAATTATTTATAGTATAACTTCCAAAATTAACTTATATCAAGACTTAGAAAGATATTTTTCTACTAAAAATATATAATTCTACTCAGAGACAAACATATAACTTTAAATTATTTTTAAAATTAAAAAGGTTTTATCTGATCTAAAAAGCTACATACATAGACATATTATTTCCGCATTGTACATAGAACCACTTATTTTTAGCAATTAATTTAATTTTAATAAGTACATGATAGTATAGCTTAGAATTTTAATGAAGAAACAATATAAAACAATATAAAAAGTAACGTCAAAATCGTATTTATATCAAATACAGTTTATAAATAAACCACTTTTTCTATTTTTTGTGAAATCTCTAGTTACGTTTCTTTTACACTAAACAGAAAATCGGATTATGTTATATTAAAATTTTCTTTAATAGGATTTTATTTAAAAAGATCAGTAATAAATATCTAACTTTAAATTGCCAATCCTATTTTAATTATTTTTTATGTTATGTGAAAATGATTAGTAAGTACAGTAAAGCTTTTAAAAAATTAATTCTTGAAATGAAATATAAATTGAATAAAAGTTACTATATTCTGAAGAATAATATATTATAATAATATTAAATGTAAATTAATTTAATTGATACTAAAAATTAATAAAAAATTTATATAGTACAGAATATAAAGGGCTAAATTTAATACTAAATTAAACGATAAATTAAATTAGTACTTAGCTTGATCATATTATATTCTGAAACAAATCAAATGGATAAATAATGTAAAGTAATGTGATAAGATATGTTGAAGTTCCAATTTTTTCTCATACGTATCGAATATACCAGTCGAGAAACCAATAATTGTTTATACTTAAGATTATCTCGAAACCGTTAGCAATGACAAACTCGACACTTCATTTACAGTAATGTTTCAAAACATCTCTCTTGTTCTTAAGGTGCAATCATAATAAATGCATAAGACTTTTTATCATCTTCAAACTGAGTTTTATGTTGAAAAATAAGATTAATATAATGTTGGAGAAGCCGGAGACCACTCGGCTGCGACGACCACTGCTCGCGGATAAAAACTACTCACAAACCGAGAATTGAGTGAAAGAAAGAAATAATGGAGTGCCCGTAAGAGCTCCCACGAAAAATAATAGTTATATATACGTAGCAAATATTAGTAAAGAAAATTTTACGACTCAACAACTTTTCCGATTTTATTAATTCACGCTTTATACTCTTATCAAAGTAGGCAATTTATCGCTAAAAAATCTCAAGTGTTTCCGTTTTTCATTTATTCTTGATATTCTTTAAATATAAATAATGAAAAATATTCTTTGTTTTCTTTATTGCCTATGTAAAATATTTATATACTGATTTAAATTTCATTACGTCGATATTCATTTAAAATTTTCCCATTCAATTTATGATAGCACGTAAATAACATAGTAATAGTGGTACAATTCTCTACAATTCTGTTGCGATACAAACAATCGATCTCTTATTATCTTTATAATGAAAAATTGATTTATTATTTATCTTATAGAATAAAATGTAATTAATAATAATAGAATTAATTATAATAATAATAATTAATTAATAATGGAAACGATAAAAAGGTAAAGTTTATATTTATAAAAATAGTAATCCTATATTAGTCCTATAGTAGTAATCTATTATTGAACAAAATATGTGTGTCTAATAAGTCATATTAAATATTAAAGCGTAAATACAACGAAACATTTACATTGAATAAAAAATAAAATTCTTTTTAATTATACATCAAGTCTAGTAAAATAGCGTAAAAAGTGAAAAAAAACAATTAAATCCGAATTCACTATCTTTTCGCACACAAAATTCACAAGTTGATGTTTCAAGTTAACTCTGTTTCTAAATTTTTTATTCTTTAACTAGCGTGATGAATAGGCAAAGAAGAATTGGAATGCGTGAAAGTCGGTTCATCGAGTCAGCATTTGAAAATTATCCTTCACCTGCTGTTGATGTGACAATGATCGCCGAACGAATTAAAAGATCAAATGAGTCGAGTATTATGGTTGGCAGGGTAAGATGGCGTCAGCATCGTCGGTAAGAAATCATCGCAGGATTCTCGGCGTCGAAGAAAGAGAAGGGAGACTGGAGATTTTGGAAAGAAATATTGATAGGCTCAGCTTTGACTGCGGAGTCATGCTCGAGTAGGCGGTGCTCTATCCAACAGTTTGCTATCTTACGCGCTCGCCTATAGTCTCTGGTCCCTCTCTCTTCATCTTCCTCATGCGCGCACACGCCACAGTAGTGGTTGAGATCGATAAGAAGCAAGTTTCGCAACCGACGGGCTTAAGCTCCAGCCTCCTTCCTTTTCATGACTATATCGCTCTATCGCGCTCTCATCTAGCCCCGCTAAGAAGAAAGCTCCTACCGAGTCGATACGGAAAGGTTAGCTGTTCTTTCTATCCCTAGCCACCGCCAATGTCTCCCCCACCCACCCACCACCGAAAACTCGAGTTTCGAATACGACTCACAGCCGTCACGCTCTTAATCCCCTCGCTTCCTTATTTTGTTGTACCTATGGATTTCATGCTTCGCGAATACTTCTTTTGCTAACACTAAAGTTTTCTACTAACCCTTCAACTTATTTGCTACAATGAAAAACTTTAAAAATAGTCGTGGTTAAGTGACGTCATAACATACAGACTACAATCTGTTTCTTAATATAACGCACTTTGCATCTTCACCTTTCATCTCTCATTCTTCTATCTTAACATCAGATTCTACTATTCTGGTAGCAAGATTTCCATCAAAATTAAAAAACTTCTATAATATTATTTGCTTGAAGTTGCCTGTAAAATTATATTGTAAAACAGTCTTCAAAATTTATTACAAAGTAGAACGATAAAAACTTTTCTGCAGATGTTTAGGTAATACATTGAAATCATAATTATAAAGCAAGTATTTATTTAGCTCTATGAATAATACAGATATTCATTCGAATATTTAAAATTCGAATAAGTGTTTTAATAAGAGAAAACAACTTGAAATCGAATACATTCCTTAATGCCAAAGTTAATAATATTAGATTAGACCCAAACTGTAATAATCAAGGTAGATAAAAGTATCACTTTCATATCGATCAGTTAAATATATTTGCATCTGAGATAATTACCTAATAATAGAAACAATGTCAATGATAATAATAATAAATTAAAGTAACCTTAACTTAGTGAAACAAATAGAACCACAGAATACTTTATAGTCCTTAAAAATAACTTACGTATTAGTATTTGTCATCAATAGATTAATTCGCTCAATAATATAAGTATTGCTCCAAATACCGTAAGAATATGTTCAAAAAGCGATTTATGAATCAGCTTACATAAATATAAAGATAAAAAATAACATTACCTATCTTCAAAGTAAAAGAAATTCGGAAAAGAAGGACTTTAATTGATTATTGAGGATATACAATCAATCGAAGCGAACGCACAACAAATTTATTGTATTAATGCGCAATGTCGTATTAACTTTAATTCGTCGTAATGAGCCTTGATTGTGCAAGATGACTGCACACGACAGTTGGTAGAAAATCTGTTGCCGAGAATTTCACTCACGGGAATCATATCAATCTGTCATCGCAAGTACGTTTGTCTTCGGCACACATATCGGACGGGTCAATCTCTTGGAGGGTAGTGATGCTCTTGCGCTTCTCGCATCTCTTCATTACTTCTGTGTCATTTCACACCCCAAAAGAAGCCAAGAAAAACTGAGCCATATGGCCTCGCGCCATTACTATATTTGTGCTATTCTCTGCTATCGCCGATGCTTTTGCCGCACTTCTCTTTCTAGCTCTCTTCTTTTTCGGCAATTCTTATCTTCCACTTCATCTTTCGCTTATTAAATTATAAGAACATAAATATAATTTTCTTATCTATCACGTCTATTTGTTACTTCTTTCCTAACTACGCAATGTATATTCATACTGCATAATTGTTTAACGTCTTTTTTACTAATGACCGTCTTAAAAGTATGATCTATATTATTTCAGCTCTACCCAAATGATTTTAATGATGAAATTAAATACAGCACCATTTTCTACTATATTATAGTCGATTATAAATAATACAAATAAAATAAATAAAAATTTTATATTATTCCAAAAGTTAGTAATAACTGGCAATTGCTAATACATACAACTTATTCGAATGAATTTTTGTATAATGAAAGTTTAAAATAAATTGTATTACTTTTTTTATCTATAAATTATCTTTGCATAAAAACAGTATTTTTAGTATACTTGTTATATGTTCAAGAATTATATTCATAATATTTTATAGTCAAAGTAAGTAAAATTTATTACAAATTTTATTCACAAAAATTTTATTTCTATATATTTTACATGAATCTGAGATAACACTTGTACATATTTTTTCTGACAGGCTAAAAACTATATAAACAATATTTTTAAACAAAAGTTATTATTAATTATATCTAAATACAAAATTTACCTTAAAATATTTTAACAATTTCAAATTTTAATTTAATTTTAAATATTAATTCTACTGCTGTGCAAATGAAAAACCTTAAAAATTAGTAAAGGTAATGTATTGAAAAATGCATTACCTTTATTAACGCATAAAATTTATAAGTAAAGAAAAAAATATGGTAAAACGGATTTAATTAAAAATATCAACATTTAAATCAAATCAAATACGGCAATATAAGATAAAATTATGAAATCGAAGCATTATTTAAGTTCTTTATAAGTTGGGCTATTGTTTTTAAAGGTAATGATTAAGTTCGCTAGATAATTTGTAAAAAGTATCATAACAAGACAATTTAAGAGGCAGTCTGATAATGTGAAAAGAAAAAAAGTTACACACGTTCCTTGAGAGCGACTCGCAACATTTATCAGTATAAAAGGTCTGTATTTATGCTCGTATTTATATGAAAGACGAGCAAGTCTCAGGGGGTAGATTCAACAAGGCGAACTTGTATAAATTCGCGCGGTCGTTAGATCGCACAACAAAGCGAAAATGAAGCTTTCCTCCCTGACAATAATTCTTGCCACTCTCCCCGAGGCATAAATTAATAAGGGAACAATTTTGTATGCCCATATTGGAAAGTTTTAAGCGACCACCATCGTGCCTCAGGAAGCAATGCGCGCTCTTGCCCCCTTCCGTCTGTATGGGCTCCGCGTCGACGTCGCCATATTTGTAGATTATACGTTGTCGCTCTCAGTCTCCGGCTTTGACGAGGAGCAAGCGAGCGAGTCTCGGGAGGCGGAGGATTCGGGAAGGTTAATTGTCTCAGCGGCGAATATCCATAACCATCCTTTGTCTCATAATATAATTATTACCATACCCTTTATCATACCCTCCACTTGGAATTAGCCTCAAATGAAGTTACAATTACGATCTTCTCTCTTACCGTCGCTCCATCGCTTACCTTATTCCTTTCCTTCCTTTGGGAAAGCTGTGGCACAAAATCCGGGTTGCCGTGGAAACGTCAGAGGACAGACGGAACCGCGAAGAAACCGGAAGGTCGTTGGCAAGCTACTTCGTTCCTTTGTTCCTTTTCTAGAATGTGGGTGTGACCAAAAAGTTGCAATCCTCTGTAAATTTTCGCGACCATACAAGATCCTTACGGAAGTCTCGACTTTTCGCTTCTGCAATTCTTGTGTATACCCCTGACTCTGACTGTTCACCATCTACTTTTTGGTGATCTTTTTCGAAATACAAACATAAGAAACAGAACCACGAAATATTGCATTGTTTTGTAACGTTTAAAAGAAGAGAATAACTGCTTCGGCCTTTCGCAAATAGCTGGAAATTGTCGGTACATCGAATCGGCACTATATGCGCCGACGCTCATTTCATTCGGTTTTTCAAAACAGACCTGGACTATTGCGAAATCTGCACCCGAGGAAGAGTAGCCTTACGTGCGCCATTGTCTAGATGATCCAAAACGCTTGCGAACACACAGCAAAAGCCGCTTAAGTTAACCACGAGGGCTCACGAGTTTCAGGAATACACATCGCCCCACTCTCTTTCGTGCCGCCTTGGAGGTGGCAAGCAACAGCCAGCTGCTGCTTAACAATACGCGCCGAAGAGCCGGCTGGATGTAATAATGTACTGTCCCTCTCTCCCAACCACTTCATCAGTGTGCACGCACGAGGATGGGCGCTCAGAGCGATGGTGAGAGAGACGGCGCCGCGGGAGCTCTGCCATAGGCTGTCGTAGCGTATACACGTGAGCGGGAGGAGGAAAAAATGACGACGCCCGGACCGAGATCCCCCTACCACCAGCCTACCACGCATGTGTATCACTCGCTATAAGCCACACATGCCCCTCCTCGATTTATCTGTCTTATTCTCTTTCTTCCTTTTCAGCACTTCTCTTGCTTTCCCTTTTCCGTTTTTTCACAAGTGGAAGATCACTTTAACGATCGAGAGGATGTCGTCGCTCTTCTTTTTTCCGTTGGTTTTGCGCTTTGTGATTACCCTTTTCCCCGATTTATGATTTTCTAGTTGCATGATACTGCCTACGCTCCTATACTGTATACTCTCAAACTCGATTATTCGTTTTATCTCTTTTTCTTGCTTTAATGATCAATACTTCATTGTGATTCTTTTATGACTAATATGTGTGAATACATGCACGCGTACCTGTTATATATTTATGTTCGTTCCGTATTTCAGAGCATTATTTAAGATTATTATGTCCCGATACCTTCCTAATTTTAATACTATCAAATCACTAAATTCAGATTATCGATGATTTTTTAATATTGTTCGACAATCATATAAAGCGGAAACTTATTAAATAAAAATAAAAATCAGTGACTCAATATTTTTATTAATAATAACAGATATTCTCTGTTATTATTCAGTTTATTATTTTCTCTGTTATTATCAGTCAGATATTCTTAAACAACTTGTCATACGACTTACTATAATTGCACCTTTAAGTTTAACAACAATTTTGGTTCAAATATCAAAAGTCAATAAGCTACATTGCATAAACCTACTTCATTATTATTTAAATACTAAGTTCAAAAGTTAAGTTACTTAAAAATTGTTCAAATTCATGAAAACATTTTATAAATTTCAACTATTTCGAACTTCATATATTATGAACAGCATTTTTTAGATCAAATTTTATATTTACAGTCAAATATAATATAATCAAATTTGATATTTACAGTCAAATATAATACAATCAAATTTGATATTTACAGTCAAATACAATACAATCAAATTTGATATTTTATCCATTTTAACACAAAATGTTTTTATAAAACGTTTTTATTGATAAAATAGTATTCAGACATAAACAAATAACTAATGAATACAAATTTAAAGAATTTATTTTACTTTTTGCACTCAACATGAGTTTGACTTATAATATATCATGAATATACAAAACTTTCATTATTACATCATTTTGCCTAATATTATGATCATACTGAAAACAAAATAAAACTATAATTAATATTTTAATTTAATTATTTTCTAAAAATATAAACTTTTTGTTGAATTTAATCATTATTAAATTAAGTCTGAAATCTGAAAGAGCCCCTACCTTCTTAAATCTCATAAAAGAGTGTTCTTGTAATATATTATGAATATTATATATCTCGCTCTTCCACTGAATCCATAAAATATAAAATGTAGGAGAGCTTACAAAATCGAAGAGATTAAGAAGATGCGGATGAATAAAAAAGGAATGTGAGACAATGAAATAATTTTCACTGACTTGTTAATTGTTTATAAACTTTATTTATATATTTAAGTAGTTAAACCAAACTAATCATTATCTCGATCATCTGAAACTTAAGATATGTAATATAGCTATTTTACACAAGAGCGTGTCAAGAGGAAGGAACGACGACGGTTTCCCGAGGAAAAGATAACGGGAACAGTATTATCGCGGAAGATAGGTGTCTCAGGAAAGGCACGGTCGCCCATCAGAATATAGCTTTTGCGCGTGCATTGTGTCCTCTAGCCTTAGTTAAGCATTTCATAAACACAATAACTCTGCGGTAGCGGCATTGTGTCGGCTGTGCATGCGAGTTCTTTGCAGCGGAACCACTGGAACGTGCCATCGAAGCTGTAGGTTATAACTCGCCACCATGATCAATGTAAACCTTGTTGGCTTTTGCTTGGCTCAGCTGTCTCCATCTCTCTCTCTCTCTCTCTCTCTCTCTCTCTCTCTCTCTCTCTCTCTCTGACTCTCTCTTTTCCACTTTTCATCCCTCCAACTTTTCTATAACTATATTTCTTACCGAGTGCTATAAAATTCTTCTCTTATACGTACATGCCTATGACGGAAAAGCATCTGTCGCACAAAGCCACTTCATTGTTTGTAGATCCCTTAATTCTTAACCTACTTTTCACCGATCCTTGAGTCTTTTTCTAATTCGACACTTGACTTTCCGAATTACTATATTATTATTTTTCTATTTACCGATATTACTAAAAATATAGCTGTTGATTATTAATTTTTTTTATTTAACAATTTAATGTTTATCTTTCAATTTTCAAATTTATGTAGATTCAAACTTATATCTTGTAAATACAAAATGGAAGTTAAGACTAACTTTTATCTTTTCTATCCATAAAATAAATAGATATACTTTCGAACAATACTTTTCAAGCGATATAAATGTGAATATGAGATCTGCTATAAAGGAATAATAATTAAATATTTCTTGCATATCTGAATAGTAGATAAAATCACAAGTCCAGATAAAAATGATCTTACAATGAGAATACGAGAAATCAGCAAAATAGGAAAATTGAAAGTCGGTGTGACTCAACTAATGTCAATCAAAATGGGTGTCTGCAAAGTCGCAACATTTGCTAGGGAGCGAAGAGCAAAACAACTTTTGCTACTACGAACACGTATATTTTTACGAATATGAGCTCAGTATACTCGAGGTTAAAGAGAATGTCGAAATCGCCGTCGATTCCGTTCCAGCACTCGACGCCACGGAGCGGCGAATTGTGAGCTCACTCAAACCGCACGACGAAATGTGATAAAGTTAGCGTAAAGGTAATTTGAATATAAAGTTTTATTCGCAATAATTTAGCTCTGTCGAGGTGTACTACAGCAAAGCTCGTACTCGAGGCTCGTACATTTTATAGGATACTTGGCATAAAGTCGCAAGCATAAAAGTAATGCCAACATTAAAGTTTGCGGTTCCAGATCCGGACCCCCCATCTCTATTGCTCTTTACCACTGTTCTTCACTCGCTTCTTGCTTCTTCTTAGTAGTACCTTGTCTCAATTTCATCTCATACACTTTTTCCCCTATTAAAATGTAAAAAATAATTCTGCTCGGTACAACGAGTGCGTACAGTGCTACTATGCAAATGCGTATACCAAGGCAAATTAAAGGCAAGTTTCCGTCAATTAAAATTCAATCAGCACAGCAAATATAAATTTTTAATTTTATTGAACAAAATTACTGATATTATCTGAATGAAAACGCTTTCTAAACATAGGTCAAACGTAATATGTACCGGAAAGAAGAAAATGCAAATTACTATTAGTTATTAATTACTAACTAGAACAAACGCTTATGTTTATCTATTTAAATTATTTAAAAGAAAATCGAAGTCGAGAAGTCATACTATTACAATAAAGATTTTCGGACATTTTTATATATATAAAGGGATAATGGACAAGCGAATGATTTTCAAATGATGTTTCTCAAGAGTACAGTGAACAGAATGGAGAATGGCTACAGAACTAACTACGGGGGATGATCTTGTAGTTTAGTTTAGGAGTAATCATTGGGGAATTGTGCCGGCGCCAAGGGAGGCATAGCTTTTCTCAGGTGGCGCTTTGCATCGTTGCTTCCATAATTCTGCTATAGCTGACTTGTGCTGAGCTTTAGTTGCTAACTTTAATTGGCTTCTATAAGCTCTTGTTCCTCTTTCCTCTGTTCAGCTCATAAGCGTTCATTTTATTACGAAATTCAAAATTCATGATATGAATTACATTTTTCTCAGCTCTAATAAAATTACTGTATAGAGCTCCAATAACTAAATTAATGCAATTCGAAGAAGCTAAAGCTTTAATCACCAGGTGATCGATTATTTTGCATGATTTTAACTTAATATATTTGATTCTCGTACAAACAAAGAGGAACGTGTAATTCATCATCAACGGAGTTTAAGGCAATGCTTGGATAATGTATTTTAATAGTGTATCTGTAAAGAAATCTAACCTTTATAATTTAACGGATAGATATAAATATAATAGTAGTAATTCCTTAAGTTAACCTATGATTATTAATTTACCTACTTGCTGCAGGGCCGATGGCTTATAAACATTGCCAAATATTACTCCAAAATCAAGTGCCTTTTTGAAACAATAAATTATTTTATTCTTTACAGAGAGCGTTGAATTGTATAATAAGACTTTTATATATATATTAATGCTAAAATTGAAAAATTGTAGTATATACATACAATAAACAATCGTATTTAAAAATACTTTTTAATTATCATTTATCTTTTTTTTGAAAATACAAAATATAAAATAGAATATTAAAACAAATATATTTAGATTTAAAAGAAAAAGAAACATACTTTCAGAAGTAATTATTTATATTAATGTATTATATTTCCAGAAAAAAATTATATAACAATTAAAAAGTATTTTTACAATATGATTGTTTACAGTATCTATGCACTCGACTTCCACTTGTGACCATGTAAACGCATCTTTAAATATAGTTTAAAAAAGTCTGTCTAAATTAATTTCACATTATACACATTTCTATAAATATTGTATTTCATGCATTTGCATACACACGAAAAATACTTGTTATCCGATAAATCCATTTCAATAATAATAATATTTTAAAAACTATTTACTATTTTGGAATTAAAAAACGACTAAAGCGATATCAAAGATTTTGAGTATTCAAATAGAAGATAAGAAAGTTAGATTTATTCCAATATCTAATAATTTATTTAAAAATTGTAGTTTAAATTAAGTATAAAATTAAAAATTATATTTTTAAATAGTTTATAATACATAATTATTTAATATATAAACAGTTTTATTATCAATTAGTACAATTCAACCTAAATATCAATATTAATTTTAACATGACAAAAGACAAAAAAAATTGACGCATTTTCCGTAAATCATTGAATTTGTGGAAATCAAGTTATATTTGGGGTGTTCTACAATGTCTCATATACATTTGACAAGATCTCTTGCTAAATTCCAGATTCATAGACTAAAGTTTGGGATGCCACTACAATGTAAGATCTAGATTTAAAACAAATAATTTCAGTAGAGGGACGAATATGCGAGAGCTTCTTCAAGTTAGTGGATATGGCCAGAGATGTCAAGAAATACAGAGAGAATAGGGTGGATACAGTTTGGACGACGCATTTTATTAAATAGAGCGCCACTAGAAGTATGTAGCAAAGAATAAAAAAGAAATTCAAAGAGAATTCTACTATTGTTATATCTGCTACTTCGAAGGTTTTATACGTCAATATGTACAATACCTTTATTTACTAGTCGGTTTTAACAAAACAATATTAATAGATTCGTGATCATAAAATATAAAAAATTATATTGTTCTTAGTATGAAGGATTTAAATATATTTGAAAATTAGTGATATGTCAAGTTACGTTCATAAAATAAGTTCTTATAATACTTTCGAATAATAAAGAAATAGATTTTTTCATTTCTTCTTCCTTTTGTAGAATTAATAAATTCATTGGTATATACATAAAGTATATTTTTTGAAACAATATGCATTGAAAAAATATACAGTTTTATTATTTACAACGGTACAAAGACGCGAACGGTGAATGTAAAAGAAAGACAGTAAAGAAGGCGACAATCGGCAATTCACTAGAAGGAAGGAGTGTATAGAAAGTAACATATAATATACATCATCTACATTTAATTTGAGTTTTCCGTTTTTTTCTTTTTCACATGCACACACACATTCACAAATAGTGGTTCTGCACTTACCAATCAGACATAAAAGAAACTTTGATTGATGCTGCAACAATGGTTACATTTCTCTCTCTCTCTCAAATCTCTCAATTTGAATCATTTGAAATTTTTACACGCTTATTCTTTTTAACAGTCGCGTCACGAGCCCCTAAGTTTTCATTCATTTACTCTGTCTCGTTTTTAATTATGGGCAAAAGTTTTTTGCTCTGTTATTTGCTATGTTTTTTGCTCTGATGACTTAGGGGTTAGTTTAATACAGAGCAACACTAACCAATAAAATTAGCTTTTTTCTTATTAAACTTTCCGTCTAAACAACGCTGATGCGATGTCAATAATAGCGTTGATCAAGGTAATTAAAGTGTCTAATGTAAAAGAAAAGATTTTTCTGCAAGATATTTCGTAATAATAAACGTGACAACGATAATTTTTATTGTGATTACGGTAAGGCGACAGCTTCATAATTCGACCATGGGAGCGACAAATCTCTGTTGCTCAAGGTCGTAGACGAGGACAGGGGAAAAGCGATCGGCCATGGGCGATAAGCTGGAAGGGATCTATTTTCACGCGAGTGTAGACACAAGTTGATAAGGATCGGCGTTAATTGTTGTAAATTGCTGAAAGTGGCAAACAAGTACAGGAGAGGGAGGCAAATGGGGCAACAGGTGTCATCTGATTGATCGTCGTCGTTCTGGAGCGCCCGCGTGAACTAAACAGAACTCACGATGTACAAGCGCGCGAGTTTCACACTAATTCAGACCGATTATCCACTAGCCCACCCTGCTACCACAATCCTTCACCCTCTTGGTATACCCGGAAGCCGCCAGACCACACGCGATGCCAAGCTCGTCGAGGTACTTTTAAATTGTCACGCTACTGAATTCTTTACCTCAAAACCAAGTTCGAACCTGCGTGGACTGCTTTTCACATACCTTCCCTTTGTATCACCTATATCACGTTTCTAGCTACCCATCATTAATTTTAAATCGAATCACAACCAATGTTGTGATGAGAAATTGTATTATAGAAATTGTAACAAATCCAACAGTAGAGTACATGCGTATTAATATTCCTTTGGTAATACTTTTATACCTTTGATAATAATTTTATATACTACCACCAATGTTAGTCTTGGTTGTTAACCAGGATTAACCACGCGTTGCCAACATCTGCAGAAAAATTTAGATTATCTAAATTTTTGAGAACAAAATATTTCGCACATTCAACACATTTGATGATAAATCTTTACTTGAAGAGCTGTTTTTTTTTTTAAACGAAAGTAAGACCGATCATTATTATACAAACTCAATTTTACTTTGTTTGCAAACAACCTCTTGACAATATTTTCTGTAAGTTAGTGAATCTTTTGTATACTGTTGTGTTTCCGCGTTTTCGAACGAAAACTTATTAGTTATCGTTATTTTCTAACATTCTTATTAATATTTCTTTAAATAACATATTGCTTATTTCAAATTTTTAGGTAACAGGTAAAAAATAATCACTTTATAATATCTAGATAAATATAATAAATATCTATATTATGCCAATTTATTTCCGGTATATTATATTTTCAAAGAATTATTTTATTATCTATCAAAACTTATGAGACTATGTAAAATTATACAATTACCTATTTCTAAATTTTACTGAAATATATTGCTTGTTCTTTGCTCTTACAATTTTGTATTTTAATTATATGATTATGTTTTAGAATATTAAATGTATCGAATAATTTCTTAAATTAAAACATTGCAATAGAATTTATTAACGAGTCTTATTCTCTATATATTGAAAATTAACTATATTATAAATAACAAGGAATTTTTTCTTCGTTCAAAAACAAATATGTGTGTATGCATATATCACATACCCAACGGACATATTATTTACATTTTGTAATAAAAAATATAGTTTTACTATATCAATACCATTTTCATATTCTTTAAGTATTTCTTAGCGATTGCAATAGTAGTTGAGAAAACAAAACATATTCTTATAGCAGAGTAAGAAATGAAGTATTGATAAACGATATAATAATATAAATGATATAATAGCTTAAAAATATAACTTAAAAATATATCTTTTAAATATTAAGGATCTTGAAAGAAAGAGAATGTTGAGAATAAGTCGTCTATTACTTGAGAATAAATGCGCTCGGGAGTGGTAAAATAAAGAGTACAAAGAAAATTGAGGGAGAGAGAGTCATAGAATAAAAGAATCAACATAATATGATAAAGACATTTATGATTTATCTGCATCTGTGTTATAGAATCGTAAGAAATAAGGCAGCGGAGAAGGCAAAACATGCACACCAGCAGCAACAAGCACAGCAACAAGGTCAGCAACACCAACAGCAACAACAACAAGGCCAGCCAGGCTCCGGAGGTTCTGTCTCTGTAATAGCACATGCGCCGGCTACATCCGGAGGCCATCCAGCAGCTACCGTTTCCAATGCCTATAGCATCAGCGGTATCCTCGGTATTTCAACCCACCACCAGGATCCCAACGGCAATAATATCAAAAGGAAACGTACCGATGATGGTCAGTACCAACCAACTGATTATGCTATTGCTATTTTATAACGTCTTTCTACAATATTTTCGTGCTGGGTTGTTAAATTAATTATTTTAAACGTTATTTTTATGGTGCTTAGTATATGTAACTATAATTTTTACTCATTTCATTATTTACATCAAACATCGTGTTAGATTTTTGTATGTGACATATACATGAGTCCTTTTTGATCATATAGAAAAAATTATATTTAATTACTTCAGAATAAGATATTTCTTAAGCTTCTTTACTCCACGTATTGGTTTATCATTACTTATGGTTTATTAGTTGAATTTTATCATTAGCTTATTTGAAAAAAGATGCCTGCTATACTTGAATCTAATAAAAATTGAAAGATCAAAACTCAAATCTAAAAATGTTTCGATACCGACGAAAATTAATCGTATTTCTACTGAATTAATAAACTTTTACACCCTTCGTTAACTTTCTAATGCACAAATCATCTCTGAAATTATTTGTAGTAAGTTTCGCAGTTGTTATTTATAATCATACGAACAGATTACATTCATGTAATATATATATTTTAGTTAACTTCATTGCAATTTAGTATTATTGTATAATACCAGTGGGTATATTTAAAATAGAAATTGATTATACACAAAAAACTAATCTTCATTAATAACAAAAATAAGAAAACGCATAACTACCAATAAGCTTATAAAAGATTAAGAAAGTCTGTAGTATAGGAATTTAATATGAAGCAAACGAGAGATACTATTCTCATTATTTACGCTTCCTATCTAAGCGAGTATCAACCATTACTTTGATGTCATTGCAAAACACAAAAATTACAAACATCTTAGGACAAATACGTATGCATAAGTACAAAAGAAGCACACTGGAATGCATCTGGATTATTGATATTCCAAGCAGCCTCAGTTTCCCAAAAAATTCGACACGCTCCTGTAGTAGCAGCGACACGGCGTATCAAATTGCTAGCGTCGCAGATAGGTCATTCTAGAAAACGCGGGTGAACATCATGGCACGTGGCACTATTCATTCGACAGCGCCCAAAATATTCCCAACACGCGCCAAACGCCCGAAACACGTAGACGTCGCGTGACCCGATCATTTAGCTAATGCAACCCTCAATGAGTTTGATTATTCCAAACGGACGTGTTGCCGCAATCCCAACTGTATCCTTGCGCTTGTTTCATGATACACGCAATGAGGGCCAAAAAGTTTTATTTCTCTTTGATGCGCATACTTTCTATTGTTTCCTGATTACACGACTTTAATCATTCTTACGTTAATTATTGAATTTATGTAAGCTTTATTGTTTAAGCAAGCAATTCTTAACTGCTTTCGGTCATAGGATGACTTTAAAATAATAATTTCAATCTTCATAATTAATAAACTAGAAAAAACGCAAAGTTCCTTCCTCTGTTCATTGTCAATGCTATCACATACATCGGAATCTGCTAATTGTCAAAGCTTATTCTCTACAAACTAAATACTTTGCCAGAAAATCACCCATACATTTAATAAAATTATAAATTTAAGAAAAATGGCATGTTGAAAAACGATTTGAATTCGAATGAAATTGAAATGTATTTTTATTATAAAAAATGACAAAAATGTAAAGATGAATTTGTTTAAAAAGAAAATCGTGAACTCCGTTCAAAAAGCACATTAAATACAAATAAGTACGAAACTATTCACGCTATGTAGACTTATCCGACTAATAGGTAGTGGCTGCGGTTTGGCTTGTACATACATATATATATCAATTAATTCGATATAATTCGATTATGAATGTCAATAGCGATAGCACTCTGGATACATGCATGTATTTACCCATGCGGTCACGAAAGTAGCAGTTGCGTGTTGGTGAGAGCACTCAATATTTACATTATTCGCTGGTGTATATATTAAATTATGAACTTCACAGAGGCGAGCCACACTGTACCGACTTCTTCCCTCCCCCCGCCCCTCTAACGCGTAAACTCTGTTCATATAGACGCGTGGTTCGTTCTCTCCCTTTTATCCTCTTGCTTTCACTTTAATAACTCTTATCGTCAATCCATAAGCTGTTTCCTTGTCATCTCTTAAGATCATAAATGACAAAACTAGTTCACCCCAGAATACTGTCTCTTTACGTGTACTTAATAGCACCCGCGACTCTGAATCTCATTCGTGCCCATTCACTTTTAATGTTTCACCCTTCTGGTAAACAGAATATATCTGCATATATAATTGTTATTTTTACCGCCTATATTTTTCTGACTTTACCACCAGTCAGATTTCGGTTAAAAAAATTAATTTCAACTTGCATTGCAAGAAAATCTATTTACAGTCTTAAATTTACAAACAGTAATGTCACTTTTTATTTTTGCACTTTTTTCAGAAATAAATTTGTTACATAAAATAGTCAATTTAATACAATTATTTTTTAATATAAATGAATACATAAAATTGTAAAAGTATTAATTCATATAAAGTATTTTTCTTATAAATAATAAATGAGACTATACAAAATAAAACAAAATCACTTTGTATGAGACTATTGCTATGTTAACGTGAAAACTTCAATAATAGAATGTGATATAAAATTAACGTTTGATTAAATAGTGTTTTCAAATGTTCAATTAATTTGTTGTATACTATTGTTATCATAAATTAAAATTCATCTTCCAGAATCATTTTTATATTTTCATATTCATTGCTTTTTATACTTGTGTATTACTTCTATTGTGCTTAAAAATGTATTCTCTGGAAAATCTAGAAAAAGAATTTTTAAAAATAAAAATAAAGCATCTGAAGTAAAATTAAATTAGAATGTCGTTGTTTTAATGAACCGCAATTCAAAACCTTCGAACAAATGACAGATTTATGTTGCCGTTATACACGGATGAGAGAGAATCGATTAAGAGAATCCAAGATCTGAACTAGTAAGTGACTAGGAGCCTCGAATAGTGAGTGAGAAAAGTATGCAGGAAAGAAATCTTTGTAGTTTGTTGTTGCGCTACATCTGTGCTTTAGCTTGTTTCTACCCCTCTTTATTGCATTCGAATCTTTACCCCATACATCTTGCTCTCGCTTTAGCTCTCTCGAAGAGTCACCCCATTCGAGGCTCTCCATTATTACCCGTGTATTGTATTGCTTAACATTGACTCAATTGCTTTCGAATAACGGGCGACGCCCAGCCTCGCTATATAAAAAGAGAGGGAGAGAAAGACACAAAATGAGAATACGAGTGCCTCTTATAGATGCATTTTGCTTGTCTCTACTTCGAGTATCAATCGAATTATTCGATTTGCTGCTCTTTTCAAAATTTAGGGAGAGAAAGCATTGATCTTATATAAACTGTCTTTTCTCGTTCTTCTTTCTTGCTCTTATATTTTCTGATTTCTCTCTTCCTCTCTCCCTCTTCTCTCTCTAATCTCTCTGTATCTTTTTTCCCTCGTTTTTCCCTTGCGTCCTTTTTCACATTCTAACTGTTTAACATTGCAGCATGCTATCGATGTAGATTTGTCTCTCTTCCTTTGTTGCGAAGTCAAATCAGTCACGGAAAATAGTTTGTCATGAATCTGGTTCTTTTATACACTTCACAAGTCCTACGAAAAATTTTCTACTCTAAACTATTCAAAAAATAATGCTAACGAAATATCCAACGATACCTGATATTATCATATTAATTGCAATATTCTTATATTTATAAAAGAAATGCATTATTCCTACGTAGGTATAAAAATATATGTTTCGATGCAATAAGTGTTTTTAAATAACCAAGTTTCAGTGAAATAACACAAGCTCGCAATAAAATTGGTATTACAACGAAGAGATCAACGTTTACCTTTGTCCATTTGATAGTAAAGCCGCATTGTAACATAAAGAGATAGTTGGCTCTGTTGCACGTTTGCATTCAAAGGCTATTCATTCCGATCGATTTGATCGTAAAGCTTGAGCACCCACCACAGAGGTACACAGAGAAGCACAAACTCAGAGATACAACGGTAGGCGAAGAGGGTCAGAGTGAGAGAAAAGGGGCGAGAGGAATGAGAAAGAAGGAATACGCGAGCTGAAACGAATTTTATAGCGGTTCACTAACAAACCCCTGGTCCCGTTCGAATGTTCGGCCTGGACAATCACAACTTGACAGGAAGGTTTAACGATCCCTATGCTAGCACCCCCATCTACCTCGGATGGTCATTTAATTATTCGAGATATCCAACCAACATACACTATTTTCCTCCCTTCCTCTCTCAATTCCCTTTTCTCTCTTGATCACTATGTATGGAACAGTTGTCATTTCCCCTCTCTCTATCAAGTAAACGAACTCCTGGTGCGTATAGATATAGACGATGATACCAATGCAAACTCTTTCTGTATCTCACCCCCCCCTCTCTCTCACTCTTTCTCTCTCTCTTTCTAACACACGTATATGTATACATTCACATATTTTTCAAATATATATTAAATTGTCGCTACTTTGGTGAGATAATAAATGTATATAATAGAATCGAAATTGTTTGTCTATCTACTGATGCCATACACGTCCTTTTTTTTCTGTTTGTTGTACATTCCCCCTTCTCTCACGATTTATATCTTTCTTCTTTCAGTTATGTAATTCGTCTACTACTTTTTCGCAAATGCATTATATAGACTTAATTTTCTTCAAACTTACTGAACGTACAATCCTGTTTTTTTTAATTAAACTGTTCTTTTTTAATTAGGTAAATATGCTGTTTTTAATTCAGTATGTTGGTATATCTAGCAATAAATTCAAATTAATTTCGGGCACATTTTTGACATCTTAATAGCTATTAATACAAATAAATAGAACTACGATAAATCTAGTTATTTACACATAAAAGCAAACCTTTGTTCTATTATACGAATACGTTTGTAAAATTAAATTTGCAGTTATGATGGAGCATACGTTATTCCGTTATGTATTGTTTTTCACAATAGAGTTTGTAACAGATACTATTATATTTACAATTAGTGTTTACAAAATAATTTTTATAAATAATATATTGTATAACTAAATTAGGTTTCTTGTTTGCAGATGACAATAGAAATTTGGGTGACAATTCTGAAGATGATCTTAAAAGACAAAGAAGCAATTACAATGGCGATCAACTCTATTCAAATGTAAGTGTATCTTTTACTCTTTTTGATGTATTAAATATTTATGATAGATAATATTTCAATGATGTATTGGGATTTATATCATTAGTATTAAGAAAGTATAAAAAAACTTTTTAAAATTTAATTAATTGTTAAAAATATAAACATGTGTTTTTCAAAATATGGAATAAAACAAATATTTTTAAATTTATAAAAATGGAAACATCTCGAAAAGTGAAAGAAAACATGGAGAAAAAAGGGAGAAATGACAGAGCGCATGAGTAGTGAGATTCTGAAGTTATAGATACTAGCAAAACGGAACACGTTAGCACACTGCATTGCTTTACCATCAAGAACTCGCGCAAAGTTATTATGCATGTGCCTCGTGCAATAAAATAACAAACTCAGATGTATCGATGACAAGAGAATAGTCGTTGCAACTTGTAACTTTCAACTCACCAGCTACCTACAAGTGTACAAGCTCAGTTTCTTCAATCTGCAAGTTTCTTAGCTTTACTAAACATTTGTCTCTTGATCTCATTTTACAGCTGTGGTCAAATAAATGGAGCATCAAGGATGAACACAAGCTCTTAAATGAGCTCAGCACTGGAACTGGAGGTGGAGGTGGTGGTAGTGGTGGCGGCGGTGGCCCTGGGAACGGTGGCAACGCTGCTACTTACTATGAACACGGGGGATTTCCCGGCAATACTATTGCCTCATCGGCCGAGCTCTACGACTCCCTTGGTACTATCAGCACTATGACACAAACACAGACGCCGCATCTGTACACACCGCCCATAGGTGGCACCATAGGTTAGTCAAAATTTATAAATATTCTTATTCACCTTTTATTGTCTTTTATTTACCTTACTTTTACTTTGTTACTTTCTTACCTTACTTTTGCCGTAAACTTCAATATTCTTTTCTATTTTATGCATACACTGGATTAAGACTCATTTTTGTGTTCTCTGCACATTTTTCCATTTCCATTACTGAAACCATGTCTTTCACAAGCTATAAGCACGTAACACCATTGACTTAGTATTTAAGCGTACATTTATTATAAATTATATTTTCGTTTTAATAAAAAAATTTTAAGGTTGTTTACTTGACTCTAGATTTAATTACACATCTATCTTCTACATTTTAAATTTTCCATGTTTACAGTATATTATTTACTTTCCTTACTATTCCTTCTAAAAATGATGTCAGTACATTCTGCTTTTGCATAATTGAATCGACTAAAGGCGCAGTTTTAGTAATGCATGAGTGAAAAAAAAGAAAAGAATGTAATGGAGGTGGCGGTGATTCATTTGGTGGTTGGTCGTTTTGTAAACTTTATTTATTCCTATCTTTTTGTTATAATTTTATAAAAATTAAAATTAAATATGTTTCATTTTAAAAAAATAAAAAACTTAAAGTTTCCAATATTAATTTTTTTATTTTGTCTCTTAATTTCAAACTGTTGCTCTAAGTTTAGTATTCTATATACTTATCTTTTTTATGTCGGGCTTAAACTAGACTTTGCAATAGTATTTTCATCTTACTAGACTTATTTTGACATTTACTTTTTCAAATGAAATTCAGAAAAATACGGTGAAATTATGAGACAATATTAAAGAAACAGATTGGAAAAAAGCTATTTTTGAATTATAGAAAATGTGATAATGCATAGAAAGTAATAATTCATATAAGTAAGATTATATCTCATGAAATTCATATTTACCGCTGATACTGGAGCGCGACATGTAAAAAACGAATCAAGAAAGAATATGGAGACTTTCTTTTCATACATTTCTATTAAATAAAATTAACTCCAACTTTAAAGTAATGAAGAAGATTATTTTATTGCTACAATAATTATTTATAAAAAATACCATTTTAAAGTTATTTGTACAAGAAAATGTTAAATCCAAGATATTGTTATATTATAAAATTCAATTTAACTAATTTTAATATTTTAAACTTTTTAAACTATTGAAATTACAAATACGTGTAAAATATTCAGTAGACTTTTCGATTCATATATTACATTATATTATGTAGTATTTATAATTGTAGGTACACAACGATTTTTCAACTCATGTTATATGAAAAACATTGATTAAAAACGATGTGACAAACAAATTAAGAATATATAATAAACAAATTAATTAATGTACATTAAATTAACTAATTTATAAGAATATAATACTATCTTATAAAATGTACATATGTTAAATTGAAATCTAATTATTTCATAAAATTATCATTTTTATTACAAAATCTTAATGCTGAATTGTTTGTGAGTCGTTACATATTCTGTTATATTATTCAGCTATAAAATCATCGTAATAACATGCCTAATGAAAATAAAATAATATTTAACGGTAACAAACAAAATTAACGAAATTTGTGGGTACCTTGTATAATGGTAGGTGGTAATTTGACGCCGCTGGCGCCACTGACGATGCAAGAACTAAAATTGAGCCAACCTTTGGACGGGGCTAACATGTCTCCTTACCACACCACTGGTGAGTTCGCCACCTCTGTATTTTAAGGGTGCTTAACAATACATTTCGCATGTAATATTTTTTTAATTTACTTCTCCCCGATACACGATTTTTTCATATGATTCCTTTTCATTTATTTTCATATTTAGCTGTTAACAAATTTTGAACTATGTTTGAATATTATTTGATGCGAAATCCTTACTCTATCCTCATGCCTGCGTCTTTAATAATATTTGAAAGTACGACTTAAAGAAACTTTCTAAAATTATCATATTATTGCAGTTCATTTATATAATTATTAAAAAAAATCAAATATTATTTAGTAGTGATTTCAAAATATTTTATTGCAAAAAGGAGTTTTTTTAACTTTTTTAAGCACAATACAATAATATTATATAAATTTATGTAATAGTTACATAGTTGGATCAATGAAACATTTAAATTATGATATTTCTTGCATGATATCATCTTTTAAATATATAATTAGCAATCATATTTTCTTATAAATTTAGATTAATCGTAACAGAGGAAATATTAAATTTATAAAAATCAAAATCATATTTAAAACTTATTTAGTATTTTTTAAATATAAAAATCCACTAATTTCATTGACATAAAAATTTTTTAATTTACGAATCTCCTTACTTTATGCTTTGAAACTTTAAACTAATAGTTTTCTGTTTTATTCCATTTCAACTGTCTTTGTTTAAGCAATATGTATTTTACAAAAATACTTTTCATGAAAATTTTACGAAAGATAATGTTTGAAAGTAAAAATTAGTGAACTTTTTCAACCAATTAAATCAATATTTATGTTTGAGAAGAATATTTTAGTTTGAGATATAAAATATTTGCATGAATGATGCATCTTCTAAGCTGTGGTTTTTGATTATTTAAAACTAAATATATAACAAAATGATCGAAGCAAGAAATACTTTGAAAAAAATTGCAAATTGAATTATGACCAATGATTACAATGATTATAAAAGTTAAATTAATCCTAAAAAAAGCCCTCCCAAGCTTTCTAGAAAATTTGCTGAGCATTTAGCATTAGTTGGCTTGATTAGAATGTTGTGTTATATGCATGGTCGATCATGTAGGAGAAAACGGCAATGTGGCAGTGTCGTACGTTGGTGTGGGGACCAGCGGGGGCGAGCAGAGTCCGCCGATGGCGATTCAGAACGAAGCAAGCGCCGCCCCCGCGGCACCCCACACCCCCCAAGGAGGGGACCCTGGCCTCACAGTCCTGCAACCATCCGTTTCGCAGCCCCAGGTAGCCTCCGCGATACCACCTTACTCCACGATGCTACCTAGTTTTGGACATTATGCCACCGGTGAGTACGCTTCCTTACCCACATCCGAACTATGTTTACATATTCCATAGAATGATGAATTATGTGGATTACATCTTTGCTAAGGGAATGTATTTATTATATTTGTAGGAAGTTCCGCTAGTCAATGATATACTAAAATTAAACTCTTTTTTATAACTTTATTTACCTAGCAAATAATAATGAGATTAATAGTGTAGCGATAAACTACACAGTTTTAAAATCAGTCACTACAAATAATCAGGTTGACATTTGCCTCTGTTTCCATTTGAGTCTCATCATTTTAAATCAAAATTAATGACCGTCTTTGTCATCATCCTTTTATTATATCCAAGACGCACGTGCATATGTGTTTAAAATTTTTTATTTTTATGTTTGTAACGTATTTATATATATTATTGCTATTTGCATTTAGACATTTTGCTTGTAAGGTCAATGTTCGTAGTTCAAACTTACTGCTCTCTAGCGAAAAATATTTAATGTTAAAATGATGATTTCAGGTGGTGGTGATTACGCATACAGCACAACTTACTCCCAGTACCCGAGTGCACCTTACGGCGGATATAGCTACGGCGCAGCGACAAGCGGGTTGCTCAGTAAGTAAACAGTGAGTATGAGTACCGAATAGATTAGGATCGGCACGACATTTGCACAATTATTATTTTAAATTTTACGAATTTCTGACTTTTAAAAAACCATTTTTAAGAAATTTTCTTTTTATCTTTAGTAACAGAAATAAATCAAAATAACATCTTTATGTATTTACAATCGTCATAAAATGATTCACAATATTGAAATTAATAAATTTTTCTTCACAGAAAAAATTATTTGAATAATAATCATTCAAAATTCACAAAAGAATTGTTATATTTATGTATAAACTAACATGAAAACTTAATTTTCTTATAATATTTATTAAATTTTACACGAAACATTGTTTTACTAAAAACTTTATATATATATATATGAAAAAGATGGTTTCATTAACAGTAATTCGCTTTTGTATAGTATAATTACTCCTTATAAGAAACAGTTCAATTTTCCCTAACACGTTGAACTAATTATTTTCGATTCATTTAATAATTAAAAAATATATTTTTTGAAAATAGTTGTTTGATAATTTTATATTTAATTCCCTTTTATTTAAATACGATTTATATATAAAATCTAATAGACAATTAAACGTTTTCTAAAAATCCGTAAAACTTAAAAAAATGACATCTCTTAAAAAATAATAAAACTATTTATGTGTAAATCAGACAACAAATATCTATTACGTAATTATAATTATAATTTCTCATGATCTTAAAACAAAATTTAAGTATTGAGTTCAGGTAAATAATGATACAGTCATAAAAACTGTAATAATTCGATGAATATCTTAAGATTACCACTGAAATTCAGACCAATATGATCATAAATATTAAAAAATCAACATCTACTTACAATAGTAAAATAATACTAGCAAATTACTACCTACTAGTAGTAGTATTACTTAATACTAGTAAAAATTATATTTTTTATTATATATTTTTAACAATTTGAAAACATAATGTCATCTTACTATAAATGTATCCTCTCAGATACAATTCAAGAAACGAGAAAAATGTAAAATACAAAGAAGTGAAACATTGCACGCACAAAAATGTAAATAACGAAAGAAAAACTATATATAAAAGAGCACAGGATTATACTAATAAGATCACAACAACCAAAAAGACGCTGAGCCTTTTTCCTTCTGTTCAGACTCGACGTATTACTACTGCAATGGGGATACGCTGGCGTCTTCCCAGAATGGCAACGGCCACGGGCTACAGCAGCATCAGCAAGTGCATCATCATCAACATCAACACCAACCACAGCAGCAACAAAGCTCAAGTGTCGATAACACGGCGGACGTAGCGTCACGTTCACCATTAGCGGCGACCAGGGCGAGCAGTGGGGCTAGTGCTGCATCACCAACAGGTAGTGCCTGTACGAAGTCCGATCATTCACAAACACCGACTGACATTTACATCACCTAATTACTCAGCCTCGATAACATCCATATAGACTACGGAGGCGCAAGCTAGGACTTTTGCTCCCGATTGCCACAAATCGTAGGAAGGTGTACGTCAAACGAATATTTATAAAAAGAGATGCGTTCTAAGTAAATAATAGACTGGAAAAAAGAGGAGAAAAACAAAGATGAAGATGTAGCCCACTAGAATTCAATGTACTGATCTCTAGACTAGCGTAATCGCGAGACTTAAAAGCACATCGAGCTTGCCGCGCCTCGCTTGATAAGGGCATAAGTCTTACTTTAGATAGTTTAATTTATCAGCATCGATTAGCACGATTTTTATGTTTTTTTTTCATCAAGAAGACTCTTCCACCTCTCAAAGAGATGAATGACATTTTTTTAGATTATTAGATGAATTCGCGCTTCACATTTGCTTATTCTTTGGCTGAGAATAGATGACGGCAGATAGTCCAAATTACAATGATCTGACACAACATTACCATATTATTGTAATATTGACTAGAATACCTACATTATTCATCGTCAATGAATACCTATATAAAAAAATAACAAATACATCCACTTGAAAATAGGAAATGGTATTCGGAAAGCACACGTATCTTTACATAAATACGTTTACGTATAATCATACTAGAAAAGTAAAAAGATGAACAGAGTATTTTGATGTTCTGAAGTATGTAAAAGCACCAACATGACATAATTGCGCGTGTGTACATATACATTATGAAGTAATATATTTGTATAATTAATATGGTCGATAAGAAAAATCGGGCGATATTTCCGGATTCACAATCTATTACATATATGTCTCTACGTACATAGAATTATATAAATATCTAACTATTAATCCTGCGATTATTTTAATCTGAGTCAGAGCATTATAAATCCGTGAAACGTTTGCGTACTCCTGTATAACTGTTAAGGATATCGCATATATATTTTTTGTAGAAAAACCAAAGACCACATTATGAAAGATAGGAAAAAGAAAAATATATATAATATATACATACTCACACACACACACGCACACGCACACACACACACACATGCCCACATTAACGCGCGCGCGCGCACACACACAGACACAGATTAATAAACAGATAGATAAAAATTAGATTACATCAACGATTTTGACAAGAAAAAATAGAACAAAGTACGGAACATTTAATTAAACTATTGTGCGTCAATTTCAATTATTTCACAGTTTGTAAATAATTCATTATTATTTAAGTATTAGCATCGATACGTCCGAAGCAAAGCAACGTTAAAAAAAATGATCTTCCATGAATAAGTAAAAAGAAAATTGGTACATACGTGTATATACCATTTTCGATTTTTTTAATCGAGAATTTAATAAATTCTCTATTATAAAATAATATAATAAAATTTCTTGAAAATTACTTTAAAAGCCTAAAGTTGCATAGCAATGAAATTAATTTATCTCCCGAAACAATAAAATTGTCATTTGAAAAGTATATCGTTCGTATCAATTTTGCCTAAAAAGATTCGAGCTCGCTTGTTCTTACAATAGAATCTTGATTTCAATGGCATATCATTCGAGTCATCTTATTAATATTTGCTTTATCAATCTAAAATAAAATGCATACAAAATTATCTTCGTTTTTTCTTGCTTATAAAGATTATTTAACGTTGTGTTTTGCAAGAAATATACTTGAGTACATTTCTTAAAGTAATAGAATTTAATTAAATAAAATCATATTAAATTTTTGTCATAATAAATCATTGTTTTATTAAGTCACGAATCAATTTGTAAGCTATTAAAGAATAAAGATCTGATATTAAATGGTGATAAATAAATACATTTTTATAGAGTAATGGGGAGTGCGCTCGTGTACTTAGACTGCTAAAATTTGCAGAATTTACATTCTGACTTATTTTTAAAAACAAATGAATGCACGTGCGATATTTCCTTTTAGAAACATCAAGCTCATTTAGATAGTTAACACATGTTGCGATCCATTGAAAATCGTCTACGTGATTTTATAATATTTGATTATTAGATATTACCTTCGATATTGTTATTTTATTCTTATACACAATAACGGCAAAGACGATTACTACGATGGTATATGATTATTTTTATTATTAATATAACAATAATTATTATATGATATTACTATTCCCTCTATTATCCATTATTATCATGAATATTATCATTATTATTATTCATATTATTATTTAATATCTTTAATATTTATTAATTATAACGGTAATCTATGTGTAATAAGTTTTGCCAAAGAATCCTTCTTAAGAGAGCTTCCAAGCTCACTTTTTCTGATTAAGTTAATATATACAAACTTATTGCGGTTTTAGAAAGCAAAATTGAATATTAAGAATTGAATGGTAATCTCCGACAAAAATAATCTTACAGCATTTACACAAAATGCAAAAAACAAAAGAAATACTTCATACAAATTGAAAATTTGTTTGATTAATTTTTTATAAAGGGATTGTCATATTTAAAATCCATTTTATTCATCTGTGTGATATTCTTGTTCCGTGCGCCACTCTTGCCGAGTATCGCTGTTGATACTTACAAACAAAACTCTGTAAATCATTTTAAAATAAATATGAGGTTTATAAGATTTGCTTTATTTTATTTCCTTTCTTATTTCTAATTAATTATATTGATAAGCAAAGTCAATTTTTAACTAATTAAATATAAATAACTAATTTTTCCCTCTCTTTTTTTAATAAAGTATATTTGCTACATATTTTTCTTTGATTTCATGGTATTCTCTTTTGATAAGAAAATATGATATTTTCTCGGCCCAACATTAACAAATACAATTTCTGTTATAAAATAAAAAAATTATTACAAATTGTAATTTTTATTGTATCAATATGTGAAAATTAATAAAAAATATAATTTCATTCTGGGTTTGATTAAACTCAAAATTATATTAAATTATCGTTTATTTGGTTGTACATATAAAAGACTTATTATTTCTCCTGTTTTTATTGTTGTTGATGTTACTGTTGGTGCTATTATTATTACGCAAATATTTTATAACAATTTTAACACATTTTTAGTATAGAATTAATTATATTAAAGATTGAATTCAATACATAACGTTTGAATTGCGCCGAGCATAGAAACCCCGGCGTACAGTATCTCAATTGTCGTCTTATGAATATCAATCAGGATTATGCATTAACGAAAAAAGAAGAAACGTTGCCGTAAAAATAGAGCGAAGCAATTGGAGCGGCGGTGCTCTACATAATAGAATAAGTGGGGAATTCGGAGCCCCACTGTAAGACAGGACAGTCTTCCGACTTAGGTAGGCATACAGAGAAGAACAAACGAACAACAAAAGAGGCAGATAACGAGGAGGAGATCATCGGGTACGACACCGTCCCCTCCGGCAGCCGTCGAAAGAAAACCAACAACGATCCGCCCACTCAAGGTGATCCTCCAACTTTACTCCCGTCGAAGCGTGGGTAAAGACGCGTACGGCGAGAGTAAGGATGGGTTGGAAATCAGGGAAAATGCATCAAGCATCTGTTGAGTCTTTCCCACGCAAATATTAACTAATGATTTAAAAGTACTCCAATAAAATTGTATTTTTTTTTTAATAGTCTTTAGTTATGTAGTTATGTGATATTAGGTAACTTAGAATTTGTATTTAATAAGCATAAGATAACAAGTATCTTTAGTATCTCTAGAAATCATTTACTATGTCTTTAATATTAACTGAGACATTTATTATACTTGATTATGTGTGAGCAAAGAAGTAGAGAACAAAACGAGAAAGAGTGAACCCTGATTCTGATTACTGATCGCTCCTTTTAATATATTGGAAGCAATATTCTCCCTTCTCACTGCAATCTGACTTAACTGCCAAGCTCACTGAAAATTATTGATTCCATTCTATTTTCATCGCCATCTAAGAATTTTTTAAAATAAATTAAATACATTTTATTAATAAATATTAATAAATATTAATACAAGTTTGACAATTCACATCTGTTTGTATCTTAAAATCTCACAAATTATATTATAAATACACATATTTTATTTTATTTTATTTTAACATTCTATGGCGTTCTTTATTTCATTAATTATTTCTCGTGACGATAATTCGCATGGAGATTGAGCTTATCTAAAAGTTGCTTTCTTCAAAATACATGTTTAATTAGCTCATGCTTAAAATAAACTGTATGTTATTGAGAATGTTTGTGTTTCGTCTTGCGGATTTTTTAATGTTTCATATAAATTATATAGATTTGTAGTATCTATATAATGTCTATAATATAATGTCTATAATTATTTGTTTAAATATTTTATAGATAGCTTATCAAGATTCAAATGAAAAAATTTCAAAATTTTTATTCAAATAAACAAGTATTATTACAAGATATGTAAATAAAATTTAGTGTATATATAAAATTAGTAATTAATATTTACTATAATTCAATAAGTAGTCACCTTAAGAGAAATCAATTCTATATTCAATCATTATATTTCAAGTTTAGAAAGAAACGCATTTTACACGTACTTTTATACATTATATTTAATATAAATATTAAATACAATGTCCATTATATAAAATATAGTATTTGTAAAACATGTAAAGCATATATAAAACAATACAATATTTTCTAAAGATTTTAAACATCTTAATAAAAATTCCAATTTTAATTTATAATATTTAAATTTTCAATGATATAACTAGATAAAAAATACACATGTGGACTTTAAACTTTTCATTTCATCAAATAAATTAAGATAAATTAAATTAGTCAATTACAACTAAATTATAGGTATCTGTTTCGTCATAATTCAACGAAATACTTTATCAAAAATAATAGGAATTCGCTTGAAATGTATTAACACGATTCTATTTAATTTCAATTAATTATTCATAATAAATTCATAATAAAATCAAATTTAGATAATGTATTAACAATATTAATAACATATTAAAAATTACAAAAGTAAAATAAAAGAAATGTTTACAATGCATACAACGAAATGTATATAACCTAAAATGGTTTGTATATTTCTTATAAAAATTTTAATTTTATAAACAATTAGCTTACCATTTTTAAAAATATCACTCAATGTCCGCAAGATGAAATACAAACACAAAATTTTAAATAACATAAAGTATTTAAGCATGTATTTTGAAAAAAGCAACTTTTAGGTAAGCTCAATCTTCGTGTAAATTATTGTCGTGAGAAATAATTAATGAAATAAAGAACGCCATAGAATGTTAAAATAAAATATTTGTAGTTATAATATAATTTATGAGATTTTAAGGTACAAAAAAGAATCTACCCCATGTAACGCATATAGTTTTTGTATGTAGCAGAATTTTATAATACTGTTACGTAATATAATTCAGCGGTAAGAGACAAAAAATTCCACTTCTTATAGTATATAGTAGGCCTAATAGTACATTATTCGCATTTTCCTTACTACCATATGCTTTTCCTTACGACAAGCAAACAATGAATGTCTACATTCGTTATAGAAGATCTCTTTTTATCTTAAATCTTCAGCATTTTTACTTAATCCTCACTTGTTCGAAAGTAATAATTTTTTTTCTAGATTCTAAGTAATACTTTCTAGAATAAGAAGAATATCGTTCTTGATTTAATAAGCATAGGATTAAACATACAGAAAAAATATACCGTTTTAAATATAAATAAATCCAACAAATATAATTCACAAATACATAATTATTTCGACAAATGTAATAAGTATACAAAATTATATTATGCTCAGTAATTACAGTTTTTATTGTTATACTTTTCAATGTCGCTTCTCATTACAAGAGTCGATAACTAGCAACCTATAACATAGATAAAGCGTGTCCTTCTGACTTTCAGACGGAAAACCGTTAGTTATGAAATTATACTAAATATACAAAAAGGCACAAGATCACATATTACAATTTTAGTTATTAGCACAATAAAAAATTTATTGGCATGACCATTTATTTTTAAAAAATAAAATTCTTGCTATGCATTCGAAGTAACTGCAAAAATACAAACATTTTTCATGTAATTTATGTAACAAAATTCCCACCTATTTTTTCTAAATTAATTAATATGTGATTCTTTATTTTGAATTAAGTTTCGAAATAGTTTTCATGGCTACTGTTTACGCGGGCTTGATGACAAAATAGGCGTTGTATTTTGTCCATCTAAATTTAACTTTAATTAAAATTAAGATAATATATACAGTGCTTTATACAGAGGTGACTTAAAGTTACAGTATAAAAAATGAACAGTGGCTCGCCGACTCATCGGTTTCGTGTTGAGCCAGATTGCAAACTGTACGAAAGATATTGCAGCCGTGGCTAACAAATTAAAATGTACAGCGTACAATATTTGCTTTAAATTGTAAATATAAGGATTAAAACTTGTGTTCGGTTACTATTGGGTCATTTATGATAGGAAATCCTTAGTCGACACTATTTAACAACTATAAGAAATAAGATTTGCTTTTAGTATTTGTATAAAGTTAAATTAATGATACAATTATTTTTTTTAAGTTATATTATTGTTATTCATAAAAATTCGAAATATACATTAAAAAATTATTATCGAATCTTAATTAAGTCGTTAACCAAACAAGTTCCTTGAAGCATTAATACAACTCATAACCCTACGGTTGTGTTATAAATTTCCCTGAATACTTAAATTTTTAAAATATTTTAATGATTTATACATTTAATTTAACTGGTAATGTAAAAAAGAGACATGTACATGAAAGTCTTTTGATTAGACATTTAAAAAGCCGAATACGCTGAAGTAATTTTCATATATTTACTTGCCAAATATCAAGTAAGCATCACACTTGATTGTAAATAGAAATGTGTCACTGACATTATTACTAGCCACAACAAAAAATAAGTAATATTTATTCAATTTATAATATAACTTCGTCTTAAGAAATAGATTATATTTTGTTTACAATGTTCTTACGACAGAACGTTATCAGATAATGTATATTTTTATAAGCTTGCTGATATTTTTTTTTAATTAAAAGTTATAGAGCTAAAATATTCATCTGATTTACATTTTTCTAAATTAGTTTAATTCTAATTTAATATAGTATAACTTTTGATTATGATTGATGGATAAAAAAATTGAAAAAAAGATTGATGAATAAAAAGAAAATGTCCACAATTTTTTAAGAATATAATATAATAATGTGTATTAGCATCTATTTAACAGTGTAATTGAATGACCATTCGTAAGCGACTAATTCATTCTTTTACTGCGTTTGTATGATTCAAAGATTTTTAATTTTTCTAAGTTAAATTTGTTTATAGTACAATGCGATAAAGGATCAATGATTAGAAATATAAGTATGCATTGAAAACTACATAAAATAATCCACTTGGTTTATTGCAGAGCGTAGAATAACGCCTATATATTCATGACCGGCGGTTTAAATAAATCGAGATTTCCAATATAAAATAGAAAATTCTTGTTGTTGCAATAATATTTAAGTACGCATATTATAGAATATTAATTAAAAAAGTAACGTTAAAAAATTATCATTATAATTGACGGGAATATATTTGAAAGACTAAGAAATAAAAATATCATAGACAAGTTTAAAAAATGTGTAAAATATTTATGATATCGTTATTTTGTAAACAAATTATTATTTAATAAATATTAAATATTTGCATTTATTTGACAATTAATTTTCTCTATGTATTATGTTTTGTATGTTTTGTATTATGTATTGTATAGTATTTTGTATTATGTATTGTATAGTATTTTGTATTATGTATTGTATAGTATTTTGTATTATGTATTGTATTGTATTTTGTACTATGTTTTGTTTAATGTTTATTTTGAATCTTAAATAAAGCTAAGCTAACATTGAATTAATTTTTGAATCTTATATGTCTTTCATTTATATTTATGATATTCAGACATTATTGTTTAAATTTCTTTTATAACATAATTACAATAAGAAGTCTCTTAAATAATCTAGCCTTGTGCTTAATTCTAAATTTAAATTGAAGTACCTAAAATTTTAATGCATTAAAAGAAAAGAATATGCTTTTAAGTTCTTTTTAATAAGGTATTTAACCTTCACGAAAAAATTTATTAATTATATATAAGGGTACCACCAATACCGATAATGTATTATAGAGTTTTATATTATCTTTACCTTATGTCGATATATTATCATTGCATACAGTAATGTCCTAACTATTACCGCTTGCGCAATTCGCCAGAGGATGCTCGCTGTCCTGTTTTCAGGCCGCGGTAAATACGAATTATGTTAATACAAAATTATAAATGGAAGGAACTCATCTTGCATTACCAAAACGTAACATCGGTTTCATTTCTCCATCACCATCCCTAAAATCTTTATAGGTGACATTTTTTATTGTCTCCTAAACCTTGAACAGTATATAATATTGTCATCTCTCTACTGTCTCCCTACTGATTATGTTTTTTCTTTGCATTCGAATTTGCTAGTACTGTTTCTGCATTGAGCTTCCCGCTCAGACAACAGGAGTTAAAACAAAGGCACATAAATATCAGGAACAATTCTAATCCATTTTGCATTGTACCTTCGCGGACAGCACCGAAAGCTGTACCAACAAGTGCAAGCAATCGAATCTTGTCTTGTTCTCTTTGTGGCATCCACTATAACTTGACTCCTCTTGAGAGTCGTCCAACATCTCTCACCATACATTATTGTTGTGTTTTACATGTATATAATATATCTATATTTACATTGCTACAGTCACGCTACCTACGATAGGTTAAAACTTATTCACGTATACTTACTTTTTATATTAGTATATACATATATATTAAAAGTTAATATCAAGAAAATAAATATTCTCATAATGAATATTGAAAAAAATATATTCATACAAAGAAAACGAAGAAAAAGCGTATATCGCAAAGGAAGATGCACAAGATTTGAGACGTTAAAAAAAAATTAAACTTTTGAACAGCAAAATTGAATACTTAAGTGTTAATAAAGGAGAAGAAATATAAAATTAGGTTTACTTTAAATAAATATACTTCTAAAAGACTTTAAATAATTATTTAAAGATTTAAAGAAAATTCAAGATTCTCAAATTTTATTTATAATAATATTTTAAAAAATTAATAATATTTACAAAATACCAGACTGAATTTTATTCATAATACTAACATCATTCAATTTTGAAATTTAAAATGCTTAATTTCATTGTAATGCTATAACAATAGAATATTTTTAATAATTCATTAATAAATTTATTATTAACAGCTATTCTAAATACATAAATCATAATAGATTTTAAAAGAATTTATATAACTATTTTTATCACAATTCGAGTCAAAGGAACATAAAATAAAACAAATTTTAATAAATTGGAATAATTAAAAAAACATATGATCTTAAAATCTTAGAATTGTATAAATAAAAGTATCGAAATAATTAATTTATTTGCTGGTTAATTTTTTCATGAATAATAGCCAGAGTCGTCTCACCTTCATATACGACACTGAATACAAAAATTTCAAAAATACATATTTTTACAAAATACTAGATAAATTACATTAATCATATTATAATTAGAATAAGAGAAAGAAATGCATATTGCTGTAAATTAGTTTTTTTTCTAATAAGTGGGTTTTTTTTGCTCAAAGTAAAATTATATGAGTTTATTTTCAAACCTTAGGAACGTAGAATCTTCTAATATGAAAGTAAATTTTTAAATTTATTAACCTAAATAAATATCTAAATCATTTCTAATAAGAAAATTCAAAGTTTCAAATTTCATTTAATTTTAATTAGAGATATTACTAAAATATTTAATTAATTTCAAATAATGTAATATTCATTAATATTGCATGAAATCAGATTACAATTCAATTTGTTGTTTTTTTTAATCAATAACATTTTAATAAATCTAATTTAAAGGTGCACTATTAAAAAATTAAATATTATAATATATATATGTCTACTTAAATTTATTAAAAAATTTTAACTTACTCTTTTGAAAGAGTACTAAATTTTGCTATTTACAACAAGAAAAAAACTACAATCGCGATTAATACAGGAAAAAAATATTTCTTCAAAAGAAAGTTAATAAACAACTTAACGTAGGATAATGTACATCAGATTAAAATATTTATATTACAATAAAATGAAGTTTAAAACGATAATTTAATTAATAACGCAAATCGTTGCTAAGTAGAGGCTAAAATATGAAATTTGTTTTAGTTTAAATATTTTATGGAAGTATATAAACTTTTCATTTATTTAATATATACTTAGTGAAGATTAAACTTAATTAAATTGAGTCCCGAAATAATTACAGTTAAAATTCTTAATTATAATATTATTCTTAATTAAAATTCTTAATTAAAATTGATTATGCCTTTTGTAAAAAAAACTATGCAAAGCATTGTTATATAAATTTTCTTATATTGATTTTGATAAATAAGGTAAATTTACAAACAAAATACCTAGAATATATTCAAATTTTCTATATTACATTTTTGTTAATTTCAAATATTTTAGATCCTTAATATTAATAAATATATTATTTACTACAAAATACATATAACATTCGATTTCAATATAAAAAAATACTAAAATAGTGAGAATGAAAATTATTTTCATCCTAAGAATTCCTGAATTATTTTATTATTTTTTTTCTATAAAATATTGAAAACAAATATTTCATAAAATAAGACTATAACTCTTTTTAATATAAAACAGTCTTCTAAGTAATATGATTACTGGTAAAGGCACGTTACAAATAATTTCAAAATATTTGATCCATTATATTAAAAGGAAATAAATTGTGTTATATTATAAAATGTTAAAAAAAATAGGACAAACTTAAAAATGTTTATATATCTTAGTATATACAAAAATAGATAATTATTTGTTTACTGACGACATCTAATTATACTAAATAAATATATATACAGTAAGATATTATCCCATTAATACTTCAATTAAGTCAGTAATATTTAATATGAATATTCATTACAAATATATAAACTTTGCAGAAATTTTTTTATTTCAATATATTAAATATTTTAGTTATATCTATGTTCTATAATTTTTAAATAAATAAAATTTTTTATATTTGTTTATTTATTACTTCAAAAATGTAAAATAAATACTATAATATTTCAAGAATATAATTTTCATAGTATCCTAATCATATATATTTTGATAAAAGTTAAATAATTTTACTAAGAACAAAACTGTAAGTCATAATTTTTATAATTATAAAAAAAACGTTGATATTAAAAAAATGTATATATTAAAATTAAAATAAAACTAACAATTAATACAATAATTATTATGAGAACGAATTTAAATATAAGAACAGTTTGAGATAAATCATAGATATTAAATACAAGTTGAATATAGATATTAAAAATAGATTGATAATTAATAAATTAATAATAAAGAATTTTAATCAGATATATTAGGCTGAATATATTTACAACTTCGTAAATATAATTTTAATTATATTTTATTTTAACTTCAAATGAACTACAAAATAACAGATCAGTCTTTTTCCAGTTATGTTGTTGGATTTAATTAAATTTTATTTAATTGAATTAACTGATATTTAATTGAAATGTTTTATTAAATTATAAGTATATATTAGTTTAAGGCTAATCACTAAAAATGAATTATTTTCAATAATTAGTACGAATAATAATATATGGAACATATTTTTATATTACAATGAAAATTCCAAGTTCTTAATTTATCTGTAGGAATTCTTTGAATGAATTTTTCTGTTTTTGTGACCGGTTAAGATATGTTCTGAATCTGAATAGAGATTAAGAATTCTTGCCCTTATAATAGCGCATTCACCTTCTCTTTTTCTCGGCCTAAAGATCATCTTATCTCGTATAATAATATAACCTTACTAGCATATGCATGTTCTCGATTATATCGGATATTTCCTAATCTTAAAAGTCATTGATATGTTAGCATCAAGATTTTTTCAAACTCTTGATATTACGTACCAATGAGATCTTAATGCACAAGCATCCCAAACAATATTTAAAAATCCTAAGCATACATACTGAATCCAAGACTGAATAACGCTCTATTATCATATTTCGAATATTAAAAAATAAATATAAGAAATAATTCTTTGTTTGTTGTACGGGGATTGATTTAAATATAAATATTATTTATTAAATATATATTGTAAAGTAATGTAACATAGTTAGTAATTGTATATGATTAATTTTTGTTAATACATTATTTCTCTATACTTTCTAGATTTTTAAATTATTTTTTGTAAGCGTAACTTTTAATTCCACCGCGTTCAAATCTTGAAATATATTAATAACTAATTCCGAATAATAATAGTTTATACTCATTGTCAGTGTAGCTACCCAATATTTTATTCACTCAATTCAATATTTTATTACACTTTTCACATCTCAAGCAAGATCTATGGCAATATTTTATCAGGTATACAAATCTATATCGATATTGTTCTTGAAAGTGAAAAAATTATCTGTAAAATAACACTATATTACGTCTTACTAATAGTAATACTATATCTTTGTCTTTATTTTACTTATTCTTACAGTATTAATTAGAGCTATTAACTATATTAAAACTTTATAATATTTTATAACAAATAATAAACTTACATTTAATAAATTTTATCTTATGATTTATATTTATCTTATTATCTTACTATGATCTAAGATCTAGTTCAAATAATCAAAACGTACTGTCCTGCTTTATGTATTGTATTTTATGGAAATAAATATTATAAGTTAACTGTTAATTATTATTTGTAGAAGTAAAAAGGTCTATTTAAGCGATTATTAAAAAAGATATGTTTCTAAAAAGGATCGCTAATTCATTAAGATATTTTAAAGTGATTTTATATTCTCGTATGCAGAATATATCGATATATGAAATAAATTACAAATTATATTTTTTTTAATGATCAAAATATTGTTAATGGTTTTAATATGAAATATAAAGGATATGTTGCTTTATATAGATATTTATTTAAAAAAAAAAAATTATGTACGCAAATAATATCTAACACAAATTTAAATCTATTGAAAGAGTAAATATTATACGATTGTAATTGTATGTTCAAAAATATTTGCAAGATTTATTTTATATCTTGATTTGAATAGTTTATAATGAATGTATGAATGAATGTAATGACTGAGAAAGTTTCGAAAAAATTGTTTTTTCTTAATTATCCTATAATTAAATACGTTTTACTCTACAATTATTATATAATATATAGTATTTGTTTCGATTTTATCATATTAATGCTTACTCAAGTTATTATTCTTGTATCTAAAATTTATGGAAAATAATTAAAAATGAATATAAAATTTTTTCTTTATTTACGTGGATTAGGATTTTCGAACGTTTAAATATTATAACTCATCGTTTATATTAATATATAGGCGTTAAAAACATGAGCAAACTAGTGCATTTTCATGGTTATACTTTAAAAAATCGTAAAGTATTGTTTGAGCATTGAAAGAAATTATAGACTCATCCTACAATACAGAAATAGTGTAATAGCCTTACGCTGTACTGCGAAATGGCTACTCATAATTTCTAGTCATTGTATAGTCAGTTACTTTAATATAAATACGAATTACAGATCGTAGAATTTGTATTATGACTATAATGCTTCAAAACTTTAATCCTTTGGTTAAGCTATTAATATATTATATTATTTTCCTTATTTATATATATATTGATAATATTTTATTACTTGTGCGTCTAAATAGAAATACCTAACTTATCCTACATTTTAATTGTAATCCAATAAATATACAAAAGTTTTTTTAAGTACTTTTATTAATTACAGAAGTGTGGTATCTTATCAAATGTCATTGTTTAAAATTAAAATAGAAATATTTTTATTACTTTCCAAATTCACATCATATATTATGAATTTTGTCATGCGAATAACTTCTCCTTTATACGTTATCTAAATCAATAACTAAGTACTTACTTTATGTCTGCTTTAAGTAACAAATTCAAATAAAATTTAAAGTAGTGAAATAATTGTTTTATCGGAAATTGCACATCTCTAAACAACAATGGTAAATAATCATTCTAATATAAATGAATATTTATATGACATTAATCGGATTCTATAAGCCATATTCAGTCATGATCCTAATAAAACGAGGCCACTACGTACATGCACCCTAAGTCCGATTACAGTGAATAAAATAATCAACTTTGTTTCATTTTAATCACTGAATAGCAAAAACAACACAATATTATAGTTGAAATCGATTCAAAATATTCTTTATGTACTGTAGTTGTCTTATTCAATATAAGCCGTCTTTGTTTTCATTTCCTTTTAGTTCTAAATATTGTTTTAAAATTCCTGAATCAATCATTTGAAAACTCTTGTTTAATAACTCGTCGGTTTCATTAATGTTTTTTCATTTTCTTTGCAACTATTGAAAAATTGTCTATATGAATAATGTAAATTTTGTTGTTGTCTAATTTTTTTATATATAAACATTAATCTGTTTGACGGTTAGTGATTTTAAAATTTTTTAGCATAATATATAATTTATTATTTCATAACTTTACTGCTTTTTTTAAACCGTACATGTTCTTTTTTAAACTGCAAACCATCTCTTCCTCTGCACTATTTCGATCCTACAAATTGAGTCGTACAAATTTCTTGATATATTTCAACGTTGAGAAAAGCTGTCGTGGTATCGTAGTGTTCTTTAAAATAATTTTTTGTACCTGCGATGGCCAAAAGAACTTTAAATGTGTTTTGATATATGACTGAAGCAAAAAACTTCATCATAGAATCAGAATTTTTATAAAAAAAACCCTGTGTGTTACCTTATACCTGTCGATTTCTCATTGTAAATTTACTTTCCTTTCTAAAATCTATTCACATGTAACAATGTTTCCCTCCAGAAATATAATTTCTCAAAATATCTTTCTATTAATCAATACCTCTTCTAATATGCGTTAATCCTCTTCCAGCGTGACTACTAACCACTAACCAGGTTGTATCTATCAAATGGTACACCTATATTTTTTCTTACTGAGCCCTTGGTTCAGCCCCTTTTTATTTATTTTCTTCATTATTCTAAACTTTTCATGTCGTTACAAACATTTTCACTTGAAATACTTAATGACTCTTCGTTCCGATTATTTGGTGTAACAATAAGTTTATTAGAATTCTTATCAATTAGTAATTTATCGAGAAAAAATATATTTCGAATTTCTTTACGAAATCAGTGCTCTTGCCTATCAGTCTTAATGTCGCCGATTCTTTTGAATAGAATATGAAATCTTCGATTTAATTATTTAATTTTGTTGATATTTTCTCAAGTACCTTAGTTTGAATAATGTCTTATCTTCAGCTTTTGTTAGCAATCGATTATAAAAAAAATCAGCTACATTTACAACTTCTGCCCAAACTTTTTTTTGACATTTGCATCGATGAGTATGCATCTCTTCATTTTCATAAGTGATACATCTTTACGATCGAGGACACCGTTCTGTTGATGTGAATACAGAGGCCTATATTACACTTTTATTCCTTTGTTCTTTAAGAATTTTTCAATACCTCTATTAACCTACTTCCTTCCTAGATCGTACCTTGTGAATTTAGATTTTTTATTAAATTGTATTCTCACCATTTTAACATATTCTTTTTACAAAATTACTATTTTCATCTTTATTGTTTGAAAATGAACTATTAAATAATGTAAAAAATCATAATGATAGTTAAAATGTATTTCTTCTTTTCAGGGGTTTTTGTTTGCACGTGCCCTCAAATATTCGTTCGTACTAAATCTAATCATTCCGTTTTATGAACTGATTCCTTTGGGAAAGATTGTCTCGCCTTTTTCCCTTGAATACAGCATTCACGAATCTTTTATTTACAGCAGTTCTTTATTATAATTCCGTCAAGCAGTCCCATTTTGGATAAATCTTTAATTGCGCTTAAGTCTTTGTGCCTGAAGCATCTACGAAACATATACTGACAATTGTCGTTGGATACTTATCTTAATATTAGAGGGCGTGCGCCTTCTCACATACTGTTGTACTACGAAAAGTCCTTGAGTATTTGGTTTAATCCAGGATATTGCAAGAGTATTCTTTTATGAATTTACAGTCGTCATCCGAGAAAAGTAAATCATTTACATTTTTCATGAATTTCTTGTTGAAAAAAGATTGGATCTTAATGATGGTACGTAGTATCATTTATTTTTATTATATTTGCTTTTCTATCAAGAATACACTTTATTGCAACAGAACTTAATTTCTGCACTTCACTGTTTTTGCTTTTTTTCTATTAACCGTATTAACTTTTTTATTGCTGTATTAAAATATATGAAAATTTTCTTTTGATGCACATGTAACTCATCGTTCAGGAGTCGAATAATAATAAATTTGGAATATTTTTCTTTTCTATCTTACTTAGGCATACTTATTTGTTAGCACCTGTTTTTTTATGAAAAGAGTTTCTACACTTTATAAAATTTCAAATATTTATTTCCTCTGCTTATTTTATTTGGTTTATTGTTTTTTATATTTTAAATAATTGAAACCTTTATAAAAATAACATTTTTTTGTCCTGTCGAAAATAATGTTATCTGTTTTGTCGAAAAAATTCCTTTATGTTTTATTTGTAATATTGTTTTGTCACTGTTTTTAATGAATTTTCTTGATACTTCCTACATTCATCAAGCAATAAAATCTTCCTTTTACTAATTCCATAGTAAATTTATTTAGCAGCGGTTTAATAACATAATTTAATAATAAAACCACCACTTGAAATTTATCTTTCAGTTTTTCATCTAATGACGCCAGTTTGTTCAAACCCAGTGTGTTCATGTTATATTTTCCACATCTCCTTTTTCTTTCAAACTAAATTTTACGAAACTGTTTTTAGATATTATTGTTGCATTGTTTTTAGGTTTTCACATATTAAAGTCTGAGTCTCTAATCTGTTGGTAAATAAAGTTAAACTACATAGTTTATTGATTAAAATAAATTTTTTTCATTAATGTTAAATATTATAAATCGATACATATAATTTCTTTGTGCACATTAGAGGTTTTCGAAAAAATAACTGATACAGCTTCAGATGTAATAAAGAAGAAGCATACTTTATCATGTTTCTAAGCCTATATGTATACACATTATCGGTATACTCCATCAATACATTTTAATAAAAAACGATCTTTTATTGCACTTATTATAAATTTTGATTTAGAATTAAAAACCAGAAATTATCAAGATTCATAAGCATAATTTTTTTAATTTATAAGTCTTGAGAAAGATTTTTAATTTATGAAAATAAATCTAAATTGAACTTTGTAAAAATTAAATTTACCTATCCTGGTAAAGAACTATTGCGGGTTTTGTAGATTTCTATTATATGACGATTTTTCTTTTCTGTTAGACCAGCTTACTGAACCTATCATTACTGCTGTTCAGATCAACCCTAACGTAAATTTCGAAAAGAATTTAGAGATTTCGCTATATGAAGTAATGATACGCTATGAAAAAGTATTCTAGGTAATAAAACTCGTTGGGTAGATGACGAGTTACCAAAATTTTAAAAAAAAAAATACATGCTCTTTTAGATGAGATTGAGAACATATCTATTTGCGAACAAGAAAACTACCTCTTTCATTCCTTGTTAAAATAAATTTAATGTTCTTTTAATAAAAAATTTATAAGTATACAAAAATAAATACTGCATCAAAATGAGCTTTGTCGTACTATGATGAACAAGAACTCTTCACGATAATCTTATTTATGACAAGTGTAAGACACCTTTATTTTTTTATTTTCACGCTTGATTTTCTATATGTAAGAAAAATAAATCCTGCTTTCAGCTCTAAAAATGGCCATGAGCTTACTTAAGAATTTTTAAAGTATTCACTTCTGCTTATTTTTTTTAAATATCGTTCCAAATTTCCAAATCTTATTTATACTCTGCTTCTACTCTGACGATGTAAGTTCCCCTAAAAGCCTCGGCACACTTTCTATAAACGACTCGGAAACAAAGCGAAATGTAAACAAAAGCCATATGGTTATACGGATGTAACTCGTCAATTTGTTAACAACTTCATTATGAAATATTTGAAAGAGATCTGCAAGAGAAGCCGTGATACTCCCTCATGCATAAATTCCATTAAGTGGAGGTGTGAGTAAAACTTTGATATTACACGTAATGCAATATTTTCTATTAAAAGTTGTGTATCACTTTTTGCATACAGGTTCTCCTATGACTGTATCAATTACCAATGCTAATCAAACACTCACGATAAAATCAATATGAAGAAAATGAAGATGACGATAAAATCTACATTGTTTCACGAGCACTATGCACATATGCATACATGATATCTATAGAGTTTACATATGGACTTTGGTTGTTTCATAATTATTCATTTATGAATAAGATAAGAATCAAGTACATTTAAAAACCATTTGACCATTTTTTTAATACAACATATATTGGAGATTTTCAAAATTAAATAATTATTAAAGATAAAATATTTCTGTTTTAATATATTTATTTTATTGCTAATGCACTGATTTTTTAAACTTAATAAAAAAATCTCTTTTTTATTAAATGTTGTTTAATATGTTCTCTTGTTTATAACGTAGGTGTTCTCAGGTTAATCATAATGCAAAATTACTATTTTATAATATAATTTTTATTCTTTTTCTAATAGGACAAACACTTATACAATATTAAAACTAAATCAACTTTTACGGCGAGCATCATTTTTTTACACTCTTTTTTATTTTATTTACATTACCTTATTTTGATAACAAATATATGCTGCGCTATGCCTGCATTTGTTGACGCCTTTCTGCTTCGGCTCACTCAATTACAAATGCTCCCCAATTTCACTCTTCTACTTTTATTATGCTTATTTAAATTATAATTGCTACCATATAAATATATTTAATATCATTACTTATAGTTTTATGAGCGATATATTGTAAAATTATTTATTTCCCTATGAAGACAAAATTCCATCATCAAATATAAATAATGCAGTCCACTTTTAGAAAAGTATTCTAAATTTTCTCTAAAAATATAACCTTTTTGTTTTGAGTTTAGTTCTATCAATCTAAATTTATTGAGAATTATTTATGACATGCGAGTTATTAAGAATAGATGAAATTTACTTGTTGACTCGGACAAAAACAGATTAACATAATACAAGCGAAAAATACATTTTATATTTTAATAAAATATTTTAATAACATTATCAATCATGCAAAAAAGAAAACTATAAAATAAAATTATTTCATAAATATGTGGGAAATATTATTATTTTTAAATTAATTGTTATTAGTGGTAGGTTAATTAAATAATTTTGTCGCGTCAACTTATAATAAACTTTATTTAGTCGATAGTTTAAAATTCAAATTTAAAAATTCTATTCGCAGGTCGCGCTGCTGATAACAAAGTTAGTAGACAAAGTCGAAAAAACACGTCAATGCGTCAATGCGTCAATCGGGCAATTTATTCTGTCCTCGCGTTAATCTCTTGCCGATGCTACTTGTACCTCAACGTGCCGCTATATTTGTGCCGAAGCTCCGATGAAAGGGCAATCTTTTTTTAAAACTATTAGGTAGAAACATTGACACATTAATGGAAAAGTCGTGCTTAAAGTTAATTTTTTAAAGAAGCGTAGTAACTTATGTTATTGTTTTTTTTAATGTATATGTAAAGCTGCAATTATACGTTGCCGTTTTTCGCAATAAATCTGATAGCTTTAATCTATAGTAATATCTTATTAAATATAAGAAAATAGTTGTTTGAATTTCCAATTCACATTTTTTGTCAATGTGTGTTACATAGAAATTTGAATAAATGAGATTTATTGTAAATACCAGAACATTAATGTAAATATTGACATCTGTTGTATATACTCGTGATTTTAAAATTTTGAAAGTGAAACAATAATAAATACAGCGCACGCGTAAAAGTTTGTTTGGAAATAATTATGGCGTGGACGTTGTCAATATTAATTTCCACAATTATTTTTAATAAGATGAAGTAATGTAAAACAAATTCGATACTGTAATAAAATGAAAAACTTAGATTAAAATTATACTTGACAAAACAATAAATACTAATAATACCGTAAAAGAATAAGTGAAAGTCAATGTATATGCATAAATTACTTCATTATAAATGCTTGTGACTTAAGATTGCTTTGCGAATCAAGGTGAGAATGTAATAAATTTAGGTATACCTTTAGAAAACTAAAGAGGAATAAAAAATTTTCTCTTGTATTAAGGGAATAATAATATATAGCTATTAATAAATATTTTAATGTCAATCTTCCTTTACAATTTTCTCTATCACTATTTTTTTCGAAAAGAATATGTATGAAAATGGATCGGTAACCTAATATAAATAATAATTTACAATGTTAGTTGTTGGGAAGATTTTAGCTCTTTTATAAATTTAAATAAATATTAACTCTACTGTAGAAACATGGTGCTAGCTATCACAGCCCCGATCCCAAGTCTCTTTTCAAGCGGAGAGCGCAAGCGAACGCTCGAAGATTTCGTCCAAACCACCTGTAGAAGAGTAATATTTTTGATAAATCGAGTAAGACCTCAGCCTCCTTGGAGGACAGTCACTTTTTCAAATATTTTCTCCGTACCACTTCTTCATGACGTGTACAGTTTTCTTCAGCCGATGACATAGTGAGGTCTTACCTTTTTCTGCTTGTTTATTTTTTCCTGTATGTTTGATTGCGTCGTTCTTTTTATCCGATCTCAAATCTGGTGCAAATATTATTAAAAGTTTCGTATCTTCTCCACAAAACGATTCAGCGTCGAAATTTACACATGTTTTATTCTCGGTCTATATTCTAAATGAGAATAATTTCTGTATTTAACCATCCTTTGTTCTTGGTTGTGAACCTTGTAGTGATCCCAATCCTCACGTAACCTCCTCACCTAACATCTCGCAAAACACAGTGGAACATAACCACTACGTTGACCTGTTGTGCGTACCACCATTCTTCCAGTTTATTCTTATTCGCGTGTGCCACCAGCACCATTTCCATTTCTACGAGTTTGTTTTAGCAGATTAGCTACCTGTTAATTAACCATTATTATTGTAAAAGTCTTATTGTATGAATGTCTTACGAGAATTAAATTATTAAAAAGTTGCATATTTAAAAATATTTAATTTTCTTTAATTATATCCAAGCCGTTTTGAAAATACTTTACACAAACGAATTTATAAAAAAAATAATAAATCTAGAAATTTATTATTTTATTTCATTATTTATCAAAATATTTCTATTTGTATAATCATTGCAAAATAAATTTATTTATTTATAAAGTACAAAAACCTTACAAATCCATTTAAATATAATATTTTTATTCTAAGACCTATATTTTCAAAAAAAAATTTATGTTTTTTCAGTTTTATACATATTTATTATGTAAATAAATGTCTAAGAAATTTATTTATTAATAAATATATTATGTAAGTTTACTGGATATTTGTATTATTTTATTGAAATCAGTTTTAGTAAATATAAAATTTGCGACGAATTTTCACCAATTTCAAGAAATCAAAGTTTTCAATATCTTCTCTAATATAAAAACTTTTAAAAAGTATAAATACGCACTATATATTTCGCTTTGGGCACGTGTATTGTTATATAAAATTACCTTATTTATTTTCAATTTCAATTTCTTACTCATCTGTGGGATGTATATGCAACATTTTATAAAATTATCAGCTAAAAGATTTTTAACAGGCATGTAAGACGAGAAAACCATTAAAGATCTCGCTACATTTGTTCGCTACGGGAAGATTAGACGATGAGGCCACGACGTGTTTTTGGTCGAACGACTGTGCGATTTCGCGCAGAGACGTGCTAGACACCTATCCTTCAGGGTCACAAAATATTACCCCTGAAAAGTAAGAATTGTCTGAGAATAACATCGCCGCGTGTACAACTAACCTATCATGTGACTTGCAACTAATTGTCAACTGTTTGCGTCATACTATTTGATTATTATACTATTAACAATGTTTTATTATTTCGATATTAAACGAAGACCTTTTATTACATCCTACCTTGTACTCTCACATATTTCCAAAGATTTTTAAATATAACGTAATTTTGCAAAAAAAATAATCAAATTGGTAAAAACTTTTGTTAAGAAAAAAATTAATCAGGTTTTCTTGTGCTCGTTTCTATCGCATATATTAATATATATTAATATCTAAAAGTTAATTATTCATATTAAATAATATGTTTCTAAGTTTACATATACTTATTATACACTCAGTTTCTTTTACATTCCAAATTGTTAGTATTGAAACTATCCGAATTTCTTAATATTCTTGAAACACTATATTCCAATTTAATGGAATGTCTTCCGAGAATTTGTTATTAAGAATCTTAGACCGAATTTATTAACATACAACTATAATTTCTAATTTATATTAGTAATCCATGTTCTTTTATCAAATTTTTTGTTATAATAAAATTGTTGATTTTTTATTTATACGTAACCTACACATGTATGTATTTAAAATGCACTAAAAGTAATATTATTCGTCAAAAATTTTACAATTTTTTTATATTTTTTTATATAAATAAGCATTTTTATTTATTATATTTAATAGAATAATGACCCCGTTATAATTTTTCGAAATTTTCGTGGTTTTTATGAGAATAGAAATGAAAGTAAACCTAATATTATATCATTTGGGTTTATATTTTTTGGTAATTAAATAACATGCTAGTTTGTTAGTTTATTCTTCGAAAAATTATAGACTAAAAAAGATATCGGTGATTCTACAGGAATATTATCAGACATAACTTACTCAAATTAGAGCTTTTTGCAATATCGTATATTTAGAATTTAGCCTTTATTTTATTTTGTACAATAACTTATAGAATATCTTCACCTTGAGTAAATAATCTATTTACGTTAGATAATAACATTTAAGATTTGTTAAAATAACAATTTTAGCTGTAAATAATCTTTAGCTGTAAAATAATTGAGTTGCACGAGTTTGTCTTATAAGAAAAGACAGCTTACAGAATAATTACTGATTCTGGATCTAATTTCAGCACTTATCTCACATGTATTGACAGAATTACTTATACCAACCATCGAAATATTCACATTTCGTTTAGTGACTAACACTTAGACCGCATAATTCGTTTGTGAATATGAATCTAGGAGAATCCGAGCGTGATATGTATTAACAACCTTATCCATAAAATGAATCAATGCAGTAGTTAGTAATAATTGGTTTGATGTATCTGTGGTTAAGCAAATACCATTCCAATATTATTAATTAATCAGAAGCATTTGTTTGTACAATAATATGCGATGTTTTTCATGTCACAATTTACAACCGCTTGTATAACAATTACTTAAGGTGCGATGTAAATTTGTCAAGACAAAATTTTAATCTTTCTATCAAATTTATGTATTCATCTATCTTTAAACTTATCAATTTCTTACAATTTTGCGAGTAATGAGCGCCTTGCATTTGTGACAAAACATGATCGTTTACGTTGCGAAAATTATCGTTGCAGTGCAATTTATATTATTATTTATGTTATTATTACGATGTCTTATTAATTTTAAATTATATCAATGATTATGATAGAAATTATTATTATTTCTAGAACTTTCTGCTTTTTTCTAATGAAAAAAGTCTAGCAATACAATCAACAATGATACTCAATGGTACTTGAGTTTTCATACTTGATTACTTCCATTTTAAACACGTTTCTACATCTAATTTGTATATTATCTCAAAAATAGGGAAAACTTCAAGATATGATAATTTAAAAACTTACAAATCACGGTGATGTTTCATACTTTTATCCAATATTTCCCTTCTGCCCCTCTATTAAAGTTGCTGATGCAAATTTAATGATTGTTTGTACAGACTGTATTGTTTCTCCCGGTCGTTGATCCGGTTCTAATTGATTGCACAGATTGCAACTCTTCTTTCGATCACTGATTCAACTCGAAGGACCAAAAATGTTCTGAAGCTTGTTTTTTGACTGATATAGAGCCTTACTCTAAAAGTAACCTTGTAAGTAGTGTCTACCGTGTAGAAGATTTAAAGACTTAAAGTAGTTTAATGTGTTATTCATTTATTATGTGTATATTTTTTGCGGCACTCTACAGTAAATTTCAATATATGTTCGAGACAGGTAAATAAGTATCTGAATCTACAATACGTATCGCAATCTCTGCTTATCTTGAATTTTCTCTCTATCTAGACATAGGTGTCAGATCAAATCTCGAACGCACACGAATCTAGCATTGCTCCGATAGATACAATACAGATAAATAATATATTAAAAATTTAAAATTTATCAGTTACAATAAATGCTTAATTAAACAGTTACGGTTATGCGAATTATATAGCAGTAATATAAACTGCATTTGTCATCAGAGAAACTCGGTGTTTAATCATGAACTTCTTGATTTCTTTAGTTTGTTTTCGGAGTTCACTTTATTCACAACCCTCTCAACGCAAATGAATACTTAGGAATGAATTGGTAAAAAATGAATTATAGTATGTAAAAGGAAGTTTTTATTATTATTTACAAATATTTCTAATAGTACATAAAATGATAGATAAATGTAACAACGATAGTAACGAAAATTCAGTTCATGTAGACAAATCACTTACGGAAGCCTATAGATTTAAATAGTGGGAGAGATGAGGTTACCTTTATTTTCTCTGTATAAGCTTGCATTAGTCACCTTTTCCCCAAACCTCATGTTTGGTATTAGTATAGCGACACAACGCTTTTGTTCAACATGGAAAATTTCTTGAATAATTTAATCTGCTCGAGTTTCGAAAAGTATCAGAACTATACAATATTTGGATTAACTCATCTAAATAATTTTCTTCGCCCCTTAATGGCTTTACAATAAAACTTGTATGTAATTATATGTAATTACATGAGTGCATGTACAAAATAGCACTAATTGCATGAACCTTGATGCCTACAACCATCCATCTATCGATTCGGATCCATTCCACTCAAATATTCTACAACATATTTGTAATAGCTAAACGTCTTGTTCGTTATCCTCAAAATGATAAATCCTATAATAATTGCGCCGCAACAATTGCTACAAATCATACTAGCGCGTTCGTAGTTATGTAAAAGTTACCAGCGCATTACTACTAAAAATTGTGGCTGGGTCTGCTTATGCTCATCGACGATCTTCGTTTTCATCTCTAACATAACAAAGCTCAATTTCTATCAATAGTATTAGTAAATTATATAACTTCCGTTTAAATTATTATATAACTACCATATAAATGATTATTGTTCAAGATTATTAAGCTTCTTAGCTTTTAGAAGATTTACTTTCTAATAATACTAATTTTTCATAAATTTGTAACAAGAAACCCTATTACAAAATTGAAACAATTTGAAAAATACATATATTCACACACAACCGCGAAAATCTAACCGACAAAAAGCTACCGTTGACGCTTTCCCACTACCACATACAATTTCCACCTGACACAATTTTTTTCCGCAAAAATAAATTAAGCGTAAAAACACTGAGCACGTGTTAGCATACCATTATCATTTATAAACGGTATCTAATGAGCGCCCTCATCAATGTCAAAACTACACTTTAGTGCATTGGAGAAGACTGGTAAGGAATAAGAGAAATGAACCGCTGAGAAAATAAAAGACCTAACGTGACCCCGTAAACCGATTATCCATACCGTCTTATAAAATTTTCAATTATATTAATTGAATGGGCTGGAAGGAGTAATATCACTGTATTTTCCATCATTTAAGCTAACCTAAACTAGTTATTAGTCAATTTATTTTTGATAACATTCTGATGTCGACAGCTATTAATATATATTATTAAATTCAACAAATTGTGATTTTTTATAGCTTATGTTAATAAGTTAAGATTATGTTAATTTGCAGTAAATAGTTATTGTCTACTCAGTTCAAAGGTAGAAATAAATTATAAATATGCCACTTTCTTTATCATTTTCATATCTCTTATAATAATTTGTAACTATTTCTTTATAACTTTAGATTATAACTGATTATTTTTATTATAACTGATAGATTTTAAAAAGTCGAGTTGTTACACGGTAAAAATCATTCTGTAAATTATTTTATAGGTGGGTAAAATAGAAACCCATATTATCGACATATTTTAATTTTCCTTATTCTTTTAATACATTTTTGTTGTTGTTATTAATTTAAATTACTTATTATTACCATTATCATTTTCAGGTATTACTTACTATGCTTATCTTCATTATAATCTCTATTAATTATTTCATTAATACATAATTTCAATTTATTATTATATCTATATTTATTAAATATTTTTATTTTTAAATTTATTTTAATAACAGCTTTCTTAACTTTGAATTCTAGTCCATAAACTATTCTATAGGAAAGGTAGACCATCGAAAAATAATGAAGAAAAAAATAATTAAACTTTTCTTACACCGCCAACTTCTTACACCCGAAGACAGTTCCATGATAAAGTAATTTAGTGAGTTAAGACTTTATTTGTTTATATATAATAATCTATGTTTAATAATTTAACATTCATAAAAAGTAATATATTTGCAAAATAATGGATTATAAGTAGTCATCCCATTACCCTACAATAGTTAAGTACGTATTACCAAACGATAAAAGTAAACATCAACAGATGTCGCGGCATACAGATATTGGAACCGCGAATTCAGATGAAGAGATAAAATTCTTATTCCAAATTTTTATTCAATGTATATATATAATAAGTAAATTTATATTTTAAGCATATCAATTATATTCTGAATTATATGAAAGAATATTAATTAAAATTTCGAAATTATAACTAAAAATAATTTAACTTAATTAAATATAATAGCCACAGATGTTTATTGTGTTACAAACAACCCAATAATTTACAAATGTACGTGCCGATAAATATGTAATCTAACATATAAAATTGTTCTAAACTAAGATAAAATGAATTTCAATTTTTGAATGAGAAATAAGTTTTTAAACAATATTTTTCTTTGTTATGAATTATCAACAATTCAATATTTAATTAATAGGTTAATAAGCGTGTTTTTGTTTATATCTTTACATTTTTATACAGTTCAAAATTACAGTTAAAATATAAAAAACTTCAATAATCTTGAAAAATTCTTTGTCCAGTAAATGAAACTTATTTTGAGCTATATATTGAAAGAAAAGAAAGCTTTTCATGTGATAATATTTTATTGATTATATGAAAATTAAAGATTAAGTATAAAATACAGAAGAAAATAGCTAACGCACACACTACAATTTTACAAGTTGATGAGTATAATAAAATTTCTTATTTTTTTATTAAGATAGAATACGTAAAAAATTACCCTCCATAAAATCGTTGAATAAAAATAGATAGTACATATATAAGAAACAAGCTGCAAAAACAATACAAGAATCAACGCTCATTCTCAAAATTATAAATCTGTGCGTAAACTCAAGAATTTCACTTTATCCTATTTTACTGTTTTCTTAAAAGTATGTTGTACAAAACCATTATAACTTTCTAATCGTAAAGCATGACCTTATCTAAAACAAATTAAAATATATCATCATCAAAATTACAATCAGTACTATTGAAATAAAAAATAAAAGAGAAACATGTTGTATATACACTATTGACGTAATGAATTGAATAGTGATTTAAGTGTCGACGAACTATAAAGTTAAAAGTCCTTTACTATCATCGTTTGTAATTTCTAAATTCGAAACTTAAGATCTTTCAATTTAATTAGTTTTCTTTCGTTTACTAATTTTACAGATAAAATATATAGGTACATATATTTTAACTCTGTATGCTCATCTAATCAAACATACAACCGTTATACAATTAGTAAAAAATAAAGAAATATTTAATTAGTAGTCGCGCATTAATGCTTATAATAATCAACTGTTTTCGGAATTTTCTAACAATCTTAGGTGAAAATATATTTTTGTAGTTTAATGCTCTACGTATTTATAATAAGCGATATACCGTGCACCCACATTTTATCGATTTATAACTAACTTTTTATTAATAATACAATTTCTTACGACATAATTTCATATATTTTTATTTCAAATTGAGTCTATAAGAATTCATGGTTCAGTATTAAGTTAATCGTTACATGTTAAAAAATTGGTGATAATTGTAATCGTTTACTTATTTTTTATATTAAATAACTTTTTAGTAGCATTTCAGGAGTAGTTTAAGATATAAAAATAAGTATTCATTGTCAGTGAATCAACGATAACAAAATCATATTTACTAAATGATAAGAACTGTCAATTAAAAATTATCAAATTTAAATCCTATTATTGATACTTATAACTTTTCGATAATTATTTTAACTTTTAACAATTTTTAATTAACTTCAAAAGTTTTTAAAACCTATAATGGTTGAATACATTCTACGAAGACGAACATTTTCGAAAAGACTTGTAATCCTCAATAAAGAGAGACTTTTTATACAAAGATTTTCGAGAAAAACGATATGCAGAAAATTGCATTTCAAATCCTAACAACTTGTGAGTAAAACATTTGAATGAATATTTTTTAAAAAATAATGATAATTAATCAATAAAACATGCGTTGAAAATTAATTAAAATTATATTATTTTCGAAATTATTTTCAAAATTATTTTCGAAAATACAAATTCTATCATTTACATTAAAGTTTAATAATTAGAGTTTTAGTAATAGTTATTACCTTTTTAAACAAATACGTTACAAACATATTAAAGAATTTAAAAAAATGTATTTAATCTAGTTTGGAATACTGAAACATTTTATATGTGACATTAAAATTTTGCTCTATATTATTAAATAATTTAACTTAATAAAAATTTATTGATTTTATTTCAAATTTAGCATTAAAATAAAATTGTAATAAACTGAAATCTTTCAAAGTTTTTAAGTAAATATATTATTTCTTTTTTAATATAATATCGTTTAATGAAAATTAATCATTCATTGTCCATCCTTTTGATTTCCAACGTATTACAAATCTTGGACTTAGTATATGCGCGTATGAGCATGTAAACATATATAGAATATAAATAACATCAGTAACATATACCGGAACAAAATATCCGATATTTAAAATTTAAAAGAAAGTATTTAATTTTATTATTAATAACAATCAAATGATTTATATTAATCCAATAGCAATATAGTAATTAATAAATGATTATACTCTCAAATATTATCAGAATTACAGTTGAATGTAATAAATATTTAAAAATTTTTAAAACAAATTTAATATCAAAATATATAAAAATAACTCAAAAACCTCAGACATTTTAGAAAAAATTTCCAACCATTTTAAGTAGATGTGAAATAAAGTGATATTTCGTGAGTTTAATTCCTTACCTTTTATTTTTAAATTATACGTACCCGATATGATCCAGCTAACTAATTATATATATTTATTAGGACTTCTAAAAACATTTAATGAACTATATATATAAATAGACTTCTATTTTAACCAAAGCAATTTTTATTTTTTTTTATAAAAATTTGAATAATTAATATTAAAAACAATCTCGTGAATAAATATTTTATCAAATTATTCAAATAAAGTTATTATCTGAAAATAGTTTGTTTGTTTGAAATTTAATATATATTCTTACTTACGTTTTATATTACATATTGTTTGTTCTTTTTCATTCTAAGTTGCATTCAATTATGTACACTACAAATGACAATACCTTATGACAAACGTTGCAATCTTATAATAATAAAAATTATATATTACAAATTATGCATATAAAAGATTTTCAACAGCATTGAATTTTTTCAATTAAAAGGTTAGCATTTAATAAAAATAATTATGAAAAACTAATCTATTTTGCAAATTAAAAAAAATTAAAATTAAATTTAGTCGAAATGGTTATGATATTTTCAAAAAATTTTTTTGTAATTCTTTGAGTTCTAAGTATATTCTATCCGTTAAGGAAATAAAGATTTTAATAATATTCAATCTTATTATCTCTATTATTTGAGATTCATTCGGTATATTTTCTAATTAAAAAATATTTTTTGGTTTGCTCTCTATAAAGGAATTGAACTTTGTATAATTTGGCTTTAATGATTAATTTAACCATGGTTTGAAGTATATCTATTCCTTGTAATTCTTTTATATGTGCTGTCAATTTATTATATATACTATTATACTCTGTGTATACATTTTAATTTATATATATAAAAGGAAAGTATAAATCATCTGCTTTACTTATCAAGTCTCAAAAAAGTAACTTGTTAAAAATGATAATAATTTTTATCTTTGGATATAGCATTACATAATTCTTTACATTAATATGAATTAATAATAATTTATGTTGAAAATATTTTAATAATTAATTTAACTTTTTTTAAAAAGTCACAATTATTCCAATGTATAATGAATTATTTAAAAAGAATCGTGGAATTAATTTGTTTCATATTAATTTTTTCATTTCTATGTTTTTTTATAGCTCAATTACATTTATAATATTTTGCAAAGAAAGTACAAAGGAATAAAGAGAAAAAGTAAAGGAAATTATTTAAAGATTGTGAATATTAAACAAAAATTATCGACAAAAAATGTATCATAAATAAGTTGGAAATATTATTAAAACCACGTTGAAATGATTATAGATTATACGTGATTTTTCATATAATTTGTAAATGTTCAGTGGTGTGATTTATCATCTCAATAACGTCGTTTCAATAACACTTGAGTAACTGGATTTCAATTACTGAAATAACGATTTAAGGAAGTCGTAACTCCAAATGACGATATACTAGTGCTGAACGTGACAGCAATTTTGCTAGAATTCAGTAACGTATTTTAAAAACGTAATCGACTTAAACATTATTCCAGAAAAGATGAATTGATAAAAGATCGAAGCAGTTGAAATTTAAAGCAAGCAGTCCGCGATAAAATAGCATGTATGGAAGTAAGGAGGCGTGTAATGTGGCGATACTCGATTACTTTTTATCAGACGGGCGCCATCTTTTTACGCTGAACAAGTGCACAATTGCAACTGGTTTCGAGTATGACGCACCTCTCCTGCGCGCAACGAACTCCCAATCTTCCTTTAAAGCAAGAATCTGAACGGAATTGGACACGCGAGATGCGATTTCGGAGCACATCTTGGTGGCTGCAACCGTTCCTCGGCGCCCTCTCGTGATTTTATTACTGGGACTCCCGGCGGTGGCGCGACTGTCGACAGCAAAGAGAGTGGCCGCGTGTCCGGGGCCGTGATTGGTCCGTGCGTGGGAGAGCCGCCCGCTGCGTGCTGCTGTTCGTCGAACCGTTGCGGCGCAGCCAGAACGAGCGAGTTGATGTCAGCGGTCGACATTCAGCAGTCAGTAGCGAGCTGCATCACGGGGAACGTCTTGTTGTAAATTCCGTTATTTAAAGTACGTCCGTTCGCAACCCTTTTGTTCCGGGTTGCAGTTAGCTTTTGCGCTCCTTCGTTCTTTGACACCGACGCCGCTCTAAGGCCTGGGTGGCCAAGAGCACAGTGGGCAAGAGCGCAGACTGCGCACGAACATGGACGGGCGCGCGCTCGCCGCGCCTAGTCATGCCATCTCGGTTACAGCGGCCGTGGCGGCAGCGGCGTCCGAAAGACCGAGCGTCCGGACTACAACGGCGACGCCGAATCGCGCGCCGACCAAGGCTCACTAAACAGCTTCGCTTGAATAGCCTTAGTAGCGTCGGTAGCCACAGCAGCGTCGGTTGTGACAGGGATAGTGTGTTATTGTTTTGCTACGAGCGAGTAGTGCCGCGAGTGCCGCGAGTGCCGCCTGCGAATAGGGACAAGGGACACAATGCCGCACGTCAGCAGCAGTGGAGGCGGCGACGATCAGGGTAGTGAAGACGAAGTCAAGATTTTCAAGGATGAGGGTGAAGACGAAGAGAGATCCTCGGAAAACCTCCATGAAGTCAAAAAATCACTCATCGATCTTACGGATTCGGAGGTGCTTTCTAGACGACCCCGCCCTGTCCCTATCCAATTTTGCAGGCTCCTTGCATTTTCACGTCTCCCTACTTTCGAGAAATGGCCATACGACGAGAGAACGCCCGAGAATACTGCTGCACTCATGCTCCACACTGATCCTTGTCCATCTACCACGTGGTAGCGACGGAGACGAAATCATCACGTTATGTTGCTCTGTCTTTTGATTTAAAGTCGTATTTCTACGCTTTAAAGTAGTGATCTCGTCTCCCGGTTTGGTAATATATTCTTGAAGTATTTGCTCTTAGTGAACACACATCAAAACAATGCTGATAAAAAGTAAACGCACGGTAGAGAGTAAACGAGTAAGTGCCCGCCGGATTAAATATTTTCCGCGTAAAATGTCTTGATCTTGATGTTACTCATATTTAAATTCATGTAGCTCTTCAAGCATCATTCTTTATTCACTTTCTATTGAAACGTCTCGCATATCTTTTGGATGACTTCAATTGTAATCTAACGTTAAATAGAATTTTTTTTAATTTAAGACAAGGATTAGAAGGAAGTCCGAATCTCTTATTTCCATTTGTATCGACAAAGAATTAATTAACTTAGTGGTTCGTTGGCGTTCTCTCATCTGGTCGAGTCTTATTTTTCGTGGAAGTGATACAACGCGTGCCTATGTGTGTTGCAGGAGAAGGTATCCCTCACCGGTGGAAGTTATACGACGGGAAAGACGTCGGGTAGATCCGATCTCAGTCCGGTGTTTGGTGAGTTTTTGCATTTTTTACATTGTATTTTTAATCACTATATCATGTTAGAGTATAGAATTGTTTTTCGTAAGAGGTTTAGAAACTTATAGACAATAATTAAACGCAATTTAAGCAAACAGTAAAACGAATAATACGAAATTTTTTTCTGTTTTTTGAAACGTACTAATCATTTGCCTATCTTTATTTATATTTACGCGTGGTAGAGCTACAATACGTACACAAAAATGAGTTTGACTATGTAAAGTAGAATTTTTGTTAAATATAACGAGAGAGAGAGAGAGAGAGCGTGTGAGATAGGAATTCGTAGAAATGCCTTGGTATGCAAGCTTACGTAGTCGCAGTACCGGTGTCGTGCGTGAATGCATATTTGCAAGAAACAAAAAGAGACAAGAGTGAAAAACTCCAATTTTTACGACTAAGACAATGATTTTGCCAATACAAGATTAGAAAACTAATAGAAACGTTTGCGAACAACGTGCTTTTCAACATGCTTTTCAGTGTGACTTGCATGACTCAGAAACCGCGGCTACCTCTTGATGTTGTTAAATTAACGAGAGAGAAACAGAGTGAAAGTCAAGCTTAGGAAGGAGATGCAAGATAAATGATAAAATATAGCGAATACGCAAATAATGAAAGAAAACCGTGAAAAAATGTAACGCACCTTTTACTCAATAGCTTCAATTCTTTTCTTTTTTAAATAACGGTGCTTTTTCGTCTACCCACTCTCGCAAGTAATGCTCATAAGGTACTCGAATAATTATAGTTTTGGGACGGATTCTTGTCTGGCTTTTAGCAATTAAAATTTGTTAAAGTCACTCTAACCTCACATTTACAAATGTTTTTCAGATAAATCATCTTAATATTTGATTTATCATTAAATAAGCTCAATTTATCATTTTAAAATTCTCTATATCGCTCTAATTACTATCTGTGATAATTATTCTATATATATGTATATATGTATTTACATCTATGCATACATACCTATATTTGTTACCATCACGTTCATATACCTAACTTTTACGACTCATGTTCCGAAACTCGATGTTCCTTAAAATCAAGAAAATTTTCGGGATGTCGTTAACGTGAGCCACCTTTAAAAAATGTATAGAAACCGATACATCGATTTCAACTCAGATCTGGTCGTGATCGATGGAAATTTATTGAGCTAAGTTAATATCGTTCATTGCTGTTCTACCGTGGTAATCATCTTAAAAGCAAAACTACGGACCGATTATCTTTTTTAATAAAATTATAAATACCGTTGTACTTGAAACTGACTTAGGCTGGAGATACAAATGTATTATATGTAGTCACTAATTAAACTTTTTTAGCTATAATATTGTCTTTTCTACTATTTACCGCCTACCGCCAAAAACGATACAACTTCCCCCCTCACCAGTAATGTCCGCTATCTAATATTTCTCTTTGGCTTTCGCTTTGGCTTCTCTGTTTTTTTTCTTTACCTGCTCGCTTTACTTTAGCGTTTACATCTCTTTTGAAATTTATGATAATGTTTTAATAAAATATTAGATTCTAATCGTAAAAGGTTAGACCATATTATATATTAATTATTTGTTAATTCATATTACGTTAAAAAAAGTAATCAATGCACAAGAATCGAGGTGTTGATGAATGAATTAACCAGTAGCTCAACTAAATCATCATCACGTTTCGTATAATGATTTATAACTTCTATATCGTTAAAGTAACAAAGAAATTTTTTAACACATAATTTCTTATTATTAAAAATGTCGGAGCGAAGAATGAGAGATAGGGGGTGAGAGAGAAGCAAAGTGGGAGATTATAGAGCTGCACTGACAAGTCTTTATGGTGGGTAATCGGTCGATTGTAATCTTCCTTTATCGTCCGCTGGTTAGGGGCGCAGGAAATCCTAAATAAACAAACCAATGTTAAACGGCACATAGAAGTAGACAGCCATAAGTAAAATAGCAAACAAGAACGGATACATACTTTTTGCACGAATATGTATTTCATTGATGATTTTGTCTACCTTTTGGAAAGTTCCAACAGGGCGTAGCAATAATTTTTTTATGTTTTGGATACACTTTTATTAGAAGCAACATTATGTGAATGATGGCGCCTAAAGTGTTCATTACGTAATCCTCCAGTAGGTAATCAAGTTTCAAAAAGCTCATTGAATCCGTTAAAGGTTTTGTTGGTACGTCTGTCTACTTTTTTAGTTGAATTTGAAAATGTTTCTTGTATTTTAAAAAACAAGATATTACAAAAAAGTTAAAATTCATTTTCAAAACTTTATTAGAGCATAAAGTCGCTTGGTAAAATAATATAAATTCTAAGCATTTTGGATTATGTCCTTGAGATTAAATTTAAAAGTAATTGGCTGAGAAAATAAAATAACTTATTTAACAATCGATAATTTACGTTTATTTCTTTATCAAAAGTATGTTTTCCTCTACAATTAAGAAAAAAAGTGATAAGAGGTAAGGCGGTAAGTGAAAAAAAATTCGAAAATTAACAAGATCTTAGAAGTCTAAAGAAAGAGAAAGCGCAGAGCTAAAGATTCCTGCCGTAATTTAACAACATAATGTGTGGCACCTCGCAAAAGGCGGGAAAAATTAATTAACAATGCTCTGGCATATAATGGCAGGAAATGCAAAGCAGATAGACCATGTCTGCTCTGCCCCTCTCAAACGATATCTCTTTCATATTCTCTCTCTTTATCTTCCTCACTCCCATCCTTCTAAATGTTCAAAAACGGCGAATACTGTTTGAAGTGGGAGTGCCACATTTAGCTCGATTATTAATATTATGAATAACTTTTAACAGTGATTCCTCTATTTTTAAAAACTTAATATTAAAATCAAGTATATCTAATTTATTCATTACTTTTTTTATTTTCTATAATTTAAAAATAACTGATTAACATTTGCTACTGTTTATTATTCTATATCATGTTTGTGCATAGTTTAAGAACATCAACAACATTTGTATAACATTTGTATAATACATATAATATTTATTAGAAATGTTTAATATAACAATTGCAAAATTTTCAATAGTATTTTAAATATCACTATATAAAATTTAATTTTTAGAAATTGCTTTTTACAAATTCAGTTGAAGAATACTGTGTTGAGCAACGTATAATTGTAAATGTAAACCAATGAGAACTTAACGACAGAACACATATTTTCAAAAGAAATATGTATAGTGGAAAAGCGTAGAATTCAAATAAATGGATGTGTTATTTAGAGATATCTAACAGGATTACCTTACAAAAGAAATTAACAAACAGTAATTGCTGGATTGTACGTTTTTTCATATTTCATTTTCCTCAATTTTTTTCTTCTACCACCCATTTTACGCAAATCAGTCAAATCGCGCGCATCATTCAAAAACTTCTTGTTATTTTTAAATGATGAAATATTTTACGTAATGAAACTCAATAAGTTTCTTTTCAATCTTTTATACTGTAGTTTTATAACAAAGGGATCGAATTTCCAGATATTTTAATATAGCAAGAAATGTAAAGTTAAAAATGAAAACTATCAATAATTATATTACTATTTACTCTAATTTTTCCGATTTTCATATTATCTAAGATTTTCATTGTTAATAAATAGAAAATTTAGAGCTAAGTACTTAAATAATATCGTTATTTATATTGTATAATATTAATAATACTATACAATATTAAAAATATTTTAATTATTTCAGTAACAAAGAGCGAAATCCAATTTCTCAGAACAAATGTTAAGATGTCTTTTAAAACATGCGTTTAATAATATAGTAGTTAGTTTATAAAATCAATAATAAGTTAAATATTTTTATTATGAGTAGTATATCGTAGTATAAAAAATTGTAATCTTCTGAATATAGGCTTCGTCTAATAATAATCTTTATGAATTTTATTTATGATTATTTTGTGGAATTATTTTATAAATATACATAGTGTCTAATCAATAAAAAAAAAGAATCAATTTTAGTAAAATTAATAAAATATTTCCATTGGAAATCAGAATTCATATAAAAATCAATTAAAAAATTTTCTGAGACTATTATATAAAAAGATTTTTCGTAACGTTGTATAGATATTAGAGGGGAAAAAAGTAATTGTAGGAGAGGGTGATATAGAAAAGAAAACTATGCTGAGTGTTCGACAAAAGTTTAAAGATATTATTAAGTAAAAGGTGAATGCGAGAACTCTAGTAGAGGGTGTCAATGTTAAGATAAAAAGAGAGAAAAGTAGAATTGAAAGAAGTTAGAAAGAAGCTGACGCAGCGCGCTATCTCATTGTGTAAAGTAATTGTCGTTGGCACGCGTGGGCGCTTAGGTAGCCCGAGGCGAAAAATGCCAAATTCTACAAGTCGCAACGAAATCAGACGAAACAGAAGAAATAAGAGAAAGAGCAAAGAAACCTGAGATTAAAAGGCGCTGTTCTAGAACTCTTATTTTCGTTGTCTTTTCCAACGGTGACTTGCTGTTACATTCTACATCACACTTAACTTAACAAATGCTTTTTTCTCTCTCACTAATATATTTTCTACGCACTACCTCAACCTTATTTATTTTTTAACACATTTATCTTTCTTGCCCTTTGTACTCCCGCAGTCTGTCGTTGGATTTCCTCCCGCGTCCTATTCGTTATAACCCATCTTTTTATTTCTATCCATACCGGACAATTAAACACTTTGACAAAGCACGCTTCCGAGTTTAAAACTTCCACTTTTCTATCCTTCTCGAGTCTGTTTCTAGATATTTATAGCTTTTTTTTCCTAGTATGACAAGGGAGAAAATTTGGCAGTTGGACACGAGTTTTTCAAAGGAAAAATGTAGATGACGAATGGATGATGCAAGTTAAGGAAACGCCAATATGAGCTCAGCCTGCTTGATTTGAGAAGAGTTGAGGACTCCTGGAGCGTCACCCAGGTTAGCTTTTCAGGAGGCTGTAATTTTCAAGAGAAGACACCCGATAGACGGTCTCCGAGACGGAGCGACTAGACGACTACACCTAGCGTTATATAGCTTCTTGGATCGGTCTCCTTTTAACCTACCTGCTAGCTAACAAGTTTTCCTGCTACACTTCTTACATTTGGAATGAGGCTGGATAGTTTCTTTTACCCCTTCCGTCCACTTAACGTGCTTTCGGACTGTTGTTTTTCCTTGCCTTTCGTCAATATCACTATTTGTAGAAACGCGCACACGCGCGCGCGAACGTCATTCCAGTCCCGTCCTACGGTTGGCCTTGTACTGCTCTTTGTAATTTCTTAAATATACTTCCATTGAGCAATATTTAGGAAGAGGAAAAGCGGAGTGATTAATGCTTTTCTAGATACAGTGCATATAATACATTTGATTCTTGTTTTTGCCCAGCCATCGTCTCCTTACTTCCTTTCTTTCCGTTTTGATCATTTTGCATGACATCTCGCTTGTTTGTTTTTTCATATTTATTCCTTTTATATTGCACACAGTCGTATCATACACGTGGCAAATGAGGCGTTAAATATTCGACCACCCTGAAGTGTAAAATGTTAAGTGCTTGAGTTTGATAAAAAATTCTAATTTTCTATTATTTCTTTTTTAACTATTTTCTGTGGATATATAGATCTTAGTCTCTTTACTATGATCTTTTTCTCCCTACCCTACCCGTTTCGATAAGTATCATTCACTCCTTTTCTTCCACTCGTACGATCTTGCCATTTTCTTGTTTACTTGAAGAACACTGCAGGAAAAGTAGTGTACATTACTTCCTCTAGTTGAAAAACAAAGGCATTTGTAGAATTACCACCAATATAGTTTTAGGTAGATTGTATTTTGTATCTTTGAATCGGTATTTTTGAAGGGGTTAAACGTATACGGAGTAAGAAAATGTTCACGTTTACTTTGCAAAAGATAGAAAGGTAAGAAAAAAAGAAAAAAGGAAACAGTGAATACTCTTTGAAATCGTATTTGCCGAGATATAATAGCCCATGAAATTAAGCGTGTGCGTATAATTCTCGAATTTTTATGCATTCTGTATTCCGCAATACACCTTTAAAAAGAGTTAAAATTTACAATCTATGACAACAATTTTTTCAAACACTTTGTTTATCTTTTTTCATATCTTTACGTAATTTAGAAATTTAATTTTTCTTACCAAAGAATATTAAAATGTTAAGCATTTAGAAAACGATGCTTAACATATATATTCATGCTGCATATTTGGATATTGTGCAAGTGACTCCAGGCGTAGAGATTCGAGCGAGCAAATTTTAATTAAGGCGCTATTTTTACTTTCATCAACTAAAGTTCGTCATGATAATTATTATAAGGGCATGAATTCATTTTGTAGTAAATTCATCAATAAAAAAGGTTATTTTGTTGTGGCGCGCCCTTCAAGGATGCGTGGATCTCTAAATTATACCGCAATTGTGATAGAACAATGTCTCTATTTACTGTAGATAGGAGACTTTAAACATTAGATTTGTTTTTTTAAAAGACTTCGTTCTCTTTTCTAAGATGTATGTAAGACGATTGTAAAAATGTACGTTCGCGTTTTTGTAAAAAAGATTTTTTTTATTATATCGAAATATAATTTTCATTATTTTTATAGAGATTTAAATAATAATTAAATATTAATTTGCAATTTGAATCCCATTTTGTATTTAATGATAGTGGTATATTCTTAAAATGAAACTTAAAGAAATGTGCCGACTTGTAAGTCTTTGTTATTGTTTAGTATAAGCATATTATTTTACTTCATGTAGATAAACGTTTAAAAGTAGAAAAATTTAAATTGGAAAATTAAAGTTTAAAACAAAAAAAGAACAATATTTGGATAAAATTTATTAATTCTATAAAAAGAACCTAAATTTGAAAGCAAATATCTTATTAAGTTTTCATATAAGCTTGTGACAGATGAACGAGCTTGAACTTTCTTCGCCACAACTGGAAACTGCACGTGCTTGACACGTGGCTAACGTATGACTCGTATTATATGCTTTTAAACAAGGTTTTTCTCTATATCTCTGTGAATGCACCCTCTCCATCTTCGGAATACATACAAGCTTCTGATTCAGCGGTTGTTAGCTCGAACAAGAAGCAAAAAATGTGAAGAAATTCAGTATCTCATTTTCTTTGTTTTGTGAGACACGTTATTGTCGCATCTGTGTAGTGCTGGACATTCTATCGAAGATGAATCAATTTCAAAGTTTAACGACAAGCTTTGACTGAGTAGAAGCTAACGGTCTTATCGCCTACATGTCATATTTATCAATCGCCTCAATTCCTCAACTTACTTTAACAGCTCACGATGCGTGGCTCTAAAATTTCGTTGCACGACAACATCGAATTACGTAATAATCCAGATAAGTTAAGAAGCGACGCTTTCAATTTATGAATTATCTATTATCCTCTGATCATATAAAACTAAAGCAATGTTTCAGTTTTGGAATTAAATTTGAATTTTGCATGGATGTGCTTCGCACTTTGGTTCTCACATTTATTATGATTTCAAAAACAATAAAGAAAAATATCGATCGAAAATTCTGCTAAATCAAAAATTTCGACATAAATTATGTGATTTAATTGAATCAGTAAAATAGTGTTTATTAAAAGCGTTATATTTATATGCGTAATTATACATTTTTACATAATGTTGGGTTTTTTCTTGTATTTGAATAAGCAATAATAATGTCTTATAAGAATTTTTTTATAAAAATAATTGTACGACTTTAAATTCTTTATAAATATTATACAAATTTATGATAATTTTCAAATTATGTAAAATTATGTAATTAATTATGTAAAATTATGTATAATTTAGTTATGACAAAATTTTAATACAGAATATAATAATTTTTACAGCATTTATTGTCGAATACTTTCTCTATCCATTTCAAGATACAATTTATCTGAGTAAATCGAAATTTCTTTCATAGATAAAAATATTGTAAATATATATTCCCGTGCTCTTTTTAAAAAATAACTTATTTATTACTATCCATTCAATCAGCTGAATTACAACATGGAGAATTTATACGCGGCTTTTCTTGACTCTCGTATCGAACCTGTGATGCTTATACTGTGTGAAAAATTTATCTCTGCACATTTAGATAAAAATTAAGCGCATTTGTTGTTCGATGTTCGAAGTAAGTAAAAAAGTATAAGAGTCGAAATTGAACCCTTGGAATATAAGGCGAGTAGAAAGATGATAAAGAGAAAAAGATGTACAACATGATAGTACGTTCACATTCATTTAACGCGAAACTAGCAATCTGTGTAGTTTTTTATGACAACTATAAATATGGCTATAAAGTTTTTTGTTTTTGATGGTTAGTGTTTGTCTGACTTTCGAAACTCAAAAATGAATGATAGAAAGAGAGAGAGAAAGAGAGAATTAGGTACATGTACATGCGTATGTGGTAAGTGAACAAATAAAGGACGTACTTAGTAGACAATGTTTCTTTTCAATCTTTCACTACGTATTAACTGATTTTCGTTTATATTACAAGTTTTTATACTTTTTAAAATAATTAAACATTTTAAATAGAACTTTCTGTATTTTATTACTTATTAGCATATCATTTTACCATGAGGTTAACAGTCAGATATCATTTTTAAAGTTTACCTCTAAAGAACACTTTTGTCTATATAGAAGTATACGCATTTACAGACTTTCACAGCAATATGTATTTCGAAAGATTTGAATAGTCAATACTTATAATATTCAAAAAATGTTTTATAATTTTTGCAAACAATACTTGGTTTAGTCGTAAAAATACGATTTCTTTAGCTAAATATTTGTAATCTTCGATTGACATTATAAAATTTGATCATACGTATTTTTTATATTTTTTATCTTTTTATTGTAATAAGACTGATTTCAGCGATTAATAGTTTATTGTAGATATTTGGAATGCTAGAGGTATTCCATCTTTTACGTTTTTTTCCTTCGGTTTATCTGTATGAAACGAAGTAAATTAGTCATTTTGCAAAAATTTTCTACAGATTATGTCATAATTTTCTCTTGGATTACAAATTAAATTTAAATTGTAAGTCATTGATTGTCAGAATCATAGTAAACCAAGTTTATTCTTATGAAATACGTGCTTTCAAAAATTAAAGAAATCAAATCCCTTCTAAAAATATATTTTTTAAACCACGAAAATATTATTATAATAATAACAACGGAGAAAAGTAAAATTGTTATTAACGGTTAAAGCATTATTTTTTAAATTTTTTCGAATATTTACAAAAAATATACTTATATAAGAACAAAAATGAGTGTAGACCAATCACAAAATTAATAAAAACCGTGGAAATCTGGTAAAGAATCAAACGATTCCAATCGGAAATAGGACTTCCTTATAATAATTTCTTGCTTGCTGACTTGTTTATAAATAAAATGAGAGGTTCTTAACTTTTCGAGAAATGCATTCTCGGAATATACTTATACACGATTACGGAATATAAGATTTATAACTTTTCAAGTGATGTACGTGTACACATATTTATGTGTGTTCGTTATTTATTTTTATATCGAATGATATATATTGAAATCTATGAAGGTAATTGGACTTTAGATTCTAATAGAGTGCTTATTTAATATCAATGTAAAGAATCGATTGGCCTTAAACCATCACTTTTTGCAATTCACATTAGCATAATTATAGGGACTCTCGATGCTAAACTATCAGCGGAAGAATCGAGTAAGCAAGTAAAGAGTAGCGAACATGAGCTTGAAAAAAGAAAGCAAACTAAGGCAGAAGTGATACAATCGTTATTGCGCAATTTCACTCGTTTTACTCTTTAAAAGTTTATTACTGATGTTTCCTCTCGCACTCGGAGCGCCTATTACAACTAACTGCAAAGTGTCGAGCTTAACAAGCAGTGACACAAAGAAAGGCGGCACTTGTGTTATCGAATTTATCAGCCGTGAAATACAAATAATTGTGTTTTATAAAAGCGTAAACGCAAATCTAAATATATTTCTTCAAGAAGAATTTACATGGCTGATATGGACTTCTGTTCACGTATAGAAGAACCTTCGCGGTATGCGCTTTTGCTTTTACCTCTTGTTTGTTCGGAAAAAATTCACTCATTTCGCGAGGATTCTTCTACATATTTGTTTCAGTTAATTTGTGGTTTTCTTCCTCCAAATTTTCTTCAACCGTGACTTCTGTCAAAGGTGTTAATTTTAATAAAACTATAATACTAATTGATCCAAAATATTGTTAAAATTTAAGAGTCTGAAGTTTGCAACGTTGTCGCAACGGAAAATGAAAAATTTTAAAATCGAATAATTTCTTCAATAAACTATCAAAAATTATTTATTATGCCACAAAACGACAAAATAATGAGTTTCACAAAAACTCTTCCCTTATGAGCCACCCTTATTAAAGGTTGAAATTTTCAAAATTTCATAAAAGAGTAAATATTAATATTGCATAAAATTTCTTTTTAGAAAATCATTAAAAATATTAAAAGACACACGAAAAACATATTTCGAAAAAAAATCGATGCGGAACTTTGACTTTGGTGCATTTATATGTCATGCATATTCACCACTATGCATATACCCACGTACAGGTGTGTATAATATTTAATAAAAACTTTTACAAAAACATTCTACAAAATCTGTTTTCAGATTCCGATGTATCATTATGTACCAAATGCAACCATAACGTTTCATTTCAAAATTAGAAGATGAACTTGAGTTTTAATGCATTTATATGCATATGCAGTCTTATACATATAGGTATAGGAGGACGTATATATTTTTTAATAACAACTCTCACAAAAATATTGCATAAAATTCCTTTTCACTTTATGATGTCTTTTTACATACAAAACAGACATACTAAGTTTCATTTCGAAAATCAGAGTGAAACTATGTGCTCGTTTGCACTCGAATGCATATGACTCTTATACACGTGTCTATATGGGGATCCGTATATTTTGTAATAACTCACACAGAAACATTGCCCGAAATATTTATGCACTTCAGTTATAGTTATTATAGTTTTTTAATATGAAAGTAGATACAATTATTTTTAAGTTGCTGTAGATAAAAAGTGTATGTCTATTAATGTAGATTATCAGTCAAAACTAATTCTTTTATTTCTATGCTGAAATTTTAATACGTTATCAGGAGTTTCGATATAGTAAATAAAATGGTATAAATGGTACATAATGGTACATCGGAATCTGAAAACAGATTTTGTAGAATGTTTTTGTAAAAGTTTTTATTAAATATTATACACACCTGTACGTGGGTATATGCATAATGGTGAATATGCATGACATATAAATGCACTAAAGTCAAAGTTCCGCATCGATTTTTTTTCGAAATATGTTTTTCGTGTGTCTTTTAATATTTTTAATGATTTTCTAAAAAGAAATTTTATGCAATATTAATATTTACTCTTTTATGAAATTTTGAAAATTTCAACCTTTAATAAGGGTGGCTCATAAGGGAAGAGTTTTTGTGAAACTCGTTATTTTGTCGTTTTGTGGCATAATTAATAGTTTTTGATAGTTTTTTGAAGAAATTATTCGATTTTTAAATTTTTTATTTTTCGTTGCGACAACAACGTTGCAAACTTCAGATTTATAAAATCTGAATCCTTAAAACGAAAATTGCGAAACTTTTGATAGAAATGATGGAGAATTTTTTACATGATTTTTATCTAATTTTAGTAGATTATTGAATGATTGATAAGATTGGCTGAAGTATTAATATGTAATTTCTATAAACTATACACAAAAGATTTTTTTGATATAATTAATTAGAGTAAGAAAGGTAGAGCATTGAGTGCAAACCTTGGGTGTTAATAGAGCACTTTCTCGAAGACATGCTTGGGATGCAAGAGAGAAAGGAGAGCGGGATAGAGAGAGAGAGAGAGAGAGAGTGAGAGTAAAATAAGTCATTGATATTTTAAATAAATTCTTTAATCAAAGCATCCTCAACCTTCTTCTGGGTTCGAAAGACTGCCAAATGCTTGCGAAACACTTAACTGTTTGACTGCCTGTCACACGAGTACGTCTCTATTTGCTCTCTTTCTATGTTTAGTATATTCACTTTATTTGTAAACAAGGAAATGCGTCCCTCGTAATGTGTAATCACAGTATTATGAAATTTCAGAAAAGTTTTAATTCTTAGTTCACTCCGATCCGTGAGATACTTATTAGTTTTCTTTAGTAAATTATTCCAATGTTTGCACTACTTTTATTTATTAATATTTACAACAACAAAAAAAGGTATATAATATTTTTTCTTAAATTTTTAGTTAAAATATTATCGATAAATTTGTTGCTTTAAATAAAAATTTCTTAATAAAAAGACTTACGCAAATTGAACGCGATTACATCAATTATAAAAATCATGCTAGCATTCATAGCATTTAATTTTTTATACATATATTGTACACACATTCTTGCCTATGTAATAATTATTTTATCATATATATTTGAAATTATATCGCAGTTAATTACTTTTAATTTTTTAAAAAAATTTTTTTTAATATTTAATTTAATCTTTAATTTAATTTAATTAAATTTAATAATTTATTTTTCTTTTTAATAATATTTTTGAATTTAGAGCAAGATTCCGTTCAAGGGCATACGTAAATTTAAATAGTTGTGAAAAATAAAAAGATAAAGAACGATTTAGTTCAATTAAATTATCATTTAACTTTTCGTAGAGAGCGGCAAGAAATATTTTATTGGTATTTAATATAGAACTGAAAACAAATGAGCAACAAAAAATTTTTGTCCAAATTACATCGACGCGAATCATATTAGGATTCTTGGCATCTAGCTGTATTATGCTATGGATTAGACTATTTATAAATATCAACTGAATTTGTACATGTTATTTAAATTATTTTCTGGAATAAATGCTATCTCCGAAAGATCACAATAATACTAAACTAAGCGACTCTTTTCTTAGCGTCGGTATGTACTTACAGTCTATAAGCTCAACTCGTGAATGCGCCTTGCTTATAATTATAACGGTAGCAGCTCACTTACAAGGAAACTACCCGAGGTGTATCTTATCGTTTTTCTTGATATTGAGATACGCTGTAGAATATCAAAAAATATTAGACAAGTATTTTTTTATGTGCTAATTTGGTGATTTAAAGGGTGAAAAGAATACTTAAAGTTTTACCTTCGAAAATTGTTTTTTTTAATATCTCAAAAAATAAAAAAGTACAGCTCGGATAATTTTCACTAACTTGACAACGCTATTTTAAAATACCCTAACAACAATTTTCCTATATTACTACGTAAAAGAATAATATTTGTAAATAATTTTCATTGCCTCTACATATGAATCAGTAGATAATTAAATTCAATTGAAAATTTACTTTGTTCAATAATACTGGAAAATCAAACTAATGCTGAGCATAATAAGTTGCTTTTTACAAGCTTAAATTTTCCTTTTATCTATTGTAAAAACAATATTTATTATCATGATTTTTATGAGTTTATAAATAGTCAAGGTTACGTAAATACACAAATTGGTTTTTTCTTATTTTATAAATTACCTTTTCACCGAACAATTCATTCTAAAAAGTCTTTAACCGATGCAAATGAACATGTATATAATGCAAAGATCTCAGGCAGAGATTAATAGCGAACATGCATTACATTCTTGGTACTATTTCTTTTATAATGTAAACTGCGACAATTAAAGTATGTAATCACCCGAGCGCGAGTCAGCAAGTTTGCCTCTCGAAAAAGAGCATGTGCGAATAGTTATTGTTAACGCTACTAGTGCTACTCCTTACATTCTGTCTAGTCAAAAGTCTGAGAAGGAGATTTCTGAACCAAAACATCAACTCAACTATCCTCAACATTCGTCAAATTTCTCGATAGTTTTATATCTTCTTGGTATCGTCTCAATCTCACAAATATTTGATCGAGTTCTTTAATTTGAGAACATGGATAGTAATAATACAGATTTATTACTCTTCTTGGCACTAATCATAGGTATTATTTATATCTTGTAGCAAAATATCTAATTAAATTTACGAATAAATACTTAAAAAAATATGTAAGTATTTTTACTTTATTTCCAGTTTACTCGAGACACATCTCTGATGGATATCGATTACAAATGCTTTTGAAGATTTACTAAATTAATAATTTTGTAATTATGCTTTTATTCTTTAGTATACAATATGAATATTCCGTTTTTCTTCTATCAATTCGTACTGTTCGTAAATTTCAACCGAACAATAGGAATTCATCATTTTATAACTTCAAATTCTTGCAATTATACATCTTCGTAGATTTAAATTAATTTAAAACATAATTATGTAATGTATTTGTCACTTATTCTATTAACGTTTTGTATTCACTTAAATAGAGCAAAGATTTCTACGTCAAAATAATAAATGTAATATATGTATATATATAAAAATCATACAATTTACATTAAGATACTCTAATCAAATGATTGAATAAATGCTGAAACGTGACTTATGGTAGGCATTAATTTAGATTCAGTTTTTAGTTTTTTTTTCTCTTTCCTGCAAAATTGAAAAATCAATTTTGCAAAATCCGTCGGTCATCAAGTCGGTGGAATTTGTTCAATTCACATAAATGAAAGTGTAGACATGTTTTAGAGTATGCAGACAAGATTCGTTATCGACCGTAAGAAAGTCTGAAGGAATGTTGGCTGAATGGATGATTGTGGAAAAACAGCATGATTTTGAAAAAGAGAATCAAGGAAGAATAATATAATCAAATTAAGGTTCGTGTGCAGCAGACGATTACGTACGTTTTGAAAAGTTTCAGGTAAGAAAGGTTTTTCGAAAGCGATGAAATATTTATTGGAAACAAGTCAGTAGCATGATAGCAGCTATTCGGTTATCAAGGTCAGGAAATGTTAAGTTAAAAGAAAAATGTAAGAGGAAGTCAGTCTGCGAAAATACTGGAATGTTGATAAATAAAATAGAAAGAATCGGTTTTTGGATTGCTGTTAGTACTATCGAACTGTTGAATAGTTGTCAGAGGATATATAACCTTGATCGTTGACGATGGTATCTTGGGCACTCATTTTCCCTATGCAGCGTCCAGTTGATGTCGTTTATGCCTCTTGTTATGCGTTTTACGAGACAAGTCGAGCGACCACGCTTGGGAGAGGTAAAGAAGGAAGAAGACTCACAAGGCAACTAGTGGTCAAACTGTGGAGCTTGGCTCCTTTTTTTCTTACTCCTTTTCCCTCTCCCTCACTTGTACTTGAAGTGATAGAGAAGAACACGTGTGTCATTCTGTCACAGCAACGCAATACATTATCGAGATCCGAGAATTTCAACCGTGCATACTTTTACAGCCTTCTTTCTTTCTTTTGACGACAATTCATAAAAAAAGAAATGAATCCGATCAGCACTGCTGCTGTTTTCTTTTTAACTTAAAATTACATTATTATTTATTCCTTCTTTAATTATAATTATAAACAGAATAACAAATAACAAATAAATAATAATTAGTTAGGCAGAATAAATACTATCTAAAAGGTTTTTTAATATATGAAATTTTTTATATATATTATGTAATAATTTAAACGAAAATATATCAAGTGCTTATAATTATATATTAATATAAAGTGAATAATATTGTAAATTTGTTCTCTTCATTTTCTTCAACTCATTTTATAAGCAAGATTTTCTTTCTTAATTTATATATACATTTTCGCTGAAATTTTCATATAAGATTTCTTCAATATATTCTGATTGAAATGTATAAAATTCTGATAGAATTAGTTTTACACTATTAAATTTATTAATGAATATTTTTAATATGATAAGTTGAACGAATACTATTAAATTTTAAAACCTTATCAGTTTTACAAATTTTTTCAATAAAATTTTATATTTAGTTTATTATTATACATTCAAGTAATTTTAAATATGTATAACTACAATTTTGTGAAATTTACTATTTTTACAACATATTTCGAATAAACCATATTATAAAATATAGTCGTTCAATGTATCTTTTAATATAAAATGTTTATATTTTTACTTATCATTAATACGACTTAAAATAATAAAATTATATTAAACCATGTTGATTCTTTCTGATCTTTTATGAGTTGTTGGAAGTAAATAAATTCATAAAAGTTTGCTTAGCTTTTTAAAAATTACAATCTTTAGTACTTAAAAATCAAGTTGATATGTGTATGAAATGTTTGTAAACCTAAATTGTTCTTCTTTAAAAAGTACATTGAGAATTTTTAAAAAATGCAGTTTAAACAAATTTATATTAACTAATTAATATAATAATTTTTATTTAAACGAGTGTTGGTTCACTTTTTATGTAACACATCTTGAAAATACCAATATCGGCATTTTTAAAAATACATAAACTTAAATGTAATTATTTTTAATCTGTAGAAAACTGAATATAAAATGATAAGCCGCTAATTAAATCTCATTCTCAATTTTTACTAATTATAGAATATTATTAATTAATAAATTAATATGCAATATTAACAATATAGTTTCATATTTTTGTATCATATAAATATTATAGTCTACTTTTAGATTATTGAATTCTTATAAAATATATTCATTCTTTTATTTATATATTTAATACTATACAGTAATAAAAGCAGTTCAGTATTAAGTTATCAAAATTTGCGTGTAATGTACTCTATGTTCATAACGTACACAAATTTAAATAAAATAAAAATATGTAATAGTAACTGAGAAATTAAAAATAAAAATTTCATTTGGTATAATTATCGAAGCTTGTACAAAAGAAATTTTTAAAAATCGAAATAATAATATACCACTAATTCAGAGATTTATGCTGTAATATAAAAAGAAAAATATAAAAATTCAAAAATTTTTTTCATACTCTTTAAACCTATTCATGTTTATAATTTTCTTTTTAAAAATTGATGTAATTTATTACTAAGATGTCCAGTACGATAGAGATAGTGATATTCATATATATTTTTTCTTCAGTTTTAATTGAAATAATTTTTTTATGTAATAATTTAATTTTATATTAATAACAAATAGCTCCATAGCAATTTATATTATTTACTAGGAGGATAAAAAGACTAAAATAAGGAAAAATAATGTAATAGTTACTTAGTACTTAATATCAAAAGTATTGATGGTATTGATTTTAATAAAAGTATATATTTTTAATAAATAATTAAAAATATTTACAATTTATAGCGTATAAAGCCTAAAAGAAAATTATGTGCTGATATTTAAGAAATTTTCTGATGTTGACCGCAAAAAATGTCTCATCCTTAAAAATATATTTCGTGTTAAGTGACTATGTAACTTAGCGCTAGGGTTCTCACTAGATCGAGGAAAGTCGAGTTGACGCGCTGTACCAATTTTTTTATTTTTCAAGTTCTTTCCGTATCATGTCAGAAAATATTTCTTTCATGTTTTTCCAAGTTCTTCGTGTAGGGTCGATATACGAGCCCCCTTCATCTGTGTAGTCTTAGGATCTGAGCTGTCTACTTCGACGAGCGCGTCTAAAGTATTGCACTTGTTGCCCAAAGTAGGACACCAAATTCTTATTGGCTCGTTCGTTCGTTCATTAGACTGACCCTCCACATTGCTTTTGAGTCTTAGCGACATAACCTAGGTAAAAGGTAGACATAGACAGGCATTCCATTAGCCACTGGTACAGGCCAAGAATAGTCTCCTACCCTTCATCTTATTTCTCTTTTCTTCTGCTCAGTTTACCTCAAAATTTCAGTTTTCTTACTTGGATTTTCTCTCGTTTCTGCCACTATCTTTTTTCACCGCCCCTATCTTAATGCCTCGCCATTTTTGACAGAGCTAAGGCGTTTAGATTAATCCTTAGTGGATGCCACTCTCTGTCCAACGTTGTTACAAAATGGAACAATGTTCTATGCATTTGTTCACGTAGAGAATAAATTTCAATGTGTATATTATATTATATTGGGTGAGATTACTTTTTCGATTCGAAAATTTTTTTTCTGTATTTTTTCTACATTTTTTACTAGATATTCATGTTTTCTTTCGTTTCACTTTAGTTCTAGCTAATATTGTTTCCAACTTTTTCCGTGAATTTGTATAGACGTTTTACCTTTCACGCCTAATTAAAAATCAACACTGAAAATCAATATTGAAGATATTTCTGTTAGACTTGTCTTTTTATTATCATTTTATTTACATATTTTTTTTTATTTCACACTATTAGTATATCCGAAAAACATAAATTATTATTGTAAAGAACTAGTTTTGATCTTCAGTTTTCTAGAATACTGGTGATGTATAAATAAAAATAGAAGAATTAATTAATTAATAAATTTAATTAAGATTACTTATGCGAATTGAACGACTTGTATTAAAAAATTAAAAAATATTGTATAATTCGGTTTTAATATTCGACAATAAGTAATCAATTTTTAATTTAAGTAAATAGAAATTTGTAGTACTTCAAATCTATCTAACAACTTTTGAATAATCGTTAAATAATAATAAATCATATCGATAGCAGGGAATCTGTTAAAGAATTTGTTGTACAAATAATTGGTTGTATTCAGGTAAATTATTCCATTCATCAAATTATAAATTCAAACACGTATTCTCAAATTATTGATTATACTCAAAGTTCGTAAAATTTATAGAACTAGGGGGGAAAATAAAGTGAGAAAGATACAGAGAGAGAGAGAGAGAGAGCACGAATTTTAAAAATCTCAAGAATTCAAATCGCTATATCAAAGTGTTGAAGCATTGTTCATGTTTTCTGTTTCGGTCTTCTTTATTTTACTTCTTCTGGAATTTGACATTAGATGATAGATAGATAAGTATACGTGTTGATAATAGATCAAAGCTAATTCAGAAATTGCGGAAACTTCACAATTGTATTAATTTTGTTTAGCTAACAACAAGCTTTTATATGTACGTTTCACAAAATTAGAAAAAGGTTCATTTTTAATTTTCCGTAATATAGATTATACAATACTAGGAATTTATATTTTAAGCGATACTTTATTATCTTAATTACTTTAATAATTTGTAAATTTTTAATAATATCTTTTTAATTTATACATTGTTATGTAAACATTTTGCAATTAATTGACAACAATCACTTTCAATTTTTCATTTGGTATTTTCCTTTCATTTATTTAAAAAATTACAGAAAATTCGTCAACATTTGTCGCAAAACGGATGCTTTTCGCTTTTAAAATTTCATCGCGTTTGTTGTAAGTTTATAATACATTTCATAATCTATGGATAATCTATTACAACAAATTAAGTAATATTTTAATGAATTACAGAAGTGTTTTAGAAAAAATTAGAGCAAATAAACTTTACTCGGGTCTAATGTACAAAAAAGTTCAAAAAAGTTCAAAAAAAATTTGTTTGGAAACATATTTTTTGTGATTCGTAAAAAGTATATTTATGGGAGAATAATTTTTAAATGATGCAAAGATCTCATGCAGAGATTAATAGCGAACATGCATTACATTCTTGGTACTATTTCTTTTATAATGTAAACTGCGACAATTAAAGTATGTAATCACCCGAGCGAGAGTCAGCAAGTTTGCCTCTCGAAAAAGAGCATGTGCGAATAGTTATTGTTAACGCTACTAGTGCTACTCCTTACATTCTGTCTAGTCAAAAGTCTGAGAAGGAGATTTCTGAACCAAAACATCAACTCAACTATCCTCAACATTCGTCAAATTTCTCGATAGTTTTATATCTTCTTATCGTATCGTCTCAATCTCACAAATATTTGATCGAGTTCTTTAATTTGAGAACATGGATAGTAATAATACAGATTTATTACTCTTCTTGGCACTAATCATAGGTATTATTTATATCTTGTAGCAAAATATCTAATTAAATTTACGAATAAATACTTAAAAAAATATGTAAGTATTTTTACTTTATTTCCAATATATTACGTTATCTATATTTAATATAATTAGATTATTATCTAATTATAAGAATACAGAAAAGCATACAGAAAAGCATAAAGAAAACATTATTAATAATGATTAATGGCGCTTGAAGTAGACTAATGCGAATTGCCTAAAATACAATTACGGGCATTCATGAAATGTAAAGAACATATTGAGTGGTAAATAATTTTTTTTCTCATTTATGCATGCAGGAAAGGTGGACCCGACGCCTCACACCTCCTCATTCAACATGGGCTACCTTGTTTCACCGTACCCTTACCCCAACGGAGCGGGAGGACCCATTCCAGTCTCTATGGTGAGTCTCTTTATTGTTACTGTTATTATGTGTAAAATTTTATTTATTTCGTTCGTTACTATAACAACATAATGATATTTTCTCTTTATGTTTATGGCCTATCAATGTTCTTCCACTCTTTTTTCTCACCACTTTCTGCTTTGCACTCAATCCCTTTTCGCAGTTTATTCCTTTCATTATATTTGTATGCATTTGTTTCAATAAATTACCTTTTACACTGCAAGAAATTAACGATCACAGGTTCATTTTTTAGGACGATCGTTTAAAATATCAATTTCTCTTGTTTGCTTCATTGATTCAGTTATCCTTTCGATGATTCCATAATTTTTAAATCGCAACTTTCGGATTTTGAATTAACTTTTCACTATGTTATTTCTTCTCTAATGATCAAATAAATACTAACATTGACTTTTCTCGATGTTTTCTTTTTTAAAAATTATCAAATGCGCAATCTCAACTTATGCCCATAAACAACCACTGCAATTTTCAATGAAACAAACAGAATATCGAAGGCGTAGTTAAGTATGTCATTATAGGTACAAAAGAGTGATCTCGAAATTTCATGAGTAAGTCGATCATGATCTTGCTTTCATGGAGATGAATTTAAGCATTGCGCCCGTAATCTTTAGAGAGACAGATAGGAACAAGGCTAAGTATTGAGTATAATCGAGTGTGAGACGAACTGTAGAAAAATGATTGCTGCCCTTTAGGATTTTTTAATCTAGTTTAAAGCTTTTGTGATCGATAAAGCTGTCGGAGCATTATGAATTAGGGCTCTTTATATCTTTTGTAATTGAAATAAGCAATGCTCGAAGAATCTTTTATTATTCACATTCTTCTTATACTTTTACCGTATTTTCAATTTTTTAATTGTGATTAATGAATGCACTAAAATAAGTCATTCGTAAACATGCTGAAGTTTCAATCGGTTAGGTCTCAACAAAAAATGAAGTTTTTTAAAAATGAATATTTTTTACGAAATAAATTGCAAACGCTTAATCATTTTTTTAAATTAACTTATAAAAAAATAACATTTCCACGCTTAAAAACTACCCCTACAGAGGGTTGAACAATTTAAAAAATCATAAGTTTCAAATTATTAGGATGAAAAAAATTTTATTTTCTATTAATATTAAGTGCCTACAAAACTATAGTTAAGAAAATATTCATATTAAAAATCTATCCGGAACATTGTTTTTAACAACATTATTCCGAACGCCACACTACGAGTCTGCAAGCGCACCATTTCTTATGCACGTAACAGTATATTTACAACATATTAATTATTAAATAATTATACATCACCATTTCTTGTTACAATATATCGTGACTCATACAATGTATGATATATACACTAATTTTTACGTCAAAAATCTATCAACAAGAATGTCTTATACACTGCAGTTAAACAAAATCATATGCAAATCAATGACTTTACATGGAGTTTACTAAAATGTTTATAACATTAACAGTTTTACTCAGACAAAAATGTTTTTTCAGATTATCGTTGCCGATGTAAAGTCAAGCAAGATCACTATAATTTCAATTATTAATCGTTGCAGATCATTGTCAAATTCGTTGTTAAATAAAGAAAATATCGTTTATATATGCGTTTGTACTTTGGGTTATTGTTAATAACAAGCAACAAAATTTTATTTGAGAATATCGTTTCCTATATAAAATGAAATTAGACTTATATTTCTCTAATATTAAAATCGATCCAGAACATTGTTGTACAACTTGTTAAACAAAACCACATGCTATACTTATGTTTATCGGCGTATTCAACTTGCAAGATAATAATGTTAACAATTTTAGTTATCCCAGAAATGTTTTTTCAGATTATCATTTCCTATATAAAGTCAAGCAAAACCATTATAATTTCGATATTAAAATCGATTCGGAACATTATAAAATTCGTTGTTAAATAAAGAGAAAATCGTGTTATGTATATACTGTTGATAATTTTTTCTACAAAACACATTTCTGTTGACAGTTAATCATCTATTAAAATGAGTATTTATACATACATACATAAGTATTAATATATGAATAAATTTATTCAAACGAGTTCTTATAAATTTATAATTTATTTACAATCAAATTTTCTGATCAATAGTTAATATTGGATACGTACTGAAAATCTTATTATTTTATTTAACGCAGGTAATTTCAATACTTTTGCGTTATAACTAGATATTTTGCATAAAATTTACTAACTTAAATTATTTATTTAATATTTAAAAAAAGTACATATTTTTTATAATCATAACATTTTGAAACATTTTTACAACATTACTAGATATTTATAACTATAAATTCATCTATTTTCGATCGAATACATGAATGTGTTCATATCTAAATTTATACATTCAAAACATCTTTTCAAAAAAATTTTTATCGAAAGAAGGATTTTTTGATCATGGATTTGTTTCCCTAATTGCAATAATTTTGACTGCATCATCCCTTTGGATTAGTGGGCACTTCACTGAACGCTGTAATAAAAGAAGCTGTTAGTAATAAAAAATCATCCGTCGATTTGATTCAACGAATATTTTCTTATATTTCTAAGACATACGATTGTCCGTTTCTCTCTTTTTCACTCGCTTTTTTAACGGCGTGTACTTATTGCTTATAGAACTATTTAATAGGGATTCAACAATTTTATATTAATGATTTATGTTGCTCGCACATGAAAAAAAAATTGGTTTTGCAAAAAACAAATAATTTTTCATGATCATTAATAGTTTATTCAAACAAAAACGTGTATACATGCTAACTATGACGTATGCATAATTATTTTAAATATATTATCAACATAAATGTTTAGAATCGTATCTTTATAATTAATTTCTTTCTAATGAAATTATAATTCTTATAATGAAACAGTATAATTTATAAACTATATATCTGTTAATAATTTTATGTATGTATATTTTAAATGTTCATTTATAATTACAATTTTTATTATGTATTGATATTGATTTCTTACGTGACAAATAAAAGAACATATGAATGTATGTATATAATCTTAAAAAGATTATATTATTTTATTTTTTAAAAAAAAATAGAAAAAGTGTCAGATTAAAATTCTTACATTTTATACAATATTTAACAACAAATTCGTAAACTTCTTAGTTTTTTGACTCTTTGTATATTAGAGAGTATTTATATCAGTATACTAATACTATGATTATACTTTTTTGTCGTGTATCTTGGAGTTCACGAATCTTAGTTGTTCGACTGTCACTAGTAAGGCTTGTCTTTGTATGGAATCCGTTCAACTGGCCGTTTGAAGCAAGATCAGTCGAACATTAAAATCATAAAATTTTTCTCACGTTGCAATTAAACAGCAAATCATATTTCCATAAAAAATTTATTTTAAGTTTACGAATTATAAAGCAAATTAAATACTATATATAAGAATTTATTTTAATTCCTCTTGGTAAAATAAATTCTTTCCATATACTTATCTAGGTTTCTTAACTATAGAATCATATATTAATAGAATTACTATATATTATGAGCTTCTTAGATTAATATAAGAAGCTCATAAGCTTAAGCAAAAAAATAACTGTTCTATACCCATGAGTTATATAATTATATTTTCAACTTTACTTATATATATATATAAATAATTTATTGAGTTAGTGTGCAAAATTTTCATTACTATATTAAAAAAAGTACAGATACAAATTTCATTAAATATATATTGTTGAACTACTATTCCACATTAAAAATGGTAAAATTTAATTACCTATAGTATCCAATTATTTTATTATAATATATAAGTAAATTAAACTAACTTAAAAACATTTAAGTTTGGTCATAATAATGCATTATCATATGTATGTTTATAGAAGCCTAAACTTATTAATATTACTAATATTCAATATTTAAATAAAAATAATAACATTAGCATATAAAGTAACGAATGATTTTAGACTTATTTACATGCTGAATTAAAATGTTTAATATTATTATTTATATACAAATGTACATAGGCTTCAATTTAGCTGTTATCAAAAAAATATTAATTTAACACCGTCAAAGTAGTAAAAAATTTGATCCATCGCACACTCATCTAGAGAACCCAAACCAATTTGAAGAACATGTTAATCTGATTATTACAGTATTAATGTAACATAACGTTTATTGTAACATACGTCTATGCACATGCATGCATAAAACAATAAGCATATTAAAAACAGTATGGATTATCTTAACATTATAATTAAGAAAAAAAGTAACGTTTGTCTTTTAAGCTTCGATCAAATTTATTTTTTCTTAATACTTTGTCCCTCAAAAGGATGCATTATTACATTTTTTTACTCTGGAATCTTCACAAAGTAAATTTTTTAGTTATAGTAAAATTTTTTCATTAATTCTGTATTGCTTATAATGAAATTAATTATTTCTTGTGCAACGGATAACTTTGTATTCGTTCCTTACGTAACCAAATGTACGCCCTATAATACCTCATCATGTTCTTGATTATTGGTGCATTATATACTCGTATGTTGTTTCATATACATTATGAAAGTATGAATGAAAAGTATCGGAAGCAAGTTAAAAATAATAAGCTTTAAAATTTTAGAAAAAAAAGTTCACGAGTTTACGATTGCTTTATTGAAACGTACGAAACAGTATAATTTTTTACAGTTGTAAATATTATTTATTAAAATTATATATATTTTATTTAATATCTTTTTAATAAAAATTTTGGTCTTTTAATTTATTTGCAAATCCCACTTCAGGTCACATTATATTAATTTGAAGTACAATGTGTATGCGGTAATTTATAAAGGTAAGACTTTCTAATCTTGTGAAAAAAGAAGTTAAATTTGAAATTATTTGCGATATTTGTTATCTAAACTCTTTGTTAAAACTAGGCAATTAAATTTCATTTTATAAATTGAATATTATATTAATAAAAAAATATAAGATATCTTTAACTAATTCTCAATATTCAATGTGATCTTCTGTTTTATAATTTATTTAAAAAATATTGATTTGAATGTTGTAACCGTACTTACCAATTTAAAAATTAAAATAAAAAAATGAATTTAAAATATTGTATTTCAATTTATTTGCTTTTTTGTATTATTATTAAATTATGTTCATGTATCAATAAATAAGTAAAATTTACGAATTTGAAAAATTATATGGTTGGGAGATAAGTTTTATGTTGTAATACCTTTTGAAAAGACATTTAATAGTAATATATTAAGAAATACAAACGTTTTAAATGAGAATCAACTAAATGATTGATAAAATAAGATAAAAACGTAAAAAAATAAGTTTATTGGTACAGAACTATGAGTTAAACGGAATCCATGCAAAATATGGTAACTGTCAAACACTTCTTATAATAACTTAAAATTACATTTTTAAATTACATACGTGAATACACTTACATGAATTGGTGTATGTTCATTAAAAATATATTGCATTAAATTATATAAATTATCACATATAGAAAAATTATTTTTCATAATTTCGATCTTTGTATATTAAATATAATGTAGAACATTGTAATTTAAATAAATTAAATTGAACGAAAGTACGAATATAAAGTACGAATGATGTTAATGTTTAAGTAAAGTTCAAGTTTAGTGTAAAAAGTCGAGTGTTGCTAATTTTCAATGACCTTATATTTTAGAGAAGTAGGTTCTGCGTGTATAAGATTTTTTTAATCACTTCAAAGAAAAAGTAGTAAGGCGAAAGAAGTTCAGTACGCTGAATATCTAAACTCGTAATTTCATCGGAAAAATGGAAATCACTACGCTCATAATAGATGCTAAACTAACAGAGTTCCAGCGCGACAAATTGCTGCTGCTACTCTTTTCTCGCGTCGTTTTTGTTTTTTAGCCTTCTCTCCCATCCTTCTTTCACATCCGATACCCACTTTCTTCTTTAGATTCATCCATCTCGACCAGCCTCTACCATATCATTATGTCGTTATTTCCAGCAACGAGCGTGTTTGGTAAGCGTACATTATAATCCCGAACGAGTGCTCACGTAAAATTGAGTGAACTTCATGTGATATTGTATATTCAGACGAGAGTATTGAAATTAGCCTTCGTATTCATCCTACCTGCCTTTTTTTCTTCTTTTTTTTATTTTCTACCTTTTTTTGACTGCTTTTATTTCTCATTTACTTTCTTCCTCTCTTTTCTTCGCCGTTTTTCTTTGTTTTATATTTCTTGATTAATCGATTCCTTAAAGCGTATGAATCTAGAAAAAAAATAAAAATAGAAATTAGACCTAGAACTTTCAATTTTCATTCTGATCATCGATCTCAGCTTTTAATTAGTGCGCTTTCTCTAGTAACTTACATTGATTTGCGTGTACAAAATGATAAAATAATGTGATAAAATAATAATATACTGCACAAACTTTACGGAAGATATTATTAAGTAATTGTATGTCTAATATTAGATTAAGATGAAATAAAAATTTTAGTGAAAAAACAGGTCTTTTAAATATAATGTGTCATCCTATAACTTTAAAGAAAGGAGGACAAATAGTAGTGTTAAATGGAAGAAAAGCAGCGTATCCAAAAAAAAGAAAGTCATGAAATAGGTTATATATCGTGTACCTACGGACATCTTAACATTTCGGTGGTTCTCACCTTCTCTGTCTCTCTCTCTCTCTCTCTCTCTCTCTTTCTCTCTGTTCTGCTTACAGTTTTACTTCTACTGGAAGATGAGAAAAAAGTGAGAAGCAAACAACAATCCAAGCTTGGTTATTACTTTCGAAGCTGAAGCTGAAGCACATGAAATACAAAACTCTTATTTTAAAACACAACCAAGTAATTTGGGCAATAGATCGAAACGTATACGCCATCACCATTGCGCTGCTAGTAGTAGCGCATACAATTCAAAGTGATAAAAAGGGCTACGTAAGCTACGATGTTTTTTACTCACCATTCAGATTAAGCAGTTTCGCGGCTTCATCTGATGCTGGTTGCATGTTTCTCAGTACACTAAGATGTAGTCGAGATCAGAAAGAGAGATAGAGAGTAAACGAGTGAGTGACTGAGGCATAAAGGGAAAAGAGAGGAAATTGAACGAGACAAACTTCTTTGTTTTTAGCTAGGGTGGAAGAGCAGATTCTTATTGTTTTCATTGTAATCGTAGGCGTTACACGAGAAAGAGAGAGACAGAGAAGGTGAGAACCACCGAAATGCTAAGATGTCCGTGAGTGCACGATATATAACCTATTTCATGACTTCCTTTCTCTTTTTTCTGGATATGCTGCCTTTCTTCTATTTGACACTGGTATTTTCATTCGCTCCCTATCCGCTAATTGTTGCGCGGAGTAATAACTATGATCGCAGTCTGAGGAGCAGAAAGGAATCAGAGTATTCAACATTTTTTCTTTCTTTTTTAAACAGTACCGTGATGACACCGCACCTTTTTGTCAAATTGCTTTTTCAGTCCTTATGAGTTTGACAATGTTTTATAAATTTTAGCATGGAGTTTACTCTAAATTCAAGCTATTTAATTTTTAATCAAGAAAATGTTTTTTTGCTTCGAACGGATTGAAGTAGCTAAGAATCACATATTAATTACGTAGACTTAGAGAAAATATTATGATTGTAAAAATTGTACTTTGCAAAGTGACTAATATATATTAATAAAATAAAGAACTACAAGAATGTTAAAAATATCTTTAGAATTTAATGTGCAACTACTTAAATTTAAAGTAATTTAGATTGACATCAAATAATGCGTTGATTTCATTTATTATTTTATGATTATGAAAACAAAAAACTCTTGCCTATTCCGAATATCATAATTCTTTACATCTTTTTTTTTACTAAGTAATAGTGTTAAATAAAAGTAGATTAATAATAGTGCAATAAAATAAAGTTATTCACTCTTTACATGAGAAGCTTGACATTTGTGTAATTTTCTTGCGAGGAAATACGTTATAAGAATTTTTACATAATGTATTTCTGGGTGTTCGAAGAAATTCATATTACATGGTGATTTCTGTACGGCAAACGAAAATGAAAACTTATGATGGAGGATTTAACACTCATAACCATTTCAAGAGATGCATATGCAAAGTGTACCAAAAAATATACTTACAAGAACTCTAGTATATTGGTGACCAAGGAAATGAGGGTACTTAAGAATAAGAGAAGGAAAAAAATAGCGACATTGAACACTAATAAGCGCAGATCTATTGAAAAGATAGATTTTCGCAGTATTCTTTTCAAATAAGTTGCTTGTAAAAATTCAAGCAGTGGTCTCTTTCGAAACCAAATGAGAGAGAGAGAGAATGAGGGAATATCTAGAGAGAAACAGGGATTATCTAAGCTAGAACCCTTGGTTGATTCTCATTAAATACTGGAATTGTTTTCTGATTGTCTCACCCTCTAATACATCAGCAAAAGACTCGAACGACTAAGAACACTATTCCAAGGAAAAGAAAATTTGTCTTCTTCATTTATTATTTTGATCGTCATATATCTTTTTTCACATATTTGCATGCGTAAAGTTTTACAATCGTATGCTATTTTCTTTTATTTTCATGATTTTCGGGCTCATTGGTTCTAACCCACCCTTTCGAGGATTCAATATGTTAATGAAATTATTATAAAAAAGGTAGAATTGAAAGCATAATCGAATTCTAAAACGTAGTCCTCGAATAGGCCTTTGCTCATCGTTCATTGTAAAAGGAAAGTGAAAGAAATAAAGTTATAAAATTTTTCAAGGAGCTCATAACTCTTTCAGGAGGAGGTTTCAAGACCTTCCAGAGCTTATAACATAAACGCTTTCAAAATAAATAAAATTAGCGTTCCAATAATTAATTATTATAAGAATAGAGATATTATATTGTGTAAAACAGATTGTGCGAACCTATATCCATTTATAGTGTGTTGTGTTGTGAATGTTATTTTAGAGTAAATTGGCCGCTGAAGTTGTTGATAAATAATTTAATTTTTTTTTATTTTCTTGTCTTCACTATATGAATTTTACATTAAAAAAAATCTTTTTATTTAGAAACATTTTTTTTCATCTTTTCAGATAGTTGAATTTCTTAATTTATCGAATTCCTGATTCATATGTCAAATTATTATTAAATTATTTAAAACAATTATGTACATGCCACATATTAGTATATGTATATGCATAAACACTTTTTAGAATAGACTACTAGCTATCACTGGAAATTGAATTTTTTGTTTAATAATTATTTTAAAATCATAAAATAGTTTTAAAATCATTAATTAAAAATGGTGTAATCGCTTTTAAACAGTTGTTATAAACAACTATTATGAAAAACTAAATTATTTATGTTTTAGAAAATTAATTTTTTAAAAGCAGATTAAAAATTTAAAATTTTTAACTTGGATTTGGTTTTGTTAACAACTTCAACAACAATGTTCCGGAGCGAATTTAATATTAAAAATATGTCTTTTATTTAATTATATATAAAAGACAATATTATAAAATAAAATTGTGGAATACCGTAACTCTGTTTGTTGTTAACAATAACCAACAGTAAGTAAATGTATACATATTATTACTTTATTTATAAAAGATTTCAACAATGTTAGGATTGATTTTATTATTGAAATTATACATGTTTTATTTAGCTATAAATAAGGAACGATATTCTGAAATAACATTTTAGTCAACTACATGTAAAGTCATTGAATCGCATATGATTTAGTTTAACAATTGTTATAACACATTGTTAGTGTTCGATTTTTTATATGTATATTTGTATATATATTGTTCATTGTATGGATTATGATATACTGTTACGTCCATATAAAGTCATGGTTACTGATATCGATTTTTAATATCTAAAATTTTTTTACGTAAAAACATGATTTTTTCAAGTTTTTAATCCTATGAAGTGGTAATTTTTAATATAGAGTGGTATAAAAATTATTTTTAATATAATTTGTTGATTTTATAATTTCATTATTAAGCGTTACCAATCAATAAATTATTTATTTTAAGAAACTTCAATTTTTGTTAAGTTAACCGGTTAAATCTTCAGAAACATATGGTTTGCACATGGCTGAATGTGGGGGAATGCACAAAACATGTTGTGAATAAACAAAAATTCTGTAAAATTGTATTAGATAGACATTTTTACTCAACACCTGTTGGGAAATACAGAGAGAGAAAGAGAAGAGATTCGTTAGATTTCGAAAGGGGATCCTGAAAATTTGCTCGATGAACTTTTCTTTCACCACCAGCATGATAGCGAGTGAAAGTGGAAGCCCTGAATGGGATGAAAGCAAAGTAAGCTGAAACTTCATAGATAAATGAGGCAGAATAAATGAGAGGGTGGGCTGTGAACATCGAAGAATGCTCAGAACTATCTAGAAGAGAGTAAACCGGTCAGATTCTTCATTTTCTATCTGAATAGTACACACTATACCTTATTCTCTCTGCAAGCTTTGCTTCTTATCCGCTTGTTCCTCTCATCTCTATCCGGCTTTTTCTTTCTTTTAGTTTCTCTCTCTCTTTCTCTTCCTTTCTCTGTTTCTACTAGTCTACTTGTTTGCTCTTCCAAACCGCTTACGAATCTAACGTCAATCATTTCGTGCATATTTTAAATTTTGAAGTTTTATTAAAAAGTGCCATCACGCGCACTGCGTTTTTCTCCCCTAATTTTTTTTCCTGTGCCTGTGTACTAATGCATACCGAAAATAAATCCGCAATTTTAACGTTTCCATGGGCTCATTATAAGTACTTAACTGTTTTTCTCACTCGCACCTTTTTTCCTTTTTGTTTGTTTACCCCTTATTTATTCTCTATTGTTAGATTCTTTTTTCTTGACATTAGTCTTACTAGAAAAGGAAATTATTAGACGAAACATTTTGCGAATTTGTCTAATCTCAATAAAAATAAAAACGAAAAATAAGATTTCCGTTTCTATAATACATATGATATAGAAAACTATATTTTGTAGTAATACTCTTTGTAGTAACTTTTTTTTCTATATGTATGAAATTGTGAGTAATCAAACTTAATTTGTCTAGCTTGCTTCTTTCATTAATGAAAATATATCATAATTTATCAATATTTAAGTTAATGTTAATTATAATTGAATAATAACCAGGCAAACTTATTATCAGTTTCTATCTTTGATCTACCGCTATTAATTCCTTCTAATAAAAGTATTTTAACACGTTATATAACTAATAATTTCTTAATTGTAATTCCCAATTCTTTATTTTTTATGAACTATTGATGTACTTGTATTGCAATTAATTTCGTAAATGACAATTTTTGCACAAAGCAGTAGAACTTCTGTTGATATAATTAGTACGGCTAATTACACAGTGACAGGAACTGTATTCGTATTCAGTTTACTGTAAACCTGTAGGTATTCAGAATAAGTTAATTTCTTGATGCATGAGAAGTTCTTCGCATTAGTTGCCTTGAGAGCAAGTGAGGAGGATGAGCAAGTAAGATGCACTTTGACGATCGCATTTATTGCCGCAGCTGCGACTCGTGTGAATCACGACTTGTTCGCTGCGGCATGAGATCTAATGTATGGATTTGTCGAAGCTCGCGAACTAAGATAAGCGCAGTCGGCGGACACTGACGTATCGGGTTCTGGCAATGCACGCACTACGCGGGCCTAGCCCTTTGGATTTTCTCTTGGTATATACGGCTGAATAGCAATTGTGATGGCAGCAACTCATTTCGTGAGATAAGTTCGAATGTACGTGCGTTTCTTGCAGCTGCAAACGTATCCGAAATCGTGAATGCTGGTGACAACAATAGCTTGCTGTTTTTCGCAGTTTACTCCGTACTAATTGTCAGGACCTAATGTGCACAATTCAATTTCCAGAAGTTGACTATTCTAATAATCTTTGTCTATATGTAATGAAGAGAACATTTTTTTCAATGTTTTACAGCAGGAAAACGATCAATTTCTATTACATTCTATACAACTTTCGCGAACTCGCACTTCTTTTCCACTCACCTGTATAATATTTAAACTGTACCTTTTAAATTGCTTTTTACTCCTACTATTCCTTATTTTTATTTTACTCTATTTATACAACCTGTGTCAACAGAAATTTTCTTCATAATTCATTATTTTGTATATTGTCGATATCAGTTAGTAATTTGTTGCATGTACACTTTATTTATTTTTTTATCTGAAATTACAAAACTGTATGAGCGATAATCTATCGCCATTATTGATGCTTTTTTACACGAGTTGTAAATTTTCCCTATAAAGAATTAACTAAAGGACAAATTTCGATTCTCGTACACATTTATAAAAGAATCCAAATAGGCTTTCTTCTTTTTATTTGTTATTCAAATAGTCGCATATCTTAAGATTAATTTATTTAATTAACTAATAAAACGAAAAAGCTTTTCTTAATTATATATCTGCAAATAGGAGAGTTTCGCGTAATACTTTACAGTATTTGATTTATACATTTAGTTTCCTCAAAAACTTCACAAATAAATTTATAAGAGAGCCAATCGTTTTGGCGTTTCAAGTTTACTACTGTATTTTAATTCCATGGGCATAAGCATTATTCTTAATCGTTCTTGTATTGTTCAGTTGAATGCCGTTAGTCATATGTTGAACAAGAAGCGCATGAGAAAAACAAATATCACGCAGTCACAGAGTCGACGTATGTGCAGATTATAATATAAATTATAATATAATATATAATTATATTATAATATAAAAAGGATAAAGAGAGAAACCGACAATCTACGATAAGAATCAGATGGTAAAGAAAGAAAAATTGAGAGCCTGATAGATTTTAAAAGAGAATCGCTGTTCTCCTCAATAATGCATGCACTTTAGGTATTAATAGTTCTAGTACTGACATATTGGAAACACAAAATGAAGTCTGATAATCACCGCCTGAATGCAGATGTCCAATTTTGAAAAATTCCAATAGTGCTTGACACTCTTTTACTTTTACTCAAAGGGTTAAAAATGTTCACCTTTTTAGCTGAAGGAACTTTTAAAGCTCCTCGCTGTCTCTGAGCTATTTAAATATACAACCCATGAGAAGTTTACATTTCGCGTTTTTTGTGCTGACTCGGTAAAATGAAGGAAATTATGGACAGTGATTAATACTACGAGAACAGGAAAGGATAGAATAGAAAAACACTATTGCTCTTCGTTTTTATTAAATATTAAAATTTCGCTTATAACTATCCTCTTATAGTCACTGATTGGTAACCTTCGCTAAAAAAAGAAATATTATCAAAATGGCTTCAAGCATTAAAAGATAGTAGTACACTATTTTGATATAAAATGTTCTGAACATTAAAAAAAATACAATATCACGAGTAATGATGGAGATGATAAAAAGTAAATAAAAGTTAAATTGTTCTAAAAAGAAGAATATAGTATTTCCATAAAAGTAATTACTAGTGATAATGTTATGGTATAAAAAAAGAGAAAAAAGAAAATGGAAGAGTATTCAGCGTGCAAACGTGTTTTCAAAGCCATAATCGGAAATCGACATCCGTCACACTTATCAAACGACGAATTTACGATAAACGGAAATGAAGGGATAGTACCTGAGTTACGAAACAAAAATCAAAAACAAAGACAATGTCTTATTATTCTGCTAGAGATTGAGAGAATAGAAAAAAAGAATTAATATAGGTCTTATAATAATTCGTTTTTAAAAACCAGAAAATCAAAGACATGGAGTAAGACATGGAGACAACACTGTGTACTGCTTCTACAAATTGGTCTAGATTTGCAATTACACTTCGCCAGATATTTGATCACTTTTGTTCCTTTTATCTAGCAATTACGCATTGCTGTAGTTATCTTTAGAAAATACTTTTGAATATGTAAAAATATTGAAAGCTGCATTCTGCTTATTTAATTTATACAATTTAATTCATAACAAAATATTCATAACAAGTACAGTACAGTAACACAAATTTTTCAGAATAATTATTACATCTTTTCATGGTCTATTAAAAATTAAAAACAATTATGTCACAATTATGTCACTTATCAAATCTGAAAAATTTTCATTGAAAATGAATTTATTAACTTATCGTATGAACAAGTTTAGTTTCCAAATACAGAAACAAACGCTTCATTTATGATACGTGACCTATCCAAATTAAATTTTTCTTATGAAAGCACAATTCTATAACAACGTTGAATACAATAATTTCTATTTTTCACTTTATTTTAAGAATTAATTATTATTAAGCAGAAATAAACCGATTTTTAAAATTAAAAATTTAATAATATCTTCACTCACATTTTTATGCATTAAAAAATGCAATAATTATTTTATAGTAGTGCCTAGAACAATGAAATCCAGATTTCCACTTATCTGCATACTATAGTCTCATTCTCTAGTACCTCAACTATAATATAGTTTATAGTAATTTTGTTATTAAAAAGTACAAAATCTAAAATTCTAAAAAAAGATAGCTCAACGAACAAATTAGAAGTAATATACAAAATAGGCTTAAATCAAATGAGAAAATTAAACTTTCAAGAAAAAACGTATCCTTGACTAATTAAAATATGAGTCAATACACAAAGTCGAATCAGCAATTTATCCTAAATTGTAAGACACATATTTTTATACGGTATATAATTCATAATTTAAAACATATTATAATTCTATTATATTTTTACACAAAAATTTCTTATAAAATCGTAACTGTTATATTTATAGTATTTATGGTAAACATGAATTTCATGGTTCACACACACACACACACACACACACAAATTATTATTATTAAAATATATTGAAGATCTAATAGCTTGAAAAAATTAATTTATATCAGCAATAAAATTTATTTACCAACAATAAAAAATCTTATTAAATTAATTTGTAGAAAAAATCATAAAGATAACCATCTATTAATAATAAGTCTTGATATTTATGAAATTATTATAATATAATAAAGTACTAAAAATAATATAAATATAATAATTTGAAAAAATAATCATAAATTTAATTTTATTGTACGTACTTATAATAAACTTTCTAATGAATAGAATCGCCTTTTAATACAATAAAATATATTATTTAAAAAAAAAACTGTATTAAGAGTTATAAATATTTAAACATATTTTTGTTAAATATCAATGTTATTAATAATTATTAATAAAATTAAAAAAATTATTAAAAATTTGTACATGTATATGATTAAAAATTTAAAGTAAAAATTTTAGTAATAGATAAATATAAATTATTAATTACTTATACATTATCAAAAATGTTTTGTCAAGAATATAGTATTTAGATATTTACATACCAAATCTAAATGTAAACATATTTTTATAAAACAAACTTATAAAATAATAAATTAAAATATTATAGTAATTTTTAATAATTTTCATATAGGTATACATGGCCAATTCTTTTTTCGATACATCTCGTTTCATACAATACCCCAGGTGTACACAAAGTATTTTCGTTTTATACTAAAAATCAATACCGAAAAAAGTGTTATAGTCAGTCTGTGAAAGAAATAAAAATGGCATCGTATATCTATCTATACACGCAGTCAATCTAAATGTTTTTAACAGATACAATTTAGACACTACAAATTTTTTATTATTCAATATCGTTACTTATACAAAAACAGAATCATGAACAAAATTTCGATTAATGATAAGAGAACGAAGAAAACTGTTATACAACGAAATTGTTGTACAACGGATAATTGTATGTATGTAAATATAAGGATATGGATAATTGTTTGTAGGTTTATACATAATTGTACGTATGTAACGTAGATCTGATTATTTAAAAAATATTTCGTATAGAAATTTCATAACTTTTTAATTATGAATATTTTACCTTTTATAAAAGCATATAAATAAACAAATAAGTAAAAATAAAAGTATAAACATATAAAAATATTACGTTAAACAGATATAAAATAATATCAAATATCATCAAATTTCATTTTAGCATTTTTGAAAATTAGAAGAAATGTAAAAAAATAAAATTTCAGATAATTTAATATTTTGTTATGAACGTGTTTATTAGAGCCATTTTAAATAATTCTTGCTTATAGTACATGTAAAAATATTGACAATAAAATTAAAATTTAAAACATTTTTCTTTATATTTAATACGCGTCGGGTAGCTAATTAGAGCTAAAAATAATACGATTCTTCACAATACGAGTTGGTGAAACTTTGAATTCAACGAACACATGAAACGCAATTTTTCTCGTACGAATAAGTAAACAAACATCCGTGTGTAATGTATGCATTTAATATACTATTTCACTTAACACATCTGGAAAATTTGATATTTCAATAATCAAATAATACCTCATGAATATATTATAATTCATAATCAATAATTTATCAAATATATTTAATAGAGAAATTTAAAAAATGGCTATATTTATGGATGTATAGAAAACAAATATTATAGTTATAATGTTACCGAAAATACGTAAAAATAAACAAAAAAAACTAGTAAAATTATAATTTGTTAAAATGTCGTATATTATGAAATATAGATGTTGAGCTCTGAAGAATATTTATATATGTCCATTAGCCTCCAATAACTTTTAGCCTGATGGTGTTTAAAGTGTATCACATGTGTGGTTTGAAGTAAAGGTCTTACAAGCGACGTTCGAACTCGACAGGCACGTGGGCTCCAAGATTTTTATGAATCGTCATTGTAACTCCATCAGTTTGCGTCGCAACAATATTACATTTTATTTTCTAAACAAACATTAATTTCACTACTCACAAAAAGGTGTATCACTAGATTCAAAATAAAACACTTTTCAATACAAATTATATACGCTTACTCAAAGCCTTATAGAATTTTTAAATTTAACATATTTTTTTTAGAATTGTATAATGTATAAATTATAAGTTATCTTTTTCACTCTCTCATTCCTTTTCATTCATTCTCTCTTTCTTATTAACCTATTTATGAATCTGCTGAACATTTCTTTATATCTACTCAAGTTAATTAAGTATATCTTTAAAAACTAATTTTAAAACAAGAAGAATTCTTTGAACAGATGTAATACAATTCTAATATTAACTTTTATAATATACTTTAAACAATTGAGTGATGCTATATTAATATAGATATTTAAAACATATTTAAAACCATTTTTTATATGTTTTACCAGTTTTTTTTTATTTGAAATTGGATATATAAATTCGTTAACTAGTGTGTAATAATTATTTTTTGAATGTTTATAATTGTAACATAATTTTCGTAAAAGATTTGTAATTTGTGGAGAAGTCGTTAGTTAATGTGTTCTATTCTTGTATATGTAACAGTATATGTGCATTCATTCAAATGTTTTAAACATTAAATTTTGCGTCAATTTTTGAAATGAAACTGTGTGAATTTTTATTTTATGATGAAATGTTAGAATGTGGAAAAATATGTTGTGTAATGTTTGTAAAAAAGTTTTAACTAATATTATAAGATTAATATATGAATATATGCATGGGATAAAAATGCACTACAATTGATATTCTGTGTCGACTTTTTACGAAAATTTTGTTCTGAATTTCTTTTAATGTATAAAGTTTCTTTTATTTATAAAATGTGCAATATTCATATGCGCCCTATTATGAATTATTATAAACTTCAAATACTTCTAAGGATCATTTTTAAGGGTACAATTTTGGGAAAAATTAATATTTTTATTCCTAGATCTTAAAATGTTTAATTTTTGTTGCGACTTCAACGTTGCAAATTTAGACTGACATGTCACGCAACCGTTAAATCTGTTTTTAATGCTTTAAAATATATGAATTCTATGAATTTTTTAAAATAAAAAGATTGCTCTTGCCTGTATTTTTTACAATTGTTTTAGTTATAAAGCTTCGAGAATAATTTTATTTCAAAGCAGTTTGCAGCAATTAAAACCTTGGTAATTACCATGGAAAATTGCATAATTACTGCGACGTAACCTCTTAACGATCATATTCACAAAAAATTTACTTGCTCGTTTTTTACTCTTTCTTCAGCTTAACTCGTGTAGGCTACTTTTTTTAAATCTCAAAAATTCACGTGCAACTTTTCATTATTTAAACTTTTATTTGCTTTTTCTTCTCTTCAATTTTTATTTCCTTTCAATCTCAACTCTTCTCAAACGTTGTTCTCTTATACTAATTAATCTCTGTGCTGACTAACTTCATACGGCCATCGTACGATTATGCGTTTTCTTAAAGAGTCTGAAGTTTCCAACGTTGGAACTTCAATAAAAAATCAAATTTTTCAAACCTTGAAATTTTTTCAAAAAAACACTACGTAAACCACATAACTATGATACAATATTAACAAAAAAATGATTTAATTCTAAAAAAACCCAGAAAAAAAACCCTTATTAGCTGATCAAAAATTGAAAAAAAATTGAAAAATGTCAAATTTTTACTAATTATCATAAACAACAATGATTATCAACCATAAAAAAAAATTTTCATTGCGCATAGATATTTATTATAAACAAAAAGAAGTTGTGCCGCGTAAGAGTACTCGCAAAAAACTGCCTAATATAATAGACTATAAATTCAAAAATTAATAATATTTTAACAAAAAAAATGTACAATTTTAATGCTCAAGAACACCAGATAGGAATAATAAAAAAAATCTCCAACAAATACTTAGCAATATTGCCAAAAATATCCGCAAATAACACGTCAATTACGCTACCGATAGCAGAAGCGCTGTACACTTAACTATTAATTAACATATGTTCCCGAGGCATTCGACAACTTTTTATTCATGAATATCGTTGATCATATCAAAAGCAACAAATATCCCGAATGACAACATAATCTCGAGATCTCGACATTGTTCGTAGGAAGTAGACTCTATATGAATTAGAAACGCGTATATTGTAAACATAATTCGGTGTTACCGCGACGCAAAATCGTGGAATTACGTTTTCGACTCGACAAAATCGTAGAGCTATGATCTTCACTTAATTCGGACGTCGTACGTCCAACTGCATATGCGTACTTACGCAACATGTGTGAATACATGTGAACTCATTCGCTTGGAGTGTAATCGGAAATTTCTTCGGAGATGATCACCTAATATATATTTATACCTTTTATATTTATACCTAATATATACCTTTTTCTCACTAGAAATCTATAAAAGTTAATAAATAAATTTCACGAAGTAACCAAATAATTAAATATAAAATAAAGGCACTCAAATTTTAATTAGTAAAGCTGATATTTAAAACAATGATATCAGTTACCATTTCATTCTGTTTTTTTGATTATGCTACGCAACCCATTCCTTATTATAAAATTACTGAATAATTGGAAATAAAATTTTTTTGTATTTTTATTTTAATAATTTTTAAATTATTTTGAAAAAAATTATATAGAAAATATTATAAATTTTTTTTTGTTTTTCTCTTAGTTATCGAACATTTATATTTATATAATCGTTGCGTTTTAGCACAATTTATTTGTAAAGCACAAAAATTATGCAACTCAATTTCGTATAGAACATTTTTTTTTTATAAAACATATGTTTTTATGTTAAATAAAAATTTTTTTAAAAATGCTTATGAGATTATAGCGGAAGTTAATGCTTTGAGATTTTATGAACATTTTTATAAATTCTTTCACCATTAATTTGTTACTAATGGAATTCTAGTTATATTTCAAGAATAAGGCTTATGAGGAAATTTTTACAATTAGCGAGTGGCCTAATAAGAGAGAAAAAGAGTAAAATGGCATAGAGATTTGTAGAGTGAGTGAGTTACATTTTTACATTACATCTTATTGTAAATTTCGTAAAATTTTCTATTCTTTAAGTAATTAAACATTAGATAGTTATATTAATATTAGTAATTTAGTTTTACGATTACACTTTTTTATTGGATAATGGATCAATGTAAATTTGATACGCGTGTTTTGAAAATAAAAGATGACATTGAGGCGCTTATATTAGTAAAGTAAAGCCTAAATCAACGGACCTTGGATAGTTCGTAGGTTACTTGTAAGGTCTTTCTATGTGTGCTAAATACATGTAAATGCTCGCGTAATAAATACATGAAGTAGGTTCAACCGAAATCTCGGAGGCCGACGACTTGTAAACAATTGAACATTTTGAATATACCTCATATGAGCTTACTTGTTTTATTTTTTTCTATTATAAGTATTAGAAATCAAGATTTTTTAAAATCTTATCGACAATTGATAATATGTGAACAGAAATTTTTTTAAACAAATACAAGATTTAAATGTTAAACGTCTAGATTAATAATATTATGATAGATTAATAATATTAATTAATAATATAATAGATTAATAATATTAATTAATAATATTATAATAGATTAATAATATTAATTAATAATAATATTAATAATATTATGAATATCATATTTTTATTCTTCCATGTAGAAATATTTCAAGTTTTAAAAATTAATATATTAGAGAAATTATTGATTAGGAATTGGATTTTTTAAAAAAAGTGTCTATTCAGATCTAAAATTGGCTTATATAGTGTTTTCAATGAGTAAGTGCACACATAGTCATTTGTTTACGCATATATTGAAAAGGAAAATATAAGATTCACGAGTTGACGATTTTGTTCAGTTCACGGAATTAATTTGTGACTACAGTCATTCGTAGTTTTAAATGCTACTTGTATAATTAATACTTTAACATTAGTCATATATTTTTTATAATTTATTTTATATCAAGTAGAACAATTTCTTTCCTCAGATGTTTCTTTAATTTTTTCAATTATTATGTCGTAATATTGGTACATGTGTTGAATACCAGATATGTAGGTTAATCTAAAAAATAATCATTTAGTATAGATAATCAATTACTAACGTTTCAAAATTTTACATTCATTAAAAAATGTACAATTTCGAAGCTGTTTTTGTAGAACCTCTAATGCATAAACAAAAATTTATGTTCTTATATATTTATATTCAGATTACACATTTACTATAAAATAAAATTATATAAACCCTAAGTATATTATTTTTGTTTTTGCTTTCAATAAATTTTCCCCGTATAAAATCACTAAATAAGTATGTGCTATAAGCCGCTTATTTATATCAATTTACGCTTTATATTATTAATTGTTCACTGGAAAAACTCCTGATGGTATATTAATGTTTTACGAAAATATTTGAAAGTCAAAGGGACGCCAATGGTCGACAATTTTAGGCAGTTCAATTAGCTCGACTTTTCCGTAATGTGCTGATGTCGGTAAAAGAGGGGCACAAGAAAAGAACAAATCTTCTAGGAGTTACATGAACGTGCATTTTACAGTTCTAACTTGTCAAATTCAGTTTTATAATATTTAAAAAAACTTTGTATTATATATATATATTATCAACAAAAATTCCCAAATCAATAACGATATAAAAAACAAAGATAATTCTAAGGTAATTTAAACGAAATTGTATTTTCACAGCCCAAGAAACGTTATTAAGTTTTAAGTATATTCATGACACACATGAAAACGCAACCTTTTTTCACACACTTCCTCTTACTCGTTCGCTTTTATGCTGTTGACAAATATGAGTATTACATCTCCTAGTTAAAACATAAAGGACATTATTTTGATGGATCAAGCCTATAGTCAAGGCAACATAATAAAATCAACAAAATTCATATATATATATAATAATCATTTTCATTTTTATTTAATCTAACTATTTCATTTAAAAATTAGTGGTGATCTGCTGAGAGAAAAATCATTGTCATGAAAAATGCCGGACATTTTAGAAGGTCCAAAAGCAAACTTCACATTTTCTGAAGAGAAGAAAGAGTTTTCACACTAAAAAGAGAATCGAATCATAAAAGCCGTCGGATAGAAATGATCAGGTGATTGAAGTTCGGCAGTAGTGCAATAGAGCAGTTGTATGGATTGTACATAAATACAGAGATTCATTCATATCCATTAGCTTATTTTAATTTTCCAAACCACTGTATATATTAAAAATAGATTGAAATCTCTGATTTTGTTGCTTTTCGAGTAATTTGTTTTATTTCATATCTTCAATAATATTCATAAATAAAACGTGTAAAAAAGTAATATTCAATACCAAAGAGAAAAAAAAATAAAAAAATTCAGTTCATAATATTTCCTATATATATCAATTTTCAAAATATTTCAAAAAAATATTAAGATAAAACATAATTAATAGTTGAAAAAATTTAAATATATATATAAGATGGTCCGCTCCAAAGAAATTTCCGAGTACACTCCAAGCGAATGAGTACACATGTATTCACACTATTGCTTATGTACGCATATGCAGTTATACGTACGACGTCCGAATTCCGTCAAGATCGTAGCTCTACGATTTTGTCGAGTTGAAAACGCGTCTCCATGACTTTGTGACGCGGCAACACCGCATTATGTTTACGATATAAGTGTTTCTAATTCACATAGAATCTACTACCCTACGAAATTTGAGAAAGATTAGAATAAAAAATGCAAAAAAATAAACTATTTACAGTCACCTCTAATATTGACACATTTAGTTAAAAAACATAATTAATAATCAATAATAAAAAGTTGTCGAATGCCTCGGAAACGTATATTAATTAACAATAATCGGCCGCGATATAGGGTATGCATATACCGTACGTGCGTACTCTGCTAATTTCAACGGTTATTTAAACAATGACGAGATTTCCAGATTTTGTTGCTTAGTTGGTTTTGATATGATCAACGATATTCATTAATAAAAAGCTGTTGTATGCCTCGGGAACATAAGATAATTAACAATAATGTGGCGCGGCGTAAGAATACACGATTTGCCTGAGCATAGGCGGTGGAATTGTTTAATTTTGTTGAAAACAATGACGAGATCTCCAGATTTTGTTGCTATCGGAGTATTAGTTGCTTTTGATATGATCAACGATATTCATGAATAAAAAGTTGTCGAATGCCTCGGGAACATATGTTTATTATCAGTTAAATATTAGAACGCCTATGCTTATCGGTAGCATAATGGACGTGTTATTTGCGGATATTTTTGACAATATTGCTAATTTTTTTTATTATTCCTATCTTTGGTTCTTGGGCGTTAGAATTATGCAATTCTTTTGTTAAAATATTAATAATTCTTGTATTTATAGCCTATTGAAGGAGATGGTCATCTGCGAGTACTCTTACGCGGCGCAACTTCTTTTTGTTTATAATAAGTTTCTATGCGCAATAAAAATTTTTTTTTATTTTTTTGTGGTTGATAATGATTGTTGTTAATGATAATTAATGAAAATTTGAAATTTTTTTTCCTTCAATTTTTCATCCCCTAATAAGGGTTGTTTTTTTGGGGTGTTTTTAGAGTTAATTTGTTTTTTTGTTAATATAGTATTATAGTTATGTGGTTTATACAGTTTTTTTTTTAAAAAATTTCAAGGTTTGAAAAATTTAATTTTTTGTTGGAGTTCCAACGTTGAAAACTTCAGACTAACTTTTTTAAAGAATTTTTCTATTTTGTATGGACCAGCCTTTTAATTAAGTTTAATTAATTAATTAATTAATTTAACTTTTAATTAATTAATTTAACTTTTAATTAATTAATTTAACTTTTAATTAATTAATTTAACTTGTATCAGTACTTTTTTCTTAGTCCAATGGGACTTGAAGAATGAGTGGAATGCGGCTGGATACTTATGACGAGAAGAGGGAGCTTTTAAACTAAAGCGAGCGTAGCAGTAGTTTATGATGATACACTTCATCAGGCTACGTTTCTCTCTCTCTCTCTCTCTATCTATCTATCAATCTATCTATTTATCTACTTATCTACTTATATATATTTTCCTCTTTTTTTCCTCTGCTCATTTAGTGGAACGATAATGGAGGCAACGTGATCATTATTATCACAGCATTCCTACTTTATGTATAGACAATGCTGTATCATTTTCGTGCTTTCGTTCTTTTAAGTAAATAATTGTACAAATTTTTTCCTTTTATAAAATTTTTCTTTTCCTTTTCTTCGAAATACAAAGAGATAGAATTAATAGTAAATTCTTTTTTTATTAAGAAATAAATTTAACATGTTTTGAATAGATTGGGTTATTTTGGCTTAATAACACGATGGATGCTTATAAATTCAAAATAATATTAAGCTAATATTTCAATTATTGGAAAATTAATACATTTATGAAAATTTTTATCTATATTTAAATAAGTGCATCAAAATCTTCTTGTTTAAATGATATATTTTAGATAATCCTCGTTAATAAACGCATGGTATAAATTTTTTTCAAAATATGATTTCAATTGGTGATATAAAATAAGTAAAAGTATCATTCCTTGACAATTCTATTGTAGATATGTATGTATAATAGTAAATTTTGTGCATGTGCGTGTGTGTGTATGTCGAGAGATGATCATGCTTTAAAATTTGGAAAGGCAAATGATGTCAAGTAAAAAACATTTTAAATTAGAATCTATATGTTTATATTAATATGATATAATCATATAATATTATATCATATGATATAATCTTAATAAGAGATAGTTTATATGTTAATTTTTTCATCATTTTTGTCCTTCAATGAGATAATCATCGGAATGATTGTTTTATTCTCAATCTCTTGTCAATAATTCCAATACACATATATTGGATTAATTATCAAGAACTTTCATAGTTCTCTTTTAGCATTATTGTTCAAAAATATTAAAATTTGTAAAAATACTTTCTTACATATTTATAGATTACATTATAAGTTTTTTTAATAATTTTTAACGAACTATTAACATATCTTATTCTTTATAGTATAGTGAATCAATGCAAGTTTTCACTGTTAGTCAGGAGATATTTAAATATTGTAAAAAATAAGAACTTTTTAAATAAAAAGAAATAAATTTATACATTTATAATTATGAAGGAAATCGTGATTTATCTATATCTGATTATAGATGTCGGTGTTACCATCTACCTAATTTTTTTATTATTTGATATGACAAATGCTTCATTAATGTAATGTCGCATTTTTTGTTGTTACAGCCCTTGATCGTGAAAGAAAAACTTATACCGACCTAACAATCGAATAAGGTTTCCCAGTTCTTCTCTTCGATTTTTTTTGGTCTGTCGCTACTTTCATCTTATTAAATTGGCTCTACTCACGAATCACAAATGAAATTGTTCATAATTGCTTTTTTAGCATTTACTGCATCGTTGTTTTTCTTATAAATTCCGATAAATGATGTGGTATCGTCGCCATGGAGATTTTCCTGTGGAAGGGTTCTCGGAGAAAATGAGCTCTCTGGTAGAATAGAGATAGGAAGGGCAGTGGTAGTGAGAAAAATGAATATGTGCCGCAGGGGAAATTCTTCATGGGGGCGAAAATAAGGGTGGTAGAGTCTCGGACCAATCGCAACAGCCACTCTGCTGGATTCGTTGGCTTGCACCATCGAGCGAAAATATAGCGCACTTCTGCGATTGGGCGCTTGCGTTTGCCTTTCCGCGGCATCTCCGCGGGGAGTAGCCCTCGTTCTTGCCTACCTCCCCTAGCCACGGTCGACGATCCCAGATCCTAGATCCTTGATATTCGAGGCTTTACTTTGCTGACTATGACGAGATTTCTTCAGCATATCTTGACGCTCGACCATTACTAATGCTTTTTCTTTTTTCTACTCTTTACTTCTGCCTCCACAATATTAATCTTGATGTAGTAATAACTAAAAACTCATCCCTACAACGTAAACAATCGTATGACTAATATTGCAATTCCGAAAGATTTTTCGGGACACAATCTTTAACTTACAACCTACATAAAAAACGGTTATTTTTTGGAAAACAAAGAACATCAATAATGTAATTATGTAAAATTATGTAAAATCATAAAAATTTAATAATGTAAAACTATTTATACTTTTAAAAATTAAATTTATAACGTTCATACCAACAACTCGTTCGTGTTTCTTTTAGTCTATTTTCAATTTTTCAAGTTTTTTTTGTGATTGCAATGAAACTGGTTTTTTATGATTATTTATAAATTTCAAGGGTAAGAAGTTTAATCTAGATTAAATTATATGAATTTTTATCATCATTTGTATCGCATAAATGTACAAATGCCAACTATTGAAAGAAATGTTTATGATACATGGAATTATTCTCAAGAATGATCGATTTAAAGTTGTTTCAATAAGAACAACTGAATAACTGTATGAAATAATAAGTTCATACATTTTTTACATACCTTTCATAAATATTAAAAAGCTATTTTAAACAATTAATGAATATTTATACAAACATGTTTAAATTTAAATTCAAATTCAGAAGGTAAATTTAAAAAATTTTTTAAGTATAAATGAAATTCATAAATTCATATTCAGAAACTTAATCACTTGTATTAACTATAATGTAAAATATTTTTGTATTATTAAGTGTTATAATTGCATATTATATAATATAGGTATTATATAATATAGGTATTATATAATATAGTGGAATCATAAATTTTGTAAGGTCAATAATTTAAAGTGATATGCACGGCTTGTGAAGATAGTACATTATGTAAATTTGTTTTTTCATTGCACATTTAATAAAGATAATAGTTCTTCATCATAAATAAAAGTACCAAGATAAACATTAACTTTGTCAAATTATTAAGTCTAAATCATTAGTAATATAATAGTATTTTTATTATTCTTATTTTAGCATAATTTATTTGAAAAATCCTTCTAATAATTAAGAAATAATGGTTACGAAGTTGTAAATTTCGCTGTCTCATTTGCAGTATTTTTCATTACATTTTTTTCTTTACCATTAGTAGAATGTTTACTTAAAACTAGATCTAATGTAGTTCATTGAATGTTGAATTGACAGTATAGCTGTTTAAATATTTCTAAAAATGAAAATGAATTTAAGTTACATTGCTCTTCACAAAAATGTTGTACTGTAGAAGTGTCATAATTACTGGTAAGGCCCAAATGGAGAGTCAGTAATTTCACGTTATATTTTCATCTTATACGTTATTTATATATTTTGAAAAATTGCAATTAGAAATCGCGACAAATGAGCCTAGAACAAAAATAACTGAATATCTTTTTTATTGATTAGATAACTTTGATGCAACTTCTGCAATTAAAGAGTGTAACTTTGCAAGTCGAAGACACATGAGTTTGCACTTTTTGCAAACTGTATCATTTAATGGGAAAACAAAAAAAAAAATACAAGAATCAATACTTTAAAAAGAAATTATTGCAAGATTCATGAGTCAAGTCCATATGTGGAGCTATTCTTCAATCGTGAGAGTTTTGGCGAAGAAATTGTTTGATGACACTTAACATAATTACTGCACGAATATCGAATTCCTATCATTAGTCATTAATTGCAATGTCTCGTTTCTTTTGGCGAGATATAGCAGGATGCTAGATCTTGATGTAAAGTAGGCGTGACAAAAGAATTTGCATAGCTACCTCCTTTACCTTGGTCTGACATGGAATCGTACAACTACCTACCTCTTCTTTCCTCTCCACACATCTTACAACTTGTACACTCGATCACGACTCTGCGCTTCCTTCGTAAGTTATGAATACTCTGGTAATTGAGGACTTCATTTCTTTCTCTCTTTCCTTCTTATACGTCCGTCTTTACATCTCTGCTCGTCATCAAAGTGAAAGAGAAACGACGATGCGCGTCATTCCTCGTTCCTACACTGATTAGTAGAAGAATAAAGCTCCCGTCATCTACCCATATTCACCACTGTAATTACTATTTCGTATTTTACAACTGGTTCTCTGCTGCAACTTTAACTAACGAGTAATATCTTTTTCTGTTTTAGGTAAGTCGTGATATACTTCCACTACAACATCATTTATGGACCACCTTAATTTTAAGTATACCTATCATTTAGTAATTCTAATAAAACTAGAAGAGATTACGTTCATTTTCGGCTGAGGGTCAATAGAAAAAAATTAAACCACAGAGAAGAGACTAGAGGCAAATACGAGGTGCATAGTGAAAAAATTGACGAACACCGTTTTCTTGTTTTCTAAAGTAACAACGCCAATTTACGAGATTTATAAATGTAGCTCTACTGCTTGTTTGCCTCTGTAACATCTTTCTTCTTCACAACCGTGATCCATAGAGCTCCCATCTTCAAATAAACTTTCATGCAGCCTCAATCAGTACACCAGTAATGTAAAGTAATTGGATAAAATATTGATAAGGGACGAATAACTAGTAATCGTCATGACAATCTAGGAGCTTCGTGCGGCGCTGTTTGTCCGCATGGCGCAGGCGCGGGTGAGGTCACCAAAATCTTTATCTTTGAGCCCTTGCACACGCAATTCTTTGCTTTCACTTTCACTCCTTTCATGGAGGTTGCGAGCTTTTAGCAAGCCAGCTCTTATTTCGTTTAAATACTAAGATCTTCCATTCTTTTTACTAAAGTTGTGGTGACATGGAAATGTGCCATGGAAAATAATAGTTGTAGAGACGAGATTCATGACTGCATTTTACACGTGACGTCTTCCTAAATGAGTGGCGCATTTTGGTATCAACAGCTGTAATTTATAAGTGCGGTTATAAATAACTTTTATTGGCAATACGAAACTGCCGGCCGCTGCAAGTTTGAGGCAATAGGCATCAGTGGATTTGGATCCTCATAACAATGAAGCATCACGATCCTTGCGGAAGGAAACTAGAAAACGAAATTTAACGATTTGTGTCAAAAACACTACTGCACACTATTAACGAAATAGATGCATACAAGGTGCATATGTGATGTGTAGGATGTGTCCAAGGATGCACCTTCGGTTTCCTCGTAGTTCGAAATCTTAGACATTTCGGAATACGCCTCTATATAAAAAAGGTAACCGAACTAGTATAATAACAGCTAATTAATTAGTTGTGATTAGCGTTCGAATAAAGTTCAGCCTGAGTGAATGGCAGGAATAACAGATACGGCGACGGTGGCAGCTGAGCGAAGTGCAAGAGCCGCGCGCAATAGCGAATCCAAGCGCACACGGACTGCGCGGCGTTGCCATGCCTCGAGTACGCACCAAATATTTAACGCTAACCATCGCTGGAACATTCGTCGTAGTATAGTCGTTCCCCGCGGGGGTTTACTAGCCAACTCGAAAACATCGACGCCTTCTGTTATTTGCATTCCCCTAGCAGGCACTGCCGCGATGTCATTGTCTTGCCCTCTCTCTCTCTCTCTCTCTCTCTCTTCTCTTTCTCTCCCCCTCTCTCTCAAATACTCTATACCATGACTTTTAAAACTGTGAGGCATAGGCTTTCATTTTATTCTGTTTTTAGGCTTTGACCGCTTAGAGTCTGCAGTTCTTTCTCTTTCTTTTTCACTTGTTTTTCGCCAAGACGAAGCTATTCTTTTATACTCTTTCGTTTCATTTTCTTACCATCTTTTCTTTTTCTCCTTACCTGTTTGTTTGTCTCATAGTTTCTCCCTCGTTTTGATCCCTCTTCTCTTGCACCTTTAAAATTTTTGGTTTACTCCTCTTTCCTCCCTATCACGTTCTCGCTTCAAAATTTTTGGGCTGAACGACAGGTTAAGATAAAAAAATCTTGTCTTTCGCGCGCTCCCGCGTGCGTGCACAAGTGATATTTTTTTATAAATTATGAGCTATGCTAATGCTAAGCTCAAATGTTCACGAGAACGGCTCTTCAATTTTACAGGGTTTTACCTACACATTCTTGATTTATGCATCCTTTCCATTCCAGCTAGTCAGTTCTTAGCTTAATGCATTACATGGTACATTCAGATTTTTTACCTCTTATAGTTCAATTCACAATAAGTAATATTAATAAAAAAAGTTCTTTTATCAAATCATATTAGATTTGGTTTTAATCAAACTACCTTATTAGTGAAATAAAAGTTAGTATGTTATTAAACCATATAAAATTAATTTATTTCATTATTGATTATAAATATCCATTGATCAGTCAAATATTTGATTTTCTAAAACATTTTCTTTTCATTAGAAATTATTAACGATTTTTCATTTTATCATAGCATAACTTTGATTGTGTTCGAGTATTTATGTTAACTTTTACAGTATATGATTTTCAATGTACAATAAATAATAAACTTAATTAAATTTATTGGAACCATCATAAAGCGATATATATTTAAATACTGCGAAATGTTGTAAAAATAATTTCTCTCTTCTCTATCTCTATCTCATTGTTACATTTCAATGAAAATTAATTAATTGTAAAATCAGTTAAACCACAAATTTTTTTTTAACAAAAAATTAAGAATTCGAACAAAAAAGAGAAAGAAGAACTTTACAAGAATTGAATGAAAGTAAAGCAACATAATGTACGTATAGAATTGCAAGTCATTATTATTATTGCTGCTGTTTCAGTAAAAGGCTTACACAAGGATACGAAAGTGAGCAAAAAGTTACGAAATCCTGTGCAGTGTCAACGCACATGTGCGTGCGCGAGCAAACATAACTATGACGGAGAAAGAAAGAAAAAGAAGGGTGAGAACGCATGTATAAAAATAGAAAAGAAAAATATATAGCGAGTAATGCTTGACAAAGAGGAGAAAGATAAAGAACGAAAGTGAGGGAGAGAAAAGAGAGAAAAGAGAGAAGGAGAGAGAGAGAGATATTCGACCGACAAAAAAAACCTAAGTTCAAGCAGTATATATTCAGCATAAGCTTATATACTTTGTAGAAGAAATTTAGCCTTAGTCCTTAGCATTTTTATAAGATCATTCTTGAATTTACACATAATTTCAGTCTTATTGTAAAACGTATTTAAATATGTAGTTATTTTTTAATAAATTATTTTGAATTCGAATATAATATTCTGTACAACGTAATAATTAAGTAATAATATGTTTTTGATTGATCACTACATTGAAAAAAAAAACAAACAGAATTAAAGATTTGAAAAAGACGAATAGTGGTCATATATTTACAGAGTTAAAGTAAGATGTAAAGGGATTGAAATATTGTAATTTTTAACGATAAAATAGTTTTAGAATAATAATAATATTATTCTACAAGGCTTTTTAATGATTGGTCATATTAAAAGATAAAAATTAAAGTTATAGAGAATTAAGTTATTCCCGTTATAATAATTTAAAAATGATTTGCCATAAAATGCTAGGCTAAACAGTGTCTGACTACTAGTACTAAGGCAACCTGAAAAAATTTAGAGAACTTAATTTATTTTTTGACATTTCATAGCAGCTTTTGAAAATAGAAGAGAGTACCTTGATGCATCGTTTTCAGAGAATACGACAATGCACATCACATAGAAATATTTCCGTTTATACTAGAATGCAAATAAAGAAAGTAAGAGAGATAGGAAAGTTAAGATCAGGAACGACAACCGCATATTACGACGGAAGACAGAAGTTCGGGATGGTGATAGGATATTGTCCACTTCATAGTTTTGTTGGATATGATGCTTTATTGGAAGTGCCGAAATGCACAATACTCAATGCATAAGAGGGAGGACAAGAGCGCAAAAATGCAGAATCAGAGAAAAGAAGAGAAATAGACGTTGGAGCTTGTGTTTGAGTGTCACGCATTCAGTTAATGCGTACTTTCTGACTCTTCTTCACTTTCTCTCTAGAGTTAGCGCGTGCTCGTGTAAAAGCCAAAAGCGCGCATCCTTTTATCCTCTTGTATCTTTGACTGTCACCAAAAGCCTCCTTGTAGCAAGAAAGGCTCTTCGGAACATTAAAAGAAAGACAGACGCTCAGTTACACGTAATTGCGACGAAAAGCGAGACGAAGCTCTCGAATGCAAAATATAGTCGGCATCTATTCTTTCCTGTTGTAAGAAGCTATCCAACTTACTTTATTCTATCGTCGTTAAAGACGCTGATAGACTCTTCAATAATCTTAGTAGAAAATTTATTTAATTTCTAATCATGCAATTGACTTTCATTCCAGGTTCCAATTTTGATGGATTTTCTTACATTCCTTATTGCTCTAATAGTGTAATTCAGAGCATTCTATAAATACTTGTAAAACTAAAAAGAAAGTTGACTCGTATTTCTATTGTTAGAAACTAAGGAAAGAAGTAAGACTTCATGACAGTTACAAATAAAAGATGAGTACGATTTTAGAGCCTTAATAGGTCAGGATCAGTTAGATAGCTAAAACCCACTTTTTGGGAAATTTTTATTAAAGCTACTATATTTATATTCACTTTTGTTATTTTACGTCATTCTACTATATCTAAACGATGATTAGTAAAAATTATAAAGAAAAATTAAAAACATCTCTTTAAAAAGGTGTTTTGCGGTGTCCACTTTCACTTGAAAGCAAATGATCTAAAACAGATAAAACAAAAAAAATATGTTTTATATATAATTTTTTTATTCATTATCTAAGAATTAAAGAATTAGAAATTAGAATTAATTAGAAATTAAAAATTAATTAAAAATAATATGGTTACTGCTAAAAATAAAAATTTTTATTTTTTTTAAAAAACGCTTTGAAAATGTAATTTTAGTAAAACGCAGTTAAAAATTTAACTAGTGTTAAATCATGAACTAATAATGTAAATTAATTATATATTAATAAAATTAATAATTAATTAAACGTATATTTTTTAAACTTATATAAAGTATCTATTCCAGGTTCCTATAGTATATATTCCTTTTTTATTGTAGCCTTTAAAATATTAATTTTTGGTTGCCGACGGAACATTTTTGATATAGCATATATTCGATATAGCTATATATAACCATTCAGTATACGATAATATCTGATATATATATACTATATCAGTAATATCTATAAGTTTTCGGATGGCAACTTATAAAGTTAAAGAATTAAAAATTATTAAGAATGCTTCGGTTCTTTTAATACACAGGTATAATAAGTTCAATAAGTGCCTCTCGTTATTGTTTCGATTAAGTCCACCAATGTATTTTTCAAGTATATTGTTAGTAATTATAAATATAAGATTTAGATTTGATAAAACTATCACATGTAATGAGTAATAATGCTTATAATCATGCTTATAATCATGAACTTCATCGTTTACGTTTGTGTATTGATAAACGTAATTATTGATTATTGTAATTCGGATTTCTATCTGTGAAATCGTAATGTTGAAACGTATTGCTAAGAAATCACAAAAAATTGAACAAAATGAGAAATACGCTTAAAAACTCTCGAAGTACAGAGTTTAATACATGTCATAAATATACTAACAAAGCATTTAAAAATTTTTTATACTTTCAAATTTACTTCACATACATTTTTACTTAATTTATGATATATAGTCTTATAGTAAACAATAAATCTTTTGAATAATTTGAAAAGTATTTCTACTAGATTTATGATAAAATATTTATACCATGCTATAGATTAGTATAGAGTGTAATTACATGAAATCGCCGTTTGACGACAATTAAACGATCTAAGAAATTGACCTTTAAATCCTTGCTACTTAAAAAGTTTTTAATAGAACAACTTAAAAATTTAATAGAATAGTTTAAGGTATTGTACGTTTAAAAAATGCAAAAAGAAATCAATGTTTTCAATAGCTTAACTGATCTTAATCTCTTAAAAAAGGTAGTCGCAAAGTTTATAATAGTATACCGCTATTTAAAAAAATAATGTGATTTAGAGTTTTGTGCAAAATTATTTCTACATGAAACAGTATGAAGTTTATTCGATTTATATACTATACATATTCTTGTAACAAACAGTTCAAATAAGATATATAATAAATAAAGTTATATAATAAAATAACAATTAAAACATAAATAAAGATATCTCTGTAGTTATTTTGGAGCTTCAAACTTTTACGCGTGGAATCTACGTATATATTTAGCATTATATTTATATATACAATATTTATTTGACTTAAAGAAATAAAAATTACATTATATATTTTACAAAACCATATCAATAAAAATCAATGAAGATATTTCAATTTATATTCGATTAAATCGTATTTTCTTAGGTGGTTCGGATATGTAAGTAGTGACTAGTCATTTTTATTGCAAGAAATCTTAGTAATTCTAAAGTAGACTTGATTAATTTTGTTAAAAATGCCAAATTTATTTAAGACATAAAAATTAATTGTACAGGAAGAAGTATAATCATTGAAACAATACAATCAACGTACACCGCAAGGCAGATAAATTCTATCTTACGTAATTGATTCTATTTGAATTTGTCAGTCCAATGTTAGTAGTCAAAATATGTTTTAACGAGTATCCAGAGTCCTTCGATAAAAAACTTAATATGTGGAGTTCACGGTTTTCATACTTACGGGATTTACAACCGGTAATTGCTGGTTGGAAATATTTGCTCAATGTAAATGAATAAAAAGTGTATAAAATCTCGGTAGCTGTACAGGAAGAGCAAAAATGTATTTATGGAACAAAGCCTTAGAATGTATTGTCTTTTCATTTCATATAAACTAAAATGCTGTCGTCCAGTCGAGAAAATTCTACGATCTACTCTTCTATGAATGACTAGTAGTTTTGATTAAATATGCAATAGAATGAGAGTAAGAATTCTTATAGAAAATATTGTTTATAAGGAATGTCAAGTTTTCTTAGTACGGAGGGTTTGTAACATGCCTCACTATAGCAGTTGTGACTTATTTATTAATTTGTACTGTCTCTTCTGTTTAAGATGAAGGTAGGGGCTGTCAAATAATCAAATATTCTATGAAATTAGTTGTAAGAAGTTTTTAGAACGAGATTGAGAGATAGAGAGAGCGCATAAAGTATCAATAAATACAAACGGAGTGAAATGCAGGAAAATGGCAAAAGTTAAAAATGCAACGACGTGTGCTAGGCAACAGCTCAACGTAACCGTGCTCAAGTTGCACTATCCATGCACGATGGATTTTCTCGTAATTGCGTTTGCCAAAGCTACCCCACTCTTCGTTATAGGTCTAAATTCGTGAATAAACTATAATAACATTCAGGCTCGTACTTTGTGTTGTGCCTTTGCTCCCCAGTGTTGCTCTGTAACTAGAATATTAGTCAAACAAACTCGAAAGACAGCCAACAATTGTTCCGGCAGACGACCTTGTAATGATCATCGCCCTAATGAACCAATCGACTTCTTAGAAACACTTAAAAAATAGCTACAAGGTCTTATAACATTTACCGTTTAACAATATTTGAATTAATATCTCATAATTAATTTCCAATTTATGTCTATAAAACTGTTATTTTATCAATTTATTACAAGACTGCATCTTTAATATTTGCATAGTCCACAGTTTTCGGAAATTACTAATACTTTTGTATAATTTACTTTTATAAGTGATAATTACAAGTACTATATTCAATATTACTATTTTATAAAAATTGGAAAAACAGTGTTTGTGTATAGTATTCATTGCGTACTTGATTAATAACAAAAAACTTTTATTAATAAAGTGAAAGGTATTACGTGGATTATTTTAATACAAAATATAAAGAGAGAAAACATATTTTCTGCAAATATTCCAAAGATATTTTACTTTTATAAATAATGTAGAATGTAGTATTGTTTGGTTTGGTACACATCAACTTTGAAGAAGAGGAATAGAGTGAGTATTCACGTATCTGGATACTTTAACCAGTTGACTTAACAAAAATTGAAGATTTTAAAAAATGAATAATTTATTACATAATGATTGGTAACGCTTAATAATTTCATAAAATTAACTAACTATATTAAAAATAATCTTTTCATCCTTAAAAACAATATCAACAGGCGGTTAAAAAATTAAAAAAAACGTAAGTTGAAATCATCAGGTTCCACAAAATTTTTAATTAATATTAAGCACTTAAACTATACGTAAAAAAATTTTCATATAAAAAATTCAGTAACAATGAGTTATTATAAATTTCAAAACACTATCATGTTTGTTATTTTATTTACTATATTTTTTATTTGTTTATTTTATATATTATTATTTTTTATATTTTTTATTTATATTTATATTATATTTTTATATTTATATAATATATTATATTTATATTATATTTATATTTATATAAATTATTATTATATTTTATATAAAATAAAAATAATATAAAAATTACTATATGTTTATAACAAAGACAATCTTGAGATTTCACGAAATGTTTGTTTAGTATTATGATTCCGTATATAAATACAAGTAAAACCAATATTATCTTAATATTACAATCGATATGAAAGATTGTTGAATACTTTACGTATTGAATAATAAAATATAATAATTATAATAAATAATAATAATAAATATAAACCTTGAATACTTCACAAAATTTTATTTTTCAATATGATCTTTTATATAAAATCATATAAAACCAACATTTTTAATATTAAATTCGCTCCGGAACATTGAGTTGAAATTGTTAATCAAAACCATATCCAAGTTAGAAGTTCCAAATTTTTATTCAATTTTTTAGTAAATGAAAATTTTTTTTTTATAACAATTGCTTGTAACAATTGTTCAGTAGGGCTTGCCCAACTTTTTATTAATAATTTTTGTTACTCACACAAAAACATACAAATAAATAATTTTTCAACAAAAAATAGTTTCTGGTAATAGTTAATAGCCCACTGAAATAAATGTTTATACACATACATATAATAATACGTGTCATATACAAAATCGTTTAAATAAATTATAAATTTAAATGTTAAGTATGGTATCTTCACAATTAATTTTTCCTAATGAAGTCATAGGAATATTGCTGTTATATTGCAATAGTTAGTGTTTATAATAATACTTTTTATAGTTATTTTAATTTTATAATTATTAAATACTAATTTAATTCAGTACTCTAATTTTTATTTATATTTAACATTCGACTATAATTTTTTATAGATAAGTAAATGAAAAATACTTTTTATTGATTACGCACTCTTATAGTAATAATGTTATTAATGTTTTTCAGTATCATTTTACATGTAAATTTTCTAAAGGTTGATATAATATATATTAATTATAAATTATTAATTAATTATTGAACTTTGTTTATGGAATTTTTTGTAATAAATTATTGACTTAAGAAGTTTGTACAATATATAATATATATAGTGTTTTAGCGTATGAGTGCATTTAAGAACGTATGTTCTTTGCGTATACATTAATAAGGGCAATATCCGTTTCATGCGTTAGTCAAATTTGCTTTGGTTCACCGCCTCATCAAAAAATCATCAAACTTCAGCCCCTTCATTTTGACCATGCAACAAATTAATACTGTTTTTATAATAGACACTCGAAAGCCAACCGGTTAAATTTTATCTATTAAACATATGTATTATAACATATAATACTATTATATTAGTTCTACAAGTCAGAAAAATTATCTTTGATCATCTATCTGGTTTGTCAAACAATATATTGAAAATGTAACAAATTTATAAAATAAAAGATAGTACTGTAAACTATTAGAATTTCTTTACATTTAAAGTAGTTCTAAATATTTAAAACAAGTGATATCTTGAGCGAAAGAAAGAGGTGCGGAATTACTACAGTACATTTTATATATTTATAATTTAAAATAAAAAAATCAATTGATTTGTCTAAATATGTCTATTTACTTTTTGTCTTAAAAAAATTAGTTTCAACCTTATAGTTAAACATTTTGATACATTAAAAAATCACTATGTTAATATTTTTAAGTTTGGTTGGGTGTATAATAACTACATCATAATAATAAATATTCACTTCATCTTACATAATCAAATATATTTTTAAAATTATTTATGTACGCGCTTTATTACAATTAACAGAGTAATATGTTCTGATTATTAGTTGATTTTCCTTTTAACTTAAATAAATTATTTTTTTAACTTTTTAAAATTAATTGTAGAATAAAGTTATTTTTTATAAATATATTTATTAATCAAACATGGATTCATGTTTGATTGGTATTCATAAATATAGAACAGCTGTAATAAAGAATGGGTGAAGTTGAAAAAGAATGAATTAACATATTAATTCAGACCGAAATTAATAACATATTTTTATTGTTAGCTATACATGCATATATTTCTCTCATTCATAAATATTTAAAACAATTATGCTATTAGGATTTCGCAACTTTTTATCAATGAACTTTGTTACCCACGTAAAAATATACAAATAAACAAATTTTCAAAAATAAATTATATTCGTATCATAGTTAAAAGTTTGTTTAAACAAATATGGGTACATATTCATTCAGCATACACTTAATTATTTAAAACAAATTTTAAATGTTAAATTAATCTTTGTAATTAATTTTTGTCGAATGAAATTCAATCTATGATATTGTCATAGTTATGATTTATAAATTTCATGATTGTTGATAATTTTATACATGTATATTATATTTTTTTATTATAATTACAATAATTCTTATGTTCTGAATATTTGGAAATGACAAACACAAATACGTAGGAAAAAATGTTTGAGTGACTTGTGAGTGGTTAACCAAGAAGAGAGAGAAAGACAGAGGAACAATATAAAGAGGGGAAAAGTAGGTGAGAGTGAAGCTTGAAGTTATTATTTTTACACTTGAATATTCGAAAATATAGAGAATTATATTAATATATGTATTGTTGATTCTAATGTTATGAATTTTTCGTATAGTAGTGGACTCCGAATAAATTTTATTTAGAAAATAAAAAGCGACGTTGCCGTGCTGCTTGTAGTAGAGTTATACTGGCGACTCGTTAAAATGCGGCAGTCGATAAGCTCGCGAAGTTCGTACATCGCTTGTAAGGCCTTTTATCTGTATGTCATAAGTGTAAATGCTTGTGTAAGAAGTAATTGTATTTTTGTGTTTTTATAACAACTGTTATATAGGGTTTCGAATATTTTCCATTAATGAATTTCGTTCCTTTTATAAAAACATACAATATGAGGTTTTTTTTAACACGTAAGATATGAGAAATAATTTAAATGGGCCGTTTGAAATAAAGAATATTGTATTCCCGTCTAACCAACAGAAGCTCTGATTTCACTGCTTCGCAATCGTGTTTCCTTCATCGGATCGTCCGTCTAAACTCTGCATCCGAGGGCCCTTTATGGTGTTGCCTAGCTGTCCCACTTCTGAGTCCGTACGCTCGCTTTTCGACAAAAGCGAAGCTTCATTTTCGGCCCTCCTAAATCATCCTTCCTGATTTTTCAGAGATCAGAAACTTTTCCCAATTGTCCGCCGCCGATTCGTCCAACAAACGAATAAATAAAAAAAAATTCAACATTTTTATACATAAATTGATATAAAATTAATTGCATACATTTACGTATGCAAGATTTTACTATTTTTTTATTAGAAAATCGAATACAGTAAAGTATTTAAAATTTTTTTAAAATATGCTATGATATATTTTAATTTATTCAAATAAATAACTTTTTAGAAAATAGTTAGAAAGAAACACTTAATTTCATCTTTTTCAATACAGAGAGTGATTTATATTCGTATTTAAGAATTTTTGTATTCAAATTTGGCGTATCTAATATTTTAAAAACATCATTTCTTAGCCTATGGTATTATGAATACTTTTCAGTTGTTACAATACGAAAGGTTATTTTTCATTATATGATTAATTTTAATAATTTTATAAATATATTAATTATAGTATTAAAATACTATCAAATATATATTTTTTTATTTAAAAAATAATATTATAAATAGTAAATCGTTATAATTAAGCTGCTTATTGTATATACTTCTTTATTAATTTTATACAAAAGGTTATTATCGCAAAAATTTAAATAATGTATTCAGAATAAAGGTTAGATTTTTAATTTTTAACAGATAAATATTGTATAGTAACTATATATGTTAAGACATAGAAGTAGATAATATTTTTGATAGTTTTCGATTACAGTCTTTGTATATAGTAAAAACGGTTTTTGAATCAATGAATTGTAACATTAAATTGAAAATTTAGTAATTACGCTTAGTATATTAAATTTTATATAAAGAAGGTGTCCAAATTATATTTTTCTAATTAGTGTTAAAACTTTAATTATATAATTAGAATTTAAAACCATGAATGATTGTTTCCATACTCTCAGGTTAAACTGTAATATTTCATGATTTTACTAATGTTGAGTGGTTTTAGCAGTCGTTTTTTATTTTCTAAACAAACTCTCAAATTTATTTGGTGTTCTCTACCACACAATAAAATCATAACATTAGAATCAATACTATATATCAATACAATTCTCTATACACTCAAATGCTCAAACGTAAGAATTATAGTTTACCTTTTTTACTCATACCTACTTTTCCTGCCTTTACATTGTTGCTCTTTCTCTCCCTTGTTAACCACTCACAAATCACCTAAACATTATCTCATATGTACTTGTGTTTGTCCTTTCGAAATATTCAGATCTTAAGAATTATTGTAATTATAATAAAAAAATATAATATACATATATAAAATTATCAACAATCATGAAATTTATAAATCATAACTATGACAATATCATAGATTAAATTTCATACGACAAAAATTAATTACAAAGATTAATTTAACATTTAAAATTTGTTTTAAATAATTAAGTGTAGGCTGAATGAATATGTACCCATATTTGTTTAAACAAACTTTTAACTCTGTCAAGAATCTAATTTTTGTAGAACATTAATTCATTTATATGTTTTTATATTAATAATAAAGTTTATGAATAAAAAGGTGTAGAATGCTTATAGAACGATTCTTATAAATAATAAAGATGTACATCACATATGGATATAGACACATGTATGCAGGCTTGTTCGACTCATTTTTTTATCATTTTTTAATCATTTTGTTGAATTCGTTTGTTTATGTTTTTATGTGAATATGAAAATTTATTCATAAAAAGTGATGAAATCCTAATAGCATAAATGTTTGAAACATTAATGAACGAGATAAATATGTATAAATATATGTATACATTATCAAGTAAAAACTTTTACATTTGTTTATTTTTTGATATGATAGTTTTGTAATTTTCATGGTAAGATATTAATCATTTTTATTGTTGATTATCAATGTTGGTCCTACTATATATAATCATGGATGTCGCATCTTTGAAAATGATAGAACAATATATTATATTTTTTTAACTAATAGTGTTTAATAATTATTATTTTTAATATTATATAGAATAAAAGAATTGTTCAAGTCATAAATTTTTGTATTAAAATTTATTTTTGAATTAATTTTTTGAATTTCCAACGTTGCAAACTTTAGATTTGATAAAAATAATGTTTATGACAGGAAATTCAATAAAGCTAAAAATCCAATCAAAAGATTTGTAAGTGCAACGGATTTTAATATTTTTCAGTAAAAACAAAGTTCATTTTTAATTATTAAAATTTATGTAAATTTAGGAGAACATTTAAACACAGCTTAGTCCAATAACATGACGTAATTAACCTTTCCCTGAAATTGGACAGATGAGAAGTGGAAAATCAGCTTTGTCGTGTTTTTTCCATCTTTTAATCATTACGATGAGAGAATAGAAGAGAATATAAAGTAGGGACAGGAACACACAGTTTGTTAGAACATTGATTAACTATTGCAGAACACAAAACAGAACGTCCTCTTCAGAGGACCAATGTTCTCTTGATTTCGTTAAAACTTGTTTAGTTAACTCTTCTTTCCAGACGTCAACTGGTTATTTATCGTATAAATTTTGGAAAGACAAAAAGAATTGGAAAGAATCACAGAATAATTGGAATGATTATTCTATATTTATAAGAAGATATCAAATAATAGGAAGCAAGTAATAAGAGTATTCGATAAGAGATTTTGTTTGTTTGTTTGCTATTGTGGAGAGACAATAAAAAAGAGTTGCAAGGAATTGAAATAAAGAAAGAACAATTTTTTTAAAGACAAAATGAACAGGACGAGAAGTGAATAATTATTAGAGAAATTGCTGAAGGCTAAGAAAGGTTGTCTTGGTCTCATTTTTATGTGCGACGGTGTTAGGAAGAGTACCAAATGATACCGAGGAAAAGGAAGAAACAAGAACTCTGTTGAAGAGTATTATTTGGCCTGGGCGAACGATTCATATTGTAAGCGAAAGAAGCGAAGAAGGGTCCCGTTAGCAAGAGGGGTCAAAACTTCTCTTTGCCTGTTCATTCTCTTGCTTCTCTTCTTCTTATCCTCCGCCTTCGCAGCTCATCGGACTAACCTTCTCTTTCTTTCTTGCTGCCCTCCTCCGTGTTCTTCGGGTTCTCAGCCTCGCGTCTTCTCCATGAATCTCACTTCATGATTTCTCATCTTGTTTGGAGCTAAGAAGGCTCCGAAGGCCCCAAGGCACAGGTATATTATAACTTTCCAGTTCATCACTTATCTTCTTTCGTTCGCGCTCGCTCTACTCTTTGCCATCTAAAGCCCCTTCTTTCGACTCAACTCTTATTTATTGCGGCTTTGCCATTTATATTGGATTTACACCAGTTAAAGAGCGAGCGATCGATGAGCCTAGGAGTTAGCTTGCTATTTTATTTACAGTTTGCGCACCTTGACACCTGGACGCGTGCTGTTTGAGATTATAGCTCTACGTGTATTTGTATGTATTTACGCAAACTCCACCTTCTTGCTCCAAGAATAGTGCATAGTATTTATTATGCAAACGTTTCTCACCCCAGGCACTAGTCGAACACACTTTCATAGTTCAAATGGCGCAAAACGAGTTGATCAGGTAACTAGATCTTGTTCTTTCTGTCAATATCTGTGTGGACTATTTTTTGCCGCATATTCGCTACTTGAAGAGCGAAGGAGCGTTTATTTTTACTTTGTTGACGATAAAAAGAATTTCACATTCTGATTGCGTTTTCGACCTTTTTTTATGGAATAACTAACTGACTTGATACAAGAAAATTTTATCGAAGGAATACTCTTGCATAAGAAACAGAAACAAAAAATTGAAGGCATATGAATAAAGGTATGTATACAAGTAGTAGAAAGATAGAGAATCGTTTTTATAGTTATAATTGTTGAGACGAATTATGATTTTAAAGTAGTCCGATTACCCTTAAAATCACTAAAAACCAATGTTAAGAACATTGCAACTAAAAATTGTAATGTTCCTTAAGATAAGAAAAATTTCATAAAGATCAAGAAAGTAATTGTAGGCCTAGAGAATAACTTAAAAGATTCAATGTTCGTATTGATAATTATATTGATTTTCTGTTCCACCTCACCATCTAGTCTGGCAGGTTAGAACGTAAGTGACATAAATTAATATAATAATTAAGAATAAGAGGACATCTTCCTAAATAACTCTAGATTTTGCCATGCATTTATTGTATTCTCACTTGGGTAAGTAATTGCTTTTGAAGAAAATGCATTTAATCGTTCGTGCTTTGCGTAATATCAGAAGTCAATTTTATGCATACCCACAATGTACAATTTTAAGTATTATTATTTGCTTTTTAATTTAAAAATAAATCGCTTGTTATATACATTTTTATGTGTTATTTTAACACCAAGTTATTTCAAGAGCATGGAAATTAAATCTGAATATATGCACTTATTTCAGATTGAATCGTTTACCGTAATATGTAACGTGCTTACAGATAAAAACCTCATTATAAGAAGTATGTGCTCTTATTGAGGCTTTTCTTGATTTTTCATATATATTGATTTTCATATAATGCGCGGTAAAAACTGTTTTATATTATTACATATGAAAATGAATAACACAAGTCCTATACTTTATGTAAAGAGCAGGACATGTCATATAAATTCAAGTAATTTAAAGGATAAGTGATGTACTAGCATGTGAACGCGCAAGAAGTGAGAAAATTGAGAATAGTCACGACTGCGAGTCTAGGTCGAAAAATCTTATAGCGGTGAACACGCGACTGTTCCTTGCAAACTAAAGGTAATAACAGGAGGTAGTTGCTTTTTGTGTTTCGTCCAATTTGCAGGAATCATATTACCGCATCTCAGTTCGTGGCTTCGCTAGTCGACAATTGCGCGCTGATGCGTTCTTATCAAGCAGCTTAGCGACAAGTTTTAGAACTGACTTCTTCCATTGTTTCCTTGGCATAGCTTCGATAGTCTAATCCCCAACATCTAACTGTAGTTCTGTCTGCTGGAATTTTTATAAATGTTCCCGTGGTAAGTTGCTGGTGTTGGTTCCTGATGTCGCTTTCATCAGGATTTTGCCTTCGACATTTTTTCTATTCCGCTTAGCGTACTTTAACACAAATAAAGGGCTATGGAAAAAAGACGTTCTCTCTGTTTCCACGATTCTTTGTCTTTCCGTATTTTTGAAAAAGTAAAATATTTTAGTTGCAATAGCAACGCTGTGTTTTAGAGTTCGCGATCTGACCAGAGCTTTTTGTAAAATTTTAACACTGAATTATAAGGTATTAGCTTTACTAGAATTCCAAGTAAATTATGAAATTCATTGCCTTGACTTTTTACATTTTGCCTCCCGTAATAAGTTCTTTAACTTATTATATGCAATTTTTAGTGTCTAAATCAGATACAAAAAGATGAAAGACGAAGAAAATTAAAAAAAAAAGAAAAAATATATAAAAGTGATCATAAAGTAGAATCTTTTAAAAACTACTTCAAAGTTAAGAAATTTGTTTAATAAGAAATATTACATGTTTCTGAGATTGATAGAATATTTTTATTAAAATAACCTGGAGAAAGAAACCTTTCGTGTAAATACTGAGGCCCAAGCTCTCTTAACCAATCTGTCTATCGCATTTAGATTTTTATAGAATTATGAGAGTTATCTATTACGAATCACATCTCGCCTTTTGTAAGCGGATTATCCGATTCTTGTCTATATCATATTTCTTTCTCTCGCTTCATTTGGCACATACATGGCCCGTGATTTTGTTTTTTAGTATACTCAAGAATCCGAGCCATGTTTAGCTTTATATACACAACTGTAAGTTAATATTTTTTGTTTTTATGTTTTGATTGTTTTATATTATAACAATTAAATTATTTATAATTTATTAAAGAAAATTAATAGGCTAATTGTATAAAAAAAATTTTTAATCCATTTTTATTTTTTACATTTGTACAAAGCAGAAGAGAGCTCATTTTCTATTGCTTTTATTTCATTTTATTTGCATTGTATTTTACAAAGGCAATCATGTACACCATGTTCATGGTGTACATCAATGCGAAAGAAAGAAAATAGCGGGTTCCAGTGTCCTTTCTAGCAATCATTTCTACTGGTTAATCCAATAAAACAGTCAAAGACTTTATAAAGTAATGTTACGCACCTCTTCACCCTAAAGTGACTTTCCTTTTTTTATTTCCATTTTATTAATGCACAACTGATAAAGCTTTTAAATAAACCTTAGATTTTCTTTATCCCGATACATAGCTAAGTTACGTTGAGTTCCATAAAGTATCATTTAATTTACGTTCACACACGTGCTAATAATTACTCATGCTTTTAAAGAAACAACGATCATTAGTCAAACTACTATGTGTGGTAGTTTGATTTTTATATTTTCTTCGGTATCCTAATATAGTTACTTTTATTTGATTTTGTCCAGTATCTTTCAGTTTTGATATTTTTCAGTTTAGTTTACAACGTAGATTTTCAAAATCCCTTTGGTACAAATTATCAGGAAACTTTAAATCATTCAGATATAAGAAGTGAAACACAAATCAAGTTTGAGAAGTATAAAAAATCACCGCCAAATATATATCCGTAAAGGATGAACTTGCTACGAACTTCGTTCTTTACCATCTATTGTTAATAGGTGGTAACCCTCATGATACTCGTTTTTCAGTCTCTATGTTGAAATTATTGTAATACCAACCAGAATATTCTAGAGACTTGAGATAGTTCTAAATATATTGATAACGACTAAGGTTAGGTTCAGAAAAGGCACGCACAAAGGTCAGAGACGCAAAAAAGTTTTTGCGCCTGGAGTCTGAATCTGGCTACGGCAATGGCCAAGATGTGGCAACGTTGTACGCGCTTGCACTACATGAGGCGCGAGGTGGTTAAGCAGCGATAAACCCGCAGAGAAGAGTGAGAGAGGAAAATATTCGAGACGGCTCGCGTTCGTCGTTTCTCGTTACCTACCTTCTGAGCGCAAAAGAGAGAGATGTAGAGTCGAAGCCGGACGCCCTTCGCCAGACCCTCGTGCCACAGACTACATACGACATCGCCTATCAGCTTCGTCTGGCGCACATTCGACGCTTCTGTCTTCCACTTTTCTCCCACCTCTATTCGGACTCAGGATCGTACGTGGACGTGGTTTAGTTAGACTTTCTTCTGCTCCGATGTAATAACATATACGTGATCTTTCCATTTTCCTGAAAGCCTCAATGGGTAGAAAAAAAGAATAGCTAAAAATATAAAAGACTTTCATCCCGATTCATTCGCTCTATCCGCTTTATTAGAATTTTAACGACCTCAACTAGATCCTTGTTCAAATTGTTTTATGGCCTTTCCTCTCATTCTTTCTTGACAGTACAACCTAGCATTTTTGGGAAATGTAAACAAAATGTTTTTTGGGATTGAAAAAATGACTTGTGATTAAAACTCAATTTCTCTGATATCGTGCATCAGATGATCTGCTACTACTTAGGTGTTGTTTAATTATTTATTAATTTTTATCGATAAAAATTAATTTTTTTTACGTTTTCACAGTAATTCTATATATGTATGTTCAAACAAGGCGTGTATAGATCAAAAAGAGATTTAATGTTGAAGATAAAATAAAAAATGAGACTGAATTCTACATTCAAATAAGATCTACACAGAATTCAACATTTTGATTCAATAATCTCAGTAACCTAATATATTGTATGTTTAACAAAAGTAGAAGCGAATAAAATATAAAAAGCTCGTTTTGATAGACAATCACAAGTCCTATTTATATAATTTTTAGTTTTTCAATTCTCGTTGATATTAATTACAAAAAACATTAAAATTCCTATAGGACGCATTTAAGATAAAAATAAACTCTGTGCACAAGGAATAAAAAATAGGGATAAAAAAAAAGTAACGACTCGTAGAAAGATTGCTTTGTTCATTGTCGTTGCGGAATTTGTGAGGGTATATTCTTCGAAGAGAGTAAGCGAGCGAGAGGGAGAGAGTAAGAGAGAGTAAGAGGGAGAGCAAAGAAATTCTGAGAATGAGTGGACTTTGATTTCACGAGAGCCAATAAAACATGGTTCGTTTTGAATATACGCGTTCTTTGGCCTAAGTATGCGTGGAGAAAAGACGACGAGTAAGCGACAAAAAAGGCCAAGTTGAAGAGAGAGGGAGAGAAACAGCAATGGAAGCAGAAGAGGGGGCGTACAAATCTGAGCACGGCCCTGGTCTCTTCTCTTGTCCTCCGCTCTCTTTCTTTCTTCTTTTGCTCACTGATTCTAGTCGATGCTACTCCTCAGACGGCTCTTATTCCTTTTTCCCAAGGTACACTGCGTAGAGTCGGCAAGCTGGCGCGTCGTGTCGAATCCCCACCGGACGTGCCAGACAGTGGTGCTCATGCGACCACCGATGTGACTTTACTCAAAAGGTGAACCATGCTGTCACATGTCGTTAAAATTGTTAAGCAGACTCGTTTACTGCTCTTTTCCCTGACCCGCCAAGCGCCACGGCTACGGCAATTCAGGAGCGCGACCAAACTTGGTCGTAATTATTTATCCTCTTCATCTTCTCTTCACGCCACTTATGCAAAATCGATTCGCTGCTTAAATTAGTTTAAATCGCCGAGGATGAGCAATTATCGTTAAGTTGCTTGGCTACTTTGCTTAGCGTCGAAAGAGGGCGCACGCACAAGCATCGGTCTGCATTTCCCGCGTAACGAATTATCGTCATGCGCCCAGGGCAAAACATCTAATGTCGTAGTCACTTTTACGAGTACTAAGTATATCGTAGACTAGTATCTTCAGATATGTACACGAACTCTACCTAACGCTTAATGAGTGCCGTTTTTCTCCTTTTAATATAGAAAGAAAGCTAGAGTTCTGACAACTTTCTAATTAAATGTCGAATTGGTTGATACTTAAAATGATGAAAGACACGTAGGATAGATCTCGGTCTCTCGTCCTGGCTACTTTTAAGCTCTTTATTCCGGTCTTGTCGCCGAGTAATAATATATCAAAGCTCGTTACTAGATTGTTCTTTCTAGTTACTTTTATGTTTGTGCACAAGAGCATATTGATTAACCGTGTACATTATCCTGGAACAAGATGAACGTTCCAAGAGCTAACAATGATATAGTGACAACGACTTGTTCTAGCTGAATCCTGTTTGTAGCAAAATGATGTACGATACAGCCAATTTCCGTAATTTATCAAAAACAGATATATTCACATTTTTAAACTTAGAACGTTTTTGGTAATTGATGTTAATATATTATTTGTCTGTATTATTAGCTTTATTACAAGACAAAATAAAAAACATTTTAAAAGTGTACCATTTTAATGTAAAATCCAATTTAATTTTTTAAAACAAATATAATCTTTTCGTCATTGTACATTCAGAAATTATTTTTTTACTTTATTTTCTTATCTTTTCGTATTAGTGAGAGAGTGCAAGAGAGAAAGTGAGAGTGAGATTTTGACAAGGAGGTGGTGAGTGGTAAAGAGTATAATGAGACACCGATCATACAAATGTTTTAGACCACATTTATTATCTATTGTAATTAACATGTGCAACACCTGAATTTTTCTCGCTCATTTCACCTCATTAAATATGCTTTAAATATAGACCATGAGAATAACCTTAATATAATAATTATTCTACTTGAATGACTAATAATAATTATTGTTCTATTTTGAATCGTTTCTCACAGTTAAAAGTGTGCTCATTTCTAATGTAAGTGGTTTCTGAAATACGTAGATAAGAATAAAGGTTATTCTGTTATAATCATAATTTACTAAAAGGAACCACTGACACTAAGTTTTTAAAATCATTGTTAGAAATTTGCAAAATTTTATCAATGTTGATGAACATGATTTATGCGTGTATATTATATTATAATATAATAATTTAAACAAGAAACCAGTCTTGGTTATATTATATTAAAATTTATATTAAAATAATTACATTAAATATAACATTTCACATTACTAATTGTAATCAATTAATTATGTGGTTATTAACTAATATTAACTAATATTTTTGGTAATTAAATTAAAAATTGTAAGTGCCATAGCACTTACAATTTACAACCGTGACAATAGATATCACTATAGCGACTGAACATCACTAGCTCGGTGGGTGTTCCTTGAATCCCAATTTCCCATCGACGATTCGTCAAATTTATATTTGCTGACATTGCTGAATATAGCAAGCGCTACTGGCTGCTTCTGATCCAATCTACGTCATCTGCATGTAATACAAGCTATCTCATAATACGTTTGTACATACACACAGTGGAAAAAGTATCAAACTGGCGTCTAAGTAAGTCTAACCAGTGCATAATAGTCGATATTATGAATGAGAGAATTATAGCTCGGATTGAAGCGAATGCATACAAATAATAACTGCATACGTTGATGCATAGGTGTACGTCATGTAGCTAAGGTTTTTTCTAAGGACGATACCGTGCGAGTATGTCTGTTATTTCGAGGTATTTTAAATAAATACGACAAGCCTGTAATACATCTGCAGTGAAGTTTCGTCATCTACGAATTCAATCAATTTCATGTGCTTTTCCATTCTCCTCTAACCATCACTACACTGAACCTAGTCATAATCCTCTGTTAAAGATCGAAATCTCTTACCTGTTTTATTTCTCTTGATAAGTTTATACTTTAGACAAGTAATAGTACAACAATATCAAGTACTTTTCACAAAATCATTAAACTCACATATATAATTGCTGTTTAGATTCAAATTAAAGTTATACATACGAAATAAACGGCTTAAAAATGCTTTTATTCATAAACTTGGCTAATCTGGAATAATAATAACTTATTTTTGGTACGCAATTACAAAATTCTACTTTAAATATTATAATCTTTGATTTAAAGCTATTTATTTTGGTGATACATCAAAAGTATTTTTCATTATTGTGTTCAATATTGAATACTATTTTGTATTCAGTACAAACGGCCACAATAATCATTTTTTTGGAAGAATTTAAAATAATTTAAAATAATTTAAAATAATTTAAAATAATTTAAAATAATATGCATTCATATATTACTTTTAAATAACATTTTTAAATCACAATACAGAAATATCAAAAAAGCTCCCTCTTTAATTTTATATTTTTCTTGTGTCTAATTGGCGTCACTTTTCTTGTTCTTTTTTTTGAGTAATTTTTGTGTAAATTTGATATCCCGTACATAAGTACTAATCTAAAAGATTACTTATTAAGTGTCCAGTACAATTACTGATTTTTCGATTATTTTTTATATAATTTGAATTGCATGGTTAAATGCTGTTTTATTAAACGCTTGAATCTTTGAAAATAAATAAAAAGTAATAGCACTGTTTAATAAAAAAGAACTTTTCTTGTAATATAGACCATTTTGGACGTGCTTTCCCTCGAGGATTCCGTACTTAAAGTTTATAGTGTTAATGTGCAGTATAATCTCATGTTCTGACACTAGTCGATTTATCAGTTGTACATTTACTAATCCAGGGGTAGTGAGAACAGAAAAAGAATAGAAAGGAGGCCACAATTGAAATATTATAACATTTCTCCCTCGGGGGTATTCTACCCCACTTATTAGGAGTACACAGGCTAACTCAAGCGATTAACATAACAATATCAAGCATAATTGCTATATAATCCCCGTACCATAGTCAAGTATAATAATGTAATCTTCAGTGTCTATCAAAAGTCATATAATTGAAATACTCTATACAAATTCTCTCTTTTTCTCTACCTCGTCCTCACTCTATAAGAGGTCTTTTATTTATTAATTTCTCAAGAAAAACCACGATGATACGGGTACATTATGATAAAATTCTGGGAAACAATTAAATTATAAAAATTGCTTTTATATAGATATTCACTTTTCTCAGTAATCGCGTATTTATTGTAAATTGTCGAAAGATTTATTGAACATTTACAAATTTGTAACATTAGAATAAAAAATTTTTATTTAATAAGAACATATTTATTAAACTAACAATATATTGTTCCATTAATCGTTTACACTTTCTTCCAATTGGGAATATCATATATAAATTAGAACTTAGAACATTGGATCAAAATTAGCAGCATATTTATATTGTAAGAAATAATGTTTCATCAAGAAATATCCTCAAAGAATATTTCAAATTAAAAAAACATTTGAGAAATTCTATTTCTTTTGATGAATTTTTGAAGTTATGCACTGAAAAATAAGCAATCTTTTCAAATACAGTCACTCTCTTTTATATTAAAAACTCAAGAAACGTTACTATCTTCATGTGTACCAAATTCACACATTTCATTTTTACAATGTGAAACTATTGTGTAAAAAATTTTCTAGTACAAGCATTTTAATTATTATCAGCTTGTCAGAATTAGACTATCAGATATCTGCTTATATATATATATATATATATATATATATATATATATATATATATACGAATCACATGAAAGCAAACATTGAAATAATACTTATGACTTGTGATTTATATAAATAAATTTATATAAATTTATATAAATTTAGTAAATTAGTAATAAAGAACATTCACACAAAATTTCACGAACGAAATATACAAATATATTATAAAAAGGATCAGACAAGTACTTACTAAAGAGAAAATAAACAATACTACCAATTGAATCTATAGCTAATACTGGTCATCTCGATTGTATTACTATTAATCAAAAGAGTTTTGATTCACACAAATCCATTCATTCCTTTTAAGTCTATTATAGTATTTCTCACATTTCGTAAATTCATCAAATTTCATGTGATGCATACATACAATAAATATTGGGGAACCTAAATTAGTATAAATGGATTTTTTATGCAAAAATTTTGTGTATTTTATAATAATAAAAATATTATTGTAGGCTAGAAAATTCAAGCGAAGATGGTAAAATAAAGTATGTTTCTTTGATGAATAAAAAGTTATAAATTAGTAGTGAGTTAGTTATTTAGAAAAGTAATGATGTATTTATAAAATTGTCCTTAAAGTTATCATCCATGGATTCTTATACATCAGTACTAATTGTAAATGTTCTCGCATTTATATTTGACCATTTTTAGCATTTAGTAGTCTTTAAAAAGTATTGCATTACTTCTCGTTCCCATAACTCTTATTGAAACATAGGAATCCCATAAGCACTTTTAAAATAAATCTTGATCTACCTTCACCTTGTATGGTCAAGCTGAAATCTCGATAAAGAATGAATTTTAGATTCTTGTACTAATAGCACAATTAAAATTTTAGTTACACTTAGTTCATATGTCTATAGTCACTTAATTTATAATATGTAATATGGCTTATTATTTCAATAAGATTTTTGCCATTTTCGATTTTTTGACATTTTTGTAGCTATAAGCACTTAAAATTAACTCTCGTGGTCAGCTGAATGAGTAATTTTTTTTTGTCTCGTTTCACTATTTTCATCTATTTTTTATTTACTTTCTCTAAAAATAATTGCTCAGTTTTATAATGATATATAGATCTATAATGTGCGATTATAAATGATAAGTTTAAATCCGTTAAGGTGTATAAGTATATTTGTCTCAGAGTACATTAGAAATGCATTTATATTCTTGGAGCAAAAGCTTTTTCTGAATAATTAAAAATTTTCTTTTAGTTTGATTAAATAGTTTTAATCTGAATCTCTGAAGATTAATATCTTAATTACTTTTTTATGAAATCAAAAACAATTTTGATTATAATTAAAAGAACTGCAACATTTAAAATAAGTTTGTAATGGTTTAAAAAAAATGTAACATTTAAACGATTACATATAAACGACCAAAAGATCGTTACCATTGTCAATTTTAATTTTAAAAAAGAATTAGATATAGTATGAGTTAATTATCAAAAAAGATGAGTTCACGGACGAGTTACAGAAATGTCTATCAGTGCCATTTACCTTCTATTTTCACTTTGCTGTAAAATTCTTTTATATTTTTGCATATATAATGTATCCTTCGAAGTCTTACAGCTTAGTTTGCAGCTGAAACAGTTGTACGAACAGTTGATACTTCTCTCTTTCTCTTTCTCTCTCTCGCTTTGTACGATCACCGTGTGTTTATATATAGTGAATAAAGATCAAAGAGCAAGCTTTTGCTTAGGTTAGACCGCAGTATCGAGGTAATATGGTTCGTCGGTAGCCTATTGCCACATTGACTAACGAAGTTTACCTTTGTCCTGAGAATTAGGGTACGCGTGTGCTGCGTAAACGCAACGTACTGGTTTTGACAGCCCATATAAATGTGTTACATGTTTAACAAGTTACGAGCCTCTTATGCTTCAACTTTTGTGAGGCATAAGTGAAAGGGTAGGCGATAATAGCCACAAATAGTTTTGAATTTTCATCGGTTTATTTGCTCTTTTTATCCTTCTATGAGCGTTTTGCTCTCTAAACTACATATCTAGATATGGATACCTTTAATCATTGGAATGAATTGATAAGCTTTTGCAAAAAAATGTGGTATTTTAGTTTGGTTACCTAAAACGAAATTTCAAAATAATTAAAATAATATTGAAATGTGCACTTGAGTAGATGGAGAAATCTCAAGAGATCGTTTACGAAATCTGTATTTTAATTAAGTTGGATTAGTATTATATATGGAAGTAAGCGAAATAAAAAGTCGTTGACGTTATATTTAATTTAAAAGGCTTAGAGTGGCTATTATAATTGTGAATATAAATAAAACTTGTTGAATTAAAATTTTTTTAACTCCGTCTATATCTGATTTAAATAATTTTTATATGCAAATAAACTTTGCGTCGACTATTCATAAAGTCAGTTCAAAACAAATCTAGCGTAAATGTTTAACAATATTACCCTTGAAGCGTACTTCTGGCTACTCGTCATTCGTCCACAGCAGAAAATCACGCTTTGTCATATGGTGCAAAGGCGACATTTAAGAAACAACCGTGGAAAATTTGTCTCTCTCTCTTTCTCTATATATATTGAAAATTGACATAGATTGTCTATCAGAGTTCCAATGTATAAGGAGCCGGAAAATTATTCTTAGAATGGTTCAATGCAGCAAAGAGATGATGATGACTTACTCGTACAACGAATAATTACTATCTCTGTCTCTATCATTTTATCTACTACTATTTTTTAAAACTTTAACTAATTAAAAACAAGGCTACTGTTATATTTTTATATTATTTCTTATCAACTCGCACTTTTTGAAAGGAAATTTTTGTTAAGTACAGAAATGAATAGTAATCGTTATTTGGTGATCTAAAATCTAGTTTCTGAATTATGCAACATCAAATAATTTTAATTCTTTATTGATGACGAAGAAAATATTTATCGAAATCGGTAATTAAGCGCAAGTCTTAAGCAAGAATTGATTGATAAGTATGAACATACGCATGCGTAAATAGAATTCTGTAGAATAAAAGCTGTATTGTTCCCGGTCGGTCTACATGTCCTCTGCGCTTATCGTCCCAATTAGGAACGGGCACTAGAAGTCTTTATTAGCTGGTTTCGACAATTCTTAAAGTGTTAGAGCGAAATTTTCCTTTGAACGGATCATCTTCGTCTTTTACCCCCTCCCTTATTACTTACTATTTTAAGTGATTTTTATATGCAGCAATACTTTATTCAATTGTATATATGTCAACTTTTTAAATATAGAATACTTGGTATTTTTATATTTCTTTCGACTATTCCATGCATTTTTATTTCAAACAGTTATTAAATCTTCTATATATAACCTTAGGAAAAAAACATACACGCAGCTATTTACGTTTGATCATTATAAATTAAAATAATTATAATATGTTTTGTGTACTTGCTTGGTAATGTCCTAAACTTGCATAATTTAATTAAAAACTAATCTATGGAACGCAGGTAGTGTTTCTATCTATATCATCACAACCATCATAACGTAAATGAATTCGCGTGACATCGGTTCATATATGCACTCCCATAGAATTAAAATGACTACGATGAGTTGCTAATTATGTTCCATTACATTCGTACAGCTTCGCGTTTCAAACTAGATGCAACTCGCTCCGAATATGCCGTTACAAAAGCCGGAAGCAAAGTCGATTTCCAGTAGGAATGACATTTAGCGGAACAAATTGTATGCGAAGTTACACGAAAATCATACCACTGGCGAGGCTCTCGAAAGAAGGCCTCGTAATTTATGCCAGAAGCTTCACATCTATATAAACAGTGTAATTAACAAGAACGAAAGTTCTCTACTCCTACACGAGCACTAAGGCAGAACTAGTTAAGAATGAAGACAGGTCCGCAAGTGCGAGTCCCAACTAAACTAAAGTATCTATTACTCCTCGGTAAATGGACACAGTGCGCAAGGATCTTTACGCTCTTTTGTGAGGAGAGTGAAAGGACCGACCGCGTGCAAATCCCCTTGGGCCTACTTCTTGGAATGATTATACCACAGAATTCGCCCCTGCGTAAACAACCTGCTGCGGTCGCAGCGTCGTCCATGGTTCTCGTAGCGGTCGAATTTTAGTTCAGTCTACATATTAGCCTCTATTAATATCATAATATAAATATAACAGGCATGTGTATCGAGCGCGTTCATGCTAGAGTGGGTCTACGCATCTATGGGGGAACGAGCTAGAGAAAGAGCCGATCAAGTGCGCTTCAAATGGGTTGTGGATGGGGGAATCACTACTGTCGGTCGCGCACGTATGCTACTGAGAGTTGCACTGCGTTGTCGCCTGAGCCCGAGAATGAAAAGGAGAGAGAACGGAGCAAGTGGCGCGTGATGAGTAGGGTGAGTTACATGCGTATTATGTGGATCCTGCCTTTTTTGCCCGCTATCAGGGCGTGCGCGCACGCTGTCAACGCTGTGTGTATAAGCAGGATGGAACGAAGGGGCTTAGACAATTGTATCGGGTAATCGTTCTATATAGGATCCGGTCTCCTGCCCCCACCCCTCTTGACGATTGCTCGAAATTTATCTAGATTTCGTTCTCTTCGGCTCAGTGAGATTATCTTGTATCTAGGATTTTCAATAACAAGCGTGCTACGCTCCTTTTACGCGACGACGCCGATTGTTGGTCTCTTTCAAGCGATGTACAGATAGCGAATTTGGAAAATGAAGTTTATTTTGTTAACGAATTCATTAAATGGCGCACGCCTGAATTGAAGATACCATGAGACGATCTATGATCCTCTTTATACAGCTATTAAACTACGCATATTATATTGTATATTTTTATGAGATTTTCAGATATTTGTTTCTCTCTTTTCTTAATTGGATTTTATTATTTTTATTTTTGCAAAGTTACCTTGATTTCATCTTGAAAAGATATAAATAGATATAATAGATATAAATCACTATTTGTTAAAAAAGATACACGAATTTGGAAGGTTTACAATCTAATAATGTTACTGTTGTTTGAAGCATAGTCTATCCTGTCAATTTTATTTGATAAAGCAGTATCTTTATTCAACAATAAAGATTTAACTCACAATTTAATCATTTAAATCACAATTCAACAAATTATTTAACAATTCTATTAAACAGGAATCATTTTTTACGGTTTTCAACAGTTTCTTTTTGAAATTTAGCGTACTTGTGAGCTGGTCCATATTGTATAGATACGATCAAATTTATGGAGTAAGATTTTTTGTAGTAATATTACTTGTACACATAATACGTTAAATACCTACAAGGTATATCTTATCTATAAATAATCTAAATATACAAATTATTTAATAAAAGATACTTCTGCAGTACTGGGTATATTTGACATACTAATTGAAATTAATATTACGCGCAATCAATGTTAAAAGAAAGTTTAATACAAAAAGTGAAAGTGTACGTTATTTTAAAAATTATAACGTAAAAAACTTCTTACGCGCTTAAAATTTTATTTGCTAATCCTGTGTATTAATACTATTTATCATTTATTAATTAACTAAAATCCATATTTATTATATGAATACGCATATTTTTTCAACCAATAACGTAATAAATACAAAAAACAGAATTTTTACAGTTTAAACATAAAAAATAAAACAGAGTTAATCTGATATATGAATTATTTATTAAATTGTACAGATTAGGTTTTAATAAATGTATGTCAAAACTCTTATAATTATAAAATCTAATGAAAGAAGTTATTAATAAATAAAAATATTTGATGATTTCAACTTTATTAATGCAATGTTTTATTTTAATTTATTTTGTTTAGTTACGGATATTAAAATATGATGTATCTCTTTATTATTAAATTGGAAAAATTAAAACTAAGTATTTTAATACATTCTAAATTATTATTTTACAGTTTATTAACATTATGTATAAAACTTAACAATCTGTTGCTACGTTTCATTACAAAACTTTTCATGTACATAATATAAAATTAAACTTTAAGTGCTTATTTTCGTAAACTTTTTAATATGTTGTATGACTAATTATAAATATTTATAAACTTATTTATTGTATTATTACTAATATAAACAATTAACAATTTTCGACATTTTCACTTTTTTCACTTCCACAAACATTGCATTCAACATTCTTTGTACAGGTACGGTGAATTTTATTTACTTTATAAATATCTTCTACAAATTATTAATAAAAATCACTTGCTATTGAAAAAAGTTTATTTTATTGTCTTTTTGTTGAAAATTAATCTTCTATGGTATAAAATTGTGAGTAAACATTCTTGTTACCGAATTTACTTAAAAATTAAAGATTGTGCTTTAGAAAAATTATGTCAATCTTGGGATATATAGATAAAGTTTGGAATAGAACTTGAAAGCAGAATAATATATCAAAAAACATAGACGTATTAGGCTTGATTTGTAATGAGAAGAAAGTAATGCGTCCGTACATACCAAAGAGCTGCGCTTACATATGTGCATCGCGCGTTACGATTCTGATCTCCTTTGCCTGTAAAATATATAAATGTATATATGAAAAGCGCAAACTAAACTCTTAGAACCCTGTAAAATAACGTGCAAATCTATTCAATCCTGGGACGATTTAATTTAAGACGTTCATAAGTATATGCGTACATGCATTTGCACATTTACGCGCACATGACGAAGGTCATTGACGCATGTACGCACGAAAATGACAAGTGGAGGTAACGAAGCTTTGTACAGTGATTGCTACAGTAGTACTAATATTGTGAATTAATGTATAAATATTAATATATAATGAATAAATAAAGAAATTATAAATAATTTTTGTATATAAGTACTAGTCGTTACTTTTTTTTAATGATCTTAACTATGTGTTATATTTTGCTTATACAGTTGATGTAGTAAATTATGAAACGAAAGATTCACATGCGTAAAATATTGTTAAAATTGATCATCATTCTGATTGTTCGGAGAGGACATTTCTTTCACGTGCTGTAATTTGAGTAACAAGGAATTGACATAATATATACGTTTAGCAGTTATCTGGCACTGAATATTAAAAAGTATTGAATTAGAGTTTTGCTGATCAAAGTCAAATAAAATTATGCAGTCAGATGAATGAAGAGAAAAACTGAAGAGTAAAACAACCAGTCTCTTTTATTTTCTATTTTTATGAGAAAACGGAAATTGGAGATTATTTTGATTGCCGTTAAAAGAAACGTCAAAATCCCTATGTAAGAAGTATGGACGGAAAGATGACGACAGTTAAAGCGAGGTGGAACAAGAAGGGAATGGAAATACCATACAACGAAGAGCCGAATAATTGCAGCGAGAGAATGAGTGTTCAAGCTTTCGATCCTCGTGACTTTTCCGCTTCTCGTCAGCCATCGGTGAAGAGAAGGTAGAGGAGAAAGAAGTGGAGGAAGAAGAAATGTAGTATATTGGCGTACTTGACTGTAGCATGCACTCTTAACCGAGTTCATCCATCACTCATGGCAGTTAGTGTGGCAGATGACAGAAGGGCTGTAGGGTAGCACTCCATGGATTAGTAAGGCGAATACGATATAATTTTACTTCCTGTCTCTCGCGAGAACTCTTCGACTATGACGCAGTTCCAATAAATGCCATTTTTTTCTCCTTTTTGATAAGCAACGAAGGTGCTCTAGAGTTCCGAATGTCAATTGCATAGTTCGAAATTCCCTTGTTTTTACCTCAGTTGTTTTACATTCTAAAAGACAATATGAAGATATTCCATGAAAATGGAATAGAATTATGCTTGATAACTATGATTGATAAATATTCATCAAATTGTTTAGATTATTCATTATTTTATTTTTTATATACTGTAAACGAACTTTTATACTTTCAAAATCACTAATAAATTTATAAAAATTATGCACTTCAATCGAATAATCAACATTCGTTCGTTACAATGCAAAAACGCTAATGCTCGCTAGTTGTACAAGTTATACCTGAGTGTTCATCTCTTATGTACATCCTATGTCCCCGTGTTCTAACCAATATCTTATTTTTGTATTTGTCGATATGCCATTAGCGAATACTTATTATAAACGATATTGAAATAGTATTTTTATTTAATATTATATTTAATTAATAATATAATATAAATATTTAAAAGTAAATATTTAAATAGAAAATATATTTTGTAGAAACTTGTAATTATAAAAGCATATTTATATAAGAAAACTTGTTATAATCTAATAGTATTTTTATCATTACAGTGAAGCTTACAAAATTTTTATACGTTACTTTCAGTAACTTTAATAATATTTATTGCATTATATTAAATATTGTTTTTATACTAAGTGAAATTTTTTAATGTTTATTCACATAATTTCTTCAGTAGATAGTTTATATTGACATTTGATATTGTATATCTATCTATCTTGAAGGCATATCTATGTGAAGCTTATAATATAAAAAATTATAGAATACCTTAGAATGAATTATAAGAATGGTTTCTTGTTTCAAAAAAATGTATATATGTACATTTAACTCAAATATTTTTTATTAAGGCATAGCATTTTGTTACGCTATTTAATCATTGAATTATTTTGAACTTTATTGTAAAAAGTAATAAATAAATGTACAATAAGTGGGTATATAAATAAGTAAATGATAACTTGTAAGTTGAGTATATAGTTACATTATTTTCATATAAATTGCAATAGTGAGTAGTAGTATGTATATAAATAAATATAAAGTAATTATGTTCATATATATTATCATTTATTTTATTTTTACTAACCTACCATAAAACTGTTGAAACAGTTGGCATGTTAATGGTATCAATCCTCTGTGAATAAGATGCATTAATAGATGCATAATATATAAATTAATACTAATTAAATATGAATATCGCACGCAGAAATAAAATAAAATTATAACGATTCCAACTATACGTTTACTCAAACACAATAAAGAAAGTTTATATTTTTTAAAAAAAGTTTAATGCTGAAATATTGTAATATTTTATCTCCATACATATAGTCATCGCGAAATATCTATAACATAATATATTTAACATTTAAAGAATAAATTTAATGCATCTTCACTGTTTTTAATTAACTGAGTAGTCTAGTGGTGCTAATATTCTTTTATATTTAATTCTAATTAGTTACATATTTATGCAATTAATTAGAATTAAAAAAAAATTAAAAATATTTATATTATCACTTACCTTTATTCATAATTTTATCAAAATAATAATATAAATGTAGAATCCATATTAATTTTAGAGTAATTACATTTTCATTAAAAAGAACACCTGGAAAATTAGGAGAATGTCTAAGTTCCTTTTTTTAAATGTATAAGAGTTATTAATCAAAAATATCTTATTTCCTTTTACCAATAATATTCTACCACCTTTATTTATTCCAATATTAATTCTAGGGAATAAGTTAATGCGACGCATACTTAGATTTAAGTAAAATATCAAATTTTAAAGATGCTTACGCGTTGCGTAATGATCACTTGATTTTACTTAAAATTTACAAAGCAAATGGTACGAAAGGTTCACCATGATGAATTTGTAAATCAAATTCAATCATCTTTTTGCAAAAAGATCATTGTATCTGAAAAAAGGTAAACTTGAAGTACGGAAGAATCACCGTGGAAATATGTATCGTCGATGATTGCTTTTAAATGCTTTGAATAATGATGAGTTTAAAAAGTAGGATTAATTACAGACTAGAGTAGGCAGTTGTAAAAGAGTGTCAAGAAAGACGTAGAAGAGTACGAATGAAAGGAGTGCAAACGAATAAAAGAAAGGTAAAATTGCTGTTTTCAAAAAATTCTGCTGAGAAATACAAACGCGAATGCGCAATCATGTCGTCAGTAATGGGAGTGAATGTGTTGAGGTCTATCACGTGGAAATAGCACTCTACAAAAAAGAGCCCGGAGCAGTTAGTTGATGAGAGGTCGAAATAGATTTTCGACAGTCATATTTGATTAATAACCCGTGTGACTGCAAACTGAATTAACTTTGGACTAACTGTTTGGCTGAGATAACACAGAGTATAAGATTGCGTTAAGACGGAATGCGGTAGGGGTGAAATGTGAGAGAGCACGATTAAAAGAAGCAAAGCACGTAAAGCGAGGAGAACCCCTGTCACCCTTATTAAGATTCCAACTATGGAATCCTACCTGTGCACCATTCCCTACTGGTCTTAAGTAAATAAAACACGAGCGAACCATGTTGCCTCAGCGACTGTTCTTACTACCGAACTTCTCATATTTTTATCTTGTTTCTTGTGCGTTTGCCTGTACTCGTCTGTCTTTCGTGAACTTTCCTTTATTTTATTTTTACTTCCATTAGCTTGGTGTTACACACGTGTATAAGAGCACAAAATTGCAACCCGACGTGTTCTGTCTGTCTCTGTCCCCATCTTATTCAATTCTCTTTTTCGTCATTATTTCGCTACCTCGTCTACTTTAAACTTTTTCACTCTCTCTCTCTCTCTCTCTCTAACCTTTCTCTTTTCTTTCGTCTTCTTTATATATACTCTCCACCCGCATAGTGCAAATGAAAACAGATTTTACGATCCACTGCGAAACTATTTGGCATTTATGTGAAATATTTATTTTCTTCCCTAACTCCTAAATTTTTATTTATGCTTTTACTGTTTCATAATCAGAAATAATATTATCTTTTATAAATTGTCTTTTGGCACTGTAAAATTGATGGAATAATTAAAATAAACGTTTGTAAAAATTATGTGCTGGAATATATCTTGAATAAATTCTGGAAATAGTTTATCTAAAAATTTGGAGTTAAAAAGTTAGACGAATCTAAACAGATACTAATGTTTTTTTATATTCCAAATGCACTATGTAGCTTCTTCACTAAAAACTGCTCATTGTACCACATGTCTCTCTTAGCTTATAGGTCTTCATCTGTTTTTCATTTTTTTAATGTACTTCAGTAAATGTAATTTGCTTTTAGTTATAATTATATTGATAGGATTTACAAGAATGTGTATAATTTTTAAGTTGCAGCAGAAATGGGATCATTTATATAAAATAATGTACGAAATGAGTTTCTATAATATCGATTCATAAAGTAACGTAATAATAAACTAACAATTTTCAAGATATATTTTAAATAATAATGTATTAGAAAATAAAATATAATTATGTATAAATCAACACATTTAAAATTAGATTTTTTTAGATACATATTTAGAAAATTAAATATTTTTTAGAAAAAACCATAAAAATAGCGAGAAATTGTAAGTTTCGGAGGTTAAATTATTTTTTATGATTTTTTAGCATTATTGCTGAAATATACTACTGCTGTAAACGTTTTCTAATATTTTTGAACGATTAAGAAAGTATGTATAATTTTCAGAAGTAAATAAATGAATTTTCATTGTTCTTCATTCATTAAAAATGAATAGATAAAGTAATCCGCATATG